>CAJNSZ010000004.1:300233-406435 GCA_905329745.1 Rotaria sp. Silwood2 | reverse complement strand
GGCGGTGGCGCTACGTCGTCGAACCTACCTTCTGAGAAAAATGAAAAACGATTTTCGGTTTTTTGTAAAAACGGCCTGTTTTTCGAATAGAGGGTGACGAAAATCTTCCAAAACTTTTGGAAAAGAAGAGATGCTGAATAAAAATTTTTATCATATATGAAAGAGCAGATCACAGGCTATCTCCCTATGCATTTTTCTCAATTTCGATGATTCTGACGACAATTGACTTTTTTTAGGAGGGGTGGGGCCTTAAGGTAAAAGCTCTTTTCCATAGATAATGCCAGCTATACGTATTTTTTGAAAGCCTCATATCTCGATAAGATCTCATCCAAAAATTTGGAATTTTTTTAATGTCAGTTAGTCTGATTGATGTCTTTATGTGAACAAAGTGTCAAGTCAAATTTCGAGTGCATGATCTTACTCCAAACATGGGCTCCTACAGTCACAATTCAGTAAAAACGTTCAATCTCCTCGGAAGCAAACCATGGTCAAGAATGCTTTCTATGGTAAATTTAGTTCAATAAGGTCCACAAGGTGCACTCAATTCCTGCCAAAAAGCCAACGAATACCGGGATATTGCTCCTCGTTGAAGACATGGTACTGAAATCTTTATGAGAAATAACGGGTTCTGAATCCAAGCAAAGTTCTTTAAACTTAAACGGATTTCAATGAATTCCAATGGATCTACTAGCGTATTTATTAAAGTTCAACAAGATCCTAATACGCTAGATTTCCAATCTTGTTTTTGTCCAAACAAGTAGAATTTATGCGACTCGTATGAAATTTAAAACATGTAATTAACTAACCTAAACGGAAGCAGATAGAGAGGAACTGAAATGAGACAAAAAAAAAGTCATGAAAATCAATTCTAGACTTGAAAAAATCTTTTTAATGGACGAATTGTCTTATAGGATTCATGAGATAGGATGGGCCAACTTTTTCGTCGCATGCCATCAGATCCGGAGCCATATCCTAAATTTTTTGATATCTGTTTAAAAGTATTTCTTTAAATTTTTTCAAAAGGAAACAAAAAATTAAATAGTTGGTGTATTAAGAGAGATGAGACCAGTTCAAAATCCTTATAGTAGGTCATAGAAAAAAAGATGTTAATCAAGATATGGTAGAAGATTTGAGTTTTTACAAAACACAATAAAAAAATAACAAAAGCATTGTATTTTACTGTTTTTAATTGAAGAAAGCTTTCGTCTTTGTATCGAAGACGAAAGTGATACTTTTCAACGTTATTTTAAATTTCATTTTATGATAAAACACTTGAAAAATTCTTCTATCATTCAAAATATAGAAGAAGTATATGGACTTACTTTCGATAGATGACACCTACTGCATGAACATTACGGGTGGACAACTTTTGACAAATTAATAAAACAAAAACAAATTAGACGAAAATGCATGGAAAGAAAATTAGTATCCAAAACGTTAAAAACAAGCTTTAATCAGTACTAGAGAAATTCGTTACATTCATATGCTTTAACAATGTGTCAGGATCTTAAAGTTTGTTTTATTACTCGAGGACACACTCCATATTGATTTTTATACATGGATCACACAGAGACCTTTGAAGCAGCTGAAAATTCACAGCTGACACTAGCTCACTCTCGCCGACTCGTTAAATATCCTTTCTGTCTTCTTTGAAAGATGACTTTCTCTTATGAATATTTCCAGCATCCCATCGAAACAAGTACGGTTTTGAACGGCCGTATTCTCAGAGATATTGAAGTTTATATGGCCAATATGACAATCGTACTGAATTCTGAGAATTCGGTCGTATACGATGCAACATGATTGCTTATGAATGTATACAAACTCTGTATTCTTCATCAGAGAACATCAAAGAATAGTTTTCTTCCTGCCTTGCGTTCTGTAGAACATCAAAAAGTTCGTCTAGGCACGACAAAGAACTTTCCTACGTTCGACCGGCACGACAATCTTTCCATTACATTTTTCTATCAAAGGATAAAAACTTATTTGCATTTTAGATACGATATCAAATATCATAGACGTACTATTTATACAAAATTATTTACAATATGATCATGTCAATGAACCTTATCGCATATTTTCCAGCACAAATGAAATAAACAATAAAGAAAATATTTGACATGCATAAGGCGAATAAAACAATAATAAAGAAAAAACATAAAGATACAGGATTCCATATGCAGATCGATATAAAAAGATGGACAGCAAGATAGGATAAGTTTTCTTTTTATCGCTTTTTCTTGAATTTCTCGTATGAACGAAGAAATAATATGTTTGTCAATTTTACTTGATGATAAACGCGTTCATCTTTGAGTAAATGTCAATATAGCTGAGCTAAGCAATTTTTCCACAAAAGCATTAGTTAATGGTATGACATCTACTCTTGTAGCTACTATTGATAATAATCGAAAATCATGATGAGTTTCACTATTAGGCCAGAATTTCATTGAATCATGATCAATTAAATGACTTGAATGTCCTGCAGATCCTGCGTCCTAATAAAAGATTGCTCTATTTGTGCATGTACAGTACAAAATAGGCTATCTTCTGGGCAGATCCAACGTCTTGCACTACAGAATGCTGCAGGTCCTGCAGGACATGTCTCCTATAATGTTTTCTGCTCTTTATCCTGAATATACGTCTCAATCAGAATTTCATTTCAGGATATCAAATAAAGTAAATAGAATACATATTGACTGTTTTAAAATATAAAACAACTAATAACAATTATTCATATTAATAGATTTACTTAAAATGAAACAAATTAATTTCTAGTGCGAGAAATCATTAGAAACCTGTTACCTGGTAATGACATGAAAGATGGCTCGAAATCATCACAAATTACCGGAAAGCATTAGAAACCATTTTAAACTATTAGAAAAATTACTACTAATAATAATAAGATTAAAATTGAAATTCTAATTTCTGTTTATTTCTAATAATTTTTATAGATGTCTCTAATTGTCGATGTTTCGCATTACGCTTCATATTTAATCTGGGTTTTAATGGTTTCTTATGTTTTTTTTTTAATGTCTACAGGATTCTATTGATTTACAAGCAAAAAGGAAGGAATCGATCCTTTGCTAATAAACACCACGAGAAATGAGTTTGTTCGTTTTTGAAATTAAATTTGTTCTGACAAAAGAACAGTATTGTTAGAAGACGAAAAAAATCAATAAATCTCGTGGTGGCTCACTGCCAAAATATTTTACTATAGTTCTGCGACAAGACTGTGTAACATGATGAATCTTAGAGCTCTGGCAGTATAAGTTGAAACTCGTAACATGTGAGCAAATATTTCAGAAAGATGAAGCTTTAATTATTCATTGTCACAACACTACTGGTTTAAAGTAATTTTGTATTATGAAATAAGATTTTATTTTCTACAATGTCAAAAAAACTGACAATACAGATAATATAGACAAATCTCGTAAATCAGTTCTATTTTCTTATTTAAAAAAATTATTTTTGATTTATAGAATATTTTTTATCTGGATCTAATTATTCTGTCGTAAAAATAAACGTGAACTATAACATGAGATGACACTTACAATTTGACATTTGATACTCTCTTAATTGAAATCAATTTTCATCAAATGTATCTATATTGTCCGAGATACATAATTGAGTAAATCATTCTATCCACATTCAAATATATTAGTGGAGAAAAGTCTCCACCCTATAGGATTTTAGCCATCATAGATACTAGAGGCCCGGAAAATTAGTATGCACATATTTCGTCAAGAATGCAGATCAAAGATGCAATTGTGCTTTGGTTGCTAAAGTAGAAAGAGAATTATGATAGTTGACAATTGATGGCACCTATATATCGCCTTTGAACGTCATAACTCGGGAAAAGATAAGTTTTCTAGGTTAACTACTAACGACTCATTATAATAGTGTTATATCCCAGGTGTATTCACGCAACTAATTTCATTGAATTTTATCAATCTTTTCTTGCATTGTGACCTTTTTACTATGACTTGATGGGAAGAAAAATCATCTGATGCCCTTTTGCAGACAATAACACAGTAGTAATTCAGTAAATGAAGCTCAAAGTCTTAGTAGAGCCACTTCTTTTGTTGGACATTAATGCCTACACGTTTCATATAAAAACTATGTACTGATGAGATGACGATCGTGTTGATGATATGAAGAATTCAGAAATAAATGAATTCATCTTTTGCGTAAAGGATAACTGCAAACTGAAATCAAGTTATATTCAAAAGCATCAAGAATTAATTCTGTATTTCGTAAGAAAGTAGTGTAAAGTGAAGTAAACAATTCTTTTCAGGTTAAAAAGTTTAATGCAAAAAAATAACAGGTGTCATACATCATAATTCTCCTTGTATTTAAGCCATCGAAGCAGAATTGTGTCTTCGACACACACTCTTGATCAAGTATGGGCACAATAATTTTCAAATCTCCAGCATTTATAATGACTGCGCTTTTTCTCCGCTACTGTTATTGTGTTTTATCATGTTTTTAGTCTAATAAATAATTGTAGATAAAAAAAATTTCATAACAACTCTTTTTTACCTATTATGTAATATAATAAATGTCAATTAATCTTAAAAACTCCTATGAATTAATCATACAAAAGAAAAATTACATCTTCAGAGATATGAGATAACAACAGAATTCGATCATTCTCGATTTTTCTAGCAATTACTTTGCATAACTGTAAAATTAGGTAAAAAATGTACTACGTGATATTTAATTTTTTTTTTATCAGACAAAATTTTATAATAATAGTAGTGTTTAATTTTTTCTTTGATATGATCATAATTTCTTCTATTCACAAATTTTAATAAATTTATAACTATAAAAGAAAATTTTACCGGTGGTCGTAATGCATTTCGACGAAAAAATGCTTTACATGATTCACAAGAAATAGCATCAAAATTGTATCCTAATATAAATTAAAATAAATATTATGAAAACAAAGAAAAAAACAATTTATTGTACCAAATGCATGATCACCACAAACAATACACTTTAACGTAGGTTTTGGACGTGTACTTGTTGACTCATTATGACTGTTATTCATTTCATATGAAGGATTACGATCCAATGGAGAATTATTTAAAGAATTATCATCAAGCAAAATATTTGAGAAATCATTTTCAGAATCTATCGCCATGTTTAGTTTTTTTCTTTGATTAATCAATAAAAAAATTTGTAAATTCTTAATAATTGTAAGAACATTCCTTTAAAATATAAAAAAGGAAAATAATTTATATACTTTGAAAAAACTTTAGAACTGTGTTAGGACGAATGCTTTCGGCGTTTTTGAAAAAAAACAATGATATAGTTACGTATCTTCCATTACGAGAGTACACGATATAGACAAGAAAAGAAAAAGAAAAAGAAAAAGAAAAACGCTAAATGGAGGAAGCAAATGTATTAGCTTTCAATGGTGTCGCGACAGCCATTCACATGCGTTCAGAGCGAATCTACGTTACAAAAAAAAACTTTTTTCTTTGCTTTCTTTTTTTAATTTGTCTAATACGTCATTATATTTTCTTTTTATTCTCGATTATACTGACTTTATCTTTCATTCCTGTTCTACTGTGTAAAATTTACTTGATCTTATTTTTAGATCATCTCGAAAATAATTACATATCAAAAGTATTTCATTAAAATTTTAAAGTGAAAACAAAAATAAAAAATAGCAAGAGTAATATCATTAACTAAATCTATTTCATAATTTTACAAAAAGGAATTTTTTTATCTTCAAGGTCAAAGTAACAACCTGATGATAAATATGTATGACGTTGCATTTTAATGTTCTATATTCTATTTTTAGTTCTATCTACGTAATCATTTAAACATAAAAGGTATAACAATTTGTTTCTTTTTTTTGAAATAATCAGTAGAATACATATGATGCATAAATTTTAATTGAATACTCTATATAATTTCTGATCGAAATATAAGTAATAAATAATTACCTTATTAATAACTAGATTCGTCGAAAAGAAACTCTTTTTATTATTCAAAATTCTTAAGTATGACAAAATGTTAAAACTTCTGCGTAAATGTTTGACTCATAATATAGTTATCATTAAAATACATGCTTAGAGAAGCTAGTGACGCAATAACAACAGCTGTGGAAAATTAGTGAAAAAACATGTATATGCAAAGTAATAAATGAAGATAGACTTATCAATAGAACAAAGTGTAGAGTAATTTCATTCTATAAACAAATTTTTTTTTCATCGACAGATGCAATAATCTTTTCTGGTGCCATTTTTTTAATACCAGAAGAGTTTACCTAGTTTCTACAACTCAGTAGTACGACATTGAAAATATTTTCACCTAGAAATACATTAATATTATTGCTTTTTCGTCTCGTATTATATAGAACTCTTAAAAACAAAGAACTTTTTTTAGAAAAATTCCACATTTCCTCATCCATGATATTTTCGAGATGCTTGAATAGTTTTGTAAAAGTTTCTACCTAAAACATAAATTGTATGTAAATTTTATAACATATTAATCATAACAAAAATTCAGAATGAAACCAAACATTTTTAAATACTATGTAGGAAAAAAATAATTCGTTAACACTATAATTTAATACAAGACATTTGAATCAATAATTAAAAGGTATAGAAATCAATCATAAAACTTTCCGTTGTATTAACAAAATTGATGAAAGTATTCATTATCTCAACAAAGTTTTTATATAGCAACAAGAGAGTATAATCATATAACAGATGTTACAAATTAAACAGAATAAATATCACACCTCCTTCTATTTTAGATCTGTCAGATATACTTTCAGCAAAATCATTCTATCGAAAATTTAGTTCTCTACAAAAAATTGTTGCAGCTAAATTTAAAATATTAACATTTGCTCTATCGTCCAAATACGACGATCAAAAAGAAAACGAAAAAAATTATGCAAATTAGTTTTTAACAATGGATTTCTAAAATATCAAACATGCCACAAAATCTTCGAATCTTTTTATAGATGTATTAGAATTTCAAAAGAAATATTTGCGAGAATAATCATGAAGTAAATATTGGAAAAAATGCCTTGCTTAACAGAAATAAGTGATCGTTCTTTTTTCTATTTCGATACAATCTAATCGTTTGCACTCTTCAATGTAGTTATCATAACCTGTTGTTTATAATTAAGTTTCACATCCGACAACACGAAAATGACTATTTCACACATCTAGTTTCGCTTTGGAAAACACGCTTTTTTTGTGGCATGCCTAGACAAATATCAGTAGATTTTAGTTCCTAGCTTTTTTTCTCATGAACGATACAATTAGAAACCTTGAAAAGATCATAAAAGCGAAGAGCACAAAATTCTTTATCCATCAATGCTAGCTTCGTTGCTTTTTGAAGTAAAGATTTACAGAAATCGATTGATATCTATACAAAATCAAAAAGTACAGTTAAATGATGAAACAGACATTTATATTTTGAATTTTTCTTCAACAAAAATAGTTTATTTGAAAAACAAACGAAATATTTTTGTGGAGTGAAAAATTGTCTATTGGATGCTTTTGTGAAAATGTATTGGAATGATCCAAAAAAAGAAAAATGATATTGTCTCATTTCATCTGCGACATCTGTTATAAGTATTTAATTGAATATTTGCAATTAAACTTCTTGAATAACTTTTGTGATCGTGTTGAGAGATCAACAGAATAAAGAGTATTAACAGTGTTTCAATTAAGAAAACTACGTAATCCTTCTTCATTGAAGTAAATGAAAATTTATTGCGTTCTTGGACAAGTTATTTCTTGATGAAACAAAGGGCCTTTTCTAAATGCGTAGTAATTTTTAATAAAAAATTAAGCAACAAGAATACATTTTTACTAAGCATTTTATTTAAATTCTCGATGAAAAATTTGCATTGTCTATGCAAAATATTGTAAATCAACTGTTCGATATAAAAGTTTCCTTATGAAAAAACTAATAAACATACACATATAAGTAACAAATTTAATTACACAATTATTTTATTAATGAAGTTTTTGTTGGCTTTTTTTGTGATTATCTTTATTTACTGTTTTCCATCGACGGTACATCCTTCATTGCTGCAAGTGGTTTTCAAGCTCTCAACGTAATTGCTACTTCAATTAGATGTCTACAAATATATTTTGACAATAGAATGGTAAAGTCTTTTTTTCTATTGTGATGCATCGTCTGGCAAAGTTGCTTTCGAAATTGAAGATCTTTGAATTGATAAAATTATGTTGATTTTTTCTTTTCTGTAATATTTTGTGCTTTTATAGTTGGTGCTATATTAATTACTCAAACCTTTTGTATTAAGTATTGTTTGTAATGTTTCTTTTGTAGCTCCTGAAAAATGGTATGCATCAGTCTAATTGTTAAGTGTAATTGTTGGTCATCTTAAATATACAATTGTATTTGTTTGATTCTAATGTAGAGATTGAATCATCTATGTACAATACCATTTGCGATGGTAAAAAATCTTGATAGTTCATGTCGTTCTTCACATCTATATTTATCACTGATGATTTCATTTGTTAATTTTTATGATTTTTTTGTACATAGTGTTAAACAATTGTATCCTTGATACTATGAATCATGAATATTTAACCAATCTTGTTCAAAATATTTTGAAAACTCTCTCTCTCTTATCCTATTTTTAAACAGTATTTCACAATCTTCACTGATTGCAAGAAGGCAAGCATGAGAGAGAAAATATATTCGCCATACTACAATCTATAAAATCTTTATCTCATATTTAATAATCTTAATTCGCCTCAAGTACAAATTACTTGCTGATAATATTTTTTACTGATCGAGTTTGTTTTATCACTATAATTTCAATTTATTGACTTATGAAGGAACATTTTCAACTGATAAATCGCTTTTGAGTTTGGACTCTGTACATAAGTTAGATCTGGGTGAGGTATGAAAAACCCAAAAGGATAAGTGCTATTAGGCCTTCTATCCAGAGTTATAGGCATTTTACCGTGGAATTTCAGCCTATGGTATGATATATATCAACAAATCCCATGACGATATTTCAACCTATGATTTTGCCCACGGACAGATCTATTTGTGAGTAGAATGCCCTGAAAATTTCAGCTCAAAAGAATGCTTCCTTCGTAAGATATTAAAGTTCTAAAAAACAGAAAATTCTAGCATCTTTTCTGACATATGAGTGATTCTTGGAAATTTAATATCTCAGGAGGGAAACATTTTTTTGGAGCTGAAATTTTCAGGGAATTCTACTCACAAGTAAACCTGTTCGTGAGCAAAATCATAGATCGAAATATCGTCATTCGATTCGTTGATATATATATCATACCATAGGCCGAAATTCCAGTAAAATGCCTCTAACTTTGAACAGAAGGTCTAATGGCACTTATCCGTTTTGGATTTTTCATATCTCATTGGAGTGTATCTTATGCACAGAGTCCGAACTCAGAAACGATTTATCAGTTGAAAATGTTCTCTGATTAGTGTTGAAATATATTTGACTTTATATTAACTATCAAACTAAGCAAAGATTTTTATTGTCGAGAACATTTAAATTAATAGGGCGTACAATATTTTTAATAATCATTCAAATTATTCACTGAGTAGATATAAATTTTAGTTATGAGATAACGTTTGTTAGTGTCAAACCGCTTTTGTATCTGGACCATGTGCATCATGTAGAGCTTAAAGAGTTATAAATACCTTGAAAAGAGTTCGTTCTGTTAACTTATTGTTGTGAAGACTGTATTTTTACCGTCTTTTTTAGCAGAAATCTGTGTTATGGCCTCAGGAACACTAAGACATTGAGTTTTGAATATTGACTTGGTACTTTGCACAGATACAGGCATTAACGAAAATAGGTTGCTGTGAAAGTTTCAGATTTTTCTACTGCCCCCATTCTGAAATAAGACTATCGGAGTTTGTCGTTATATAGGAGCTACATGAAAAATATGTTTTTACTATAGCCGTATATTCAGATAGAAGCACTCAAAAGACCTGAAACTTTTACTATAAACTATTTCTGCTAAAGCCTGTATCTGTCTTAAGTTTCAAGTCGAAATTTGAACCTAAGTTTTCCTAGTGTTCCTGATGGAGATCACAGTATTCTGTTAAGAAATACAGTACCTTGGTAGTAATATGCTATAGGTCCAAAATCTTTTCAGAGTATTCATAGCTCATTAGAGTCTACATAATGTACGTGGTGCTGACTTAAAAGCAATTTGACACTTAGAAATTTTCTCTCGTTAGCAAACAAATAGTGACCAGAAAAAAAGAGAAAAACTCTAAACATATAGCTTAATCCTTCATTTATTGTCGATATTGTAAAATAAGTTAGATACAAAAATTAATATTAGTATATAAATAATTTGAAGCATCATTTTGATTTTGTCATAGAACAAAGATTTACCAGTCTTAAATATTAATTGATACCAAAGAGGCCATTTTGATATTCATTAATTTCTTTCTTTTAAAACGATACGACCGATAGCAGAAAATTTTCTGAATATTTATTAAATTTAGCTAGACCTTAGTTAGTCATTCCGACCGTCTGAAACGACACCTTACACGGTGTAAAATGATGAAAAAGCAGTGACATTACTGTCCTTGACGATGCAAGACGACTTTCGTCTTTCATCATTTTCCGCCAGCTCGGATTTATACCCATTTTTCACCGAAACATGAATGGAGTTGTTTAGAATCGTTTCTGTCAAAACATTAACGCGCAATATTAGGACCGTCTTTTCATCGTATACTGTTGTATTTACACCGTTTTTTTACCGTGGATGGTTAAATTTCACAAACTACATTCAAAATATATGTATAAAAAAAGAGAACACACAAACTCAATAATCATATATATCTACGGTAAGTGAAAGTACTATTAAACATTTTTTAGATCAAGTAGTTCTCTAATTAAGAAAACTATATTCTCAAGAATGTATTTCTAAGAAGTAACTCACTACAGTCATTGTCTTCTGCTTTTAAACGCCTACGAGCTCTTTTTTTGATATGCTGTGGAGATTATCATTGAAATTTGAATAAACTTCCTCCTAGATATCTTGAGCACATAAGTGTGGATTTCATTATCTATAGAACTTACCCAAGGAGAAAAATAACGAACGAAGAATATGCAAAAATATATATATTTACTCAATAACTCAATATTAATATCATGTCAATCATCATGTGGCATGGCCTAGAGATACTTTTGTACACTGTACATCATATTATCAAATAGATCTCAACAAAATATATCTATCGATGTTTAAACCAGTTCAACAACATTAATTAGGGCTACATATTAATAAAAAGAGCCAAATGTAATAAAAAAAAAAAGAAAGAGAAAAGTGCATTTTAATCTCAGCAATATACTTCTATGAAATATTAGGAAATGGTTTAGATAGAAATGGTAGATAAGATCACTAAGCTTCATCTAGTAAACATTAATAGAAATATCTAATGATGTTTATAAGATACTTTTTTGATTTTGTATGGAAACAAGATAAAACTGGCGGTCGAAACGATGGTTATTTTCATTGGGATATAAGCGATCATCGAAATGGTTGCCAGTTTTCGCCATTTTTGAGTTGTTTATGGATCGTTCTATTAAGCCTGAGATATTTCAATTATTTATTCAAACGAAATGAATTGCTTCTTAGTAATGACGATAACATTTTATGCAGATTCGAACGTGACATGAAGCAAGTATTTATCAGCATTTTAATTATTATCATCAAAAGAGATAGATATGTTTCTTTTTTTGCCAATATTTGATGGTATTTCGTCGTTGGAATGTTTAACAGATTATTTTTGTTAAGAAAGATTCTTTTAACTATTCATAAAATATAGTGTATGGTGATATTCAGCCATGAAAATATTATTATTGTTACGCTCAGTAGGGTCTGATGTTGTGAAGATTCACATAATTTTTTCTATAGTTAGCTATACATAAATTCTGAGAAGACAACAAAAGTCAAAAGAATTATTAAGATCTGTGACTTTTGTATCGCAAAATGATTTCGTTTTTCTAATTTTTACTTACAAAAAAAACTCTCTTCTATATATCATACGTAAGAGGATTAAAAATTGTATCAGTTCTAAATCTATAGGGCTTCATTTAATAAAGCTGTACGCAACCCTTCTAATATAATCTGTACCAAGTTATTCATCTAAAAAGATATTTATTCTATATTATAATCAAATGAAACATTCTTCATTCAACTCACTAGACACTTAAAATTATTTCATGCACTACTGATATACGTGAGTTATGAATATTTACTGACACTTGAGATAAAAATTGAATAAAAAAAAGTCACAATAGTCATCGAGGTTTGTATGAAAAATATTCATGAAAAGAATATGTAAGATTTGTTTTAAATATGATTATAAATTATGTTGTTATGAAATGAATATATTGATCAATATTTTTCATTTACTTTTTCAATTTTTATTAAAAATCTATATATAATAAGATGAAATTCTATTCTCAGTTTTGTCAGTAAATAATAGAGTATTACAATTGCTTTGACAAAGAAAATCAATCTCTATGTCGAAAAGCAATGTTACAAAGACTGAAGAACATGCTTTTTACTTCTCAGATTTTTCTTCATACTGATTAATGTAAAGTTTCACCTGATTAATTCTAAATAGCTAATATTTTAATCTTGAAGTATTAATCTTAAAGTTTAGTTAGGGTTCCAATCATAGGAAGCGGAGCCATTAGGCTTGGGGAGACTCAAATATTTGAAAACAATTTACAGATCTCATTCTAAGCTTATATTTTGTTGGCAAGAGCTCTATGAACAAGAATTGCTTCATGTTTTTCTGAAGGGCACATCCAGTCAGACGTTAGATAGTCCATGCGTATCGCGATATTTTTTTAAAACATCTTAATCTATTACTACACTGAAAAAAAAATGGTACGACATCGAACCCAAAAGGCTGTTTTGGACTAAAAAAAGGTTTCGTGCATAGTACGGAATCTTAAAGGATTTCGATTTCGTTCCAATTCTCTGAACCCTTTTAGGTTTCGTAGATAGAACTATGAAACACTTGAAAAAGTATTCTAAGCCTATGACGATTATTTTCAGGCACCCGAATTTTTCACGAAACCTTTTGAGGGTTCCGTGTTTATTTCGAAAATGGTTCGGTGCATTAGAAAAAAATTAGTATGATTACCAAACCCTTTTTAAAATGAATACGGAACCCTCAAAAAGGTTTCGTAAAAACTTCGGTTGCCTGAAAATAATCGTCATAGACTTAGAATACTTTTTCAAGTGTTTCATAGTTCTATCTACGAANTGTTTTAAATTCGTTGTATTTTTTTGTAAAAACACATTCGTGTATTTTTAAGTCAATGTTTTATTTTTTTATTGTAATTTAAGTGTTTCTTGTAGTTTTACTTTTTTTGTGTGTGAGAAATATTTTTTTTGCTATTGAGAGCAAAGTCTTTCAATAAAATAAAATAAAAAAAGAAATAAAAAAAATAATGCATCGTGTAGTAGTTAGTATCACTACAGAGGCATTGGTCGATACTACCTAATTTATTTAAAGAACCAATAGGAAAATTACTAAAGTGCGTTACTACACTTTTTGGTACGCGTGACGTACGCGTGTTCGTCACGCTCGGTACGCGCATTTTGCGTGACGTTCGTACGTGTACGAGGCGTGTTGTACTATACGCGCACCAAGAGTGACGACACGCGTACCAATAGCGTTCGGGTTGACTTGGGTATAGTTTTTCTAAGCTAGTAGATGTCACCGGTATATTTTTTTCTTGTATAAATATTTTTGTTTTTCAGTTCGTTAGTTAGTCACATTTTGATCTTCAAACTATTTATTTTTCATTACTAAAAACAATATCATTGCTTTTCATGTTCAAAAAATAAAATTCTTCATCATCAAGGTTTAACAATAGAATTTCATTGGTTAATCAAATAAACAAATTAGCAATGAATGAATTGAAGTGATGACGGTCGTGCGAAAGAAAGAAAATTCTGTTGAGTTTTTTTTGTATTCTTTGATTCAGTTTTTTTTCTTTTCTTTTAAAAGCTGTTTGTCTAGCGTAGGCGTTCGATGGCAACAATCGAATTTTACTGCCAAAAAAATGTTCCAGTTTCACTTTTAATTAACATCTTTATCTATTTAAATATTTCATTGATTCTAAAAAAATAACAACAAAATAAATCGAATACAATAAAAATGACATTTAATTTAAAGAAAAAATAAAAATTTATTTCAGATCTATTTCTTTTTTTTTCGTCGTTAAGACTAATGGATGAGAGTAATAATAATATATTTGATGTGCTTGAATCGGTTTGTTTAAAATTTATTTTTTAAAATCTTAATCAATTTATAAGTTTATATAGCCATCATCAACAAAAATATTAAAAATAACTTCAACATCAACTAATGTATTATCTATGCGTCGTTCTCATCTTCCATTGATCAATGCTGGCAATGGATTGCATTCATCTTCAACTTCTACTACAAATACATCTTCATCATCAAATGAACCTCAACGAAAAAAACGAAAAGTAATATAATCATATTCAATCAATTTAAATTAAATCTAGAATTTTGAAATTTAGGATCGAGCTCTTCAAGATCTCGGATTTGTAAATCCAGGTCCAAAAAATTTAGTTAATGTTGCTAATGTGCCATCAAGACGTTTAAAAACTCGACAATCATCAGCACAAGAAAAACCAAGGTAAGAAAAGAACAATTTCATAACGATCATTATTTTTTGTGTTAAAATAAATGCCCTGATATCGACAAAGAGGGTAAGATTTCATTCATGAATAACTTATATCAACAGTTACAAAACGATAGTGAACAAATATTTTTCTAAGAAGCCAAGAATTTTACTTTGAGTACAGACAAAAATGAAATAAATAATTGTTTACAAACTTATATGATAACGAATATCAATGTAAAGTCGTAGAAATATGCAATCCTTTTTTCGATGATTTTCCTTTTTAAACAACCATACGTTATTCTGTTCTCCGAATGTTTTAAAACTGACTATCTCCACCTACGACTACTGAATATTTGATAAGAGAAATATGATATTAAGCGAGAGAGACAAAATCTTACATTCATAATTTTTTGATGAATCATTACATTGATATAACATGTCTGTTGTATGAACTAGTTGATATGAAAACATGTTTGAAATATAATCTTTGTAAGTATTTACGTAGTTTATCAATATTTATAGATTCTACATTTCATTCATTGACAAAAATTGACTAATAAATTAGGATTCTTACAGAAATAATGATAAGATAAATATAAATTTTATTTATTTCATATGACTAATAGCTGTTCGTCGGTTTGTTTTTCGGTAAGCATATAAAAAGTAATGATATATAAACAGCCATAGACACATTCAAAAACAAAAACTCAAGTTTGACAATATAAACTTTCAATATTTATGTATTAGATTTTGAACTGTAACCATGATTTTATTCTATTGACTAAAGATAAATTCATACAAGCACATGCTTTACTAGAGATTGAACGGAATAGTAAAAAAGAGAAAATTGTAATCCGTACGATCGTATCGATAAGTGGTATAAATATGGATGTACGTATTAGAATCTAATAAACAAATATTTTAATCGGATTTCACAACCGGTCGTGTATGCAATAATAATGGCAAGTACTCTACAAAATAATGTTTATATAGAAAAATGAAAATTCTTTTTTTCTTTTTGTTCGACAAAATGTCATGCAAGCTGAGACAGTTGAATAAATATGGGTCAATATATTAAAATGTTTTGCCTTGTAAATTACTTACTAAAATAAAAATAGTTATTCTACTCAGATTTTATTTGTAGGAATTTATCTCTAGTCGAATTCTAATTTTGCCTACAATATTTGTTTAAGTTGTTAAAAAGAATATATATCTAGTTCATTTTAAAGGCGATTTCTTTAAATTGGGTAAAAAGAAAGATTCGAAGCATTCGATTCTGAATTCTTAAAACTTGCTTAGAATACTTCGTCTCATGAGTGAAGTCCACCGAGTTTGAGATGAACACAATGGGCTCTACTCAGAGGGGAAGTCTCCCTACGGAAAAATTGTTGTTAGATCAGCACAATGTAACTCCAAATGAGTTTTGAATATTCTGAAAAAACTTCGAGTCCTTAGTTTATTATTGCGGAAGATAAGATAAATTTATGGTAGTTTTTAAATGAACGCTATAGTCGCTCTCACGAAAACTGATTTTATCTGAAACACTTCATACAGATATAGATTTTAATGAGAACAGTTTATTGTAATAGTTTTAGTTCTTTTGATTCGCTTCTATCTTGAAATAAGAATATCGAATATACCGCTATAGTGAATGATGTAAAAGTAATTAGACAAAGTGTTCATTAATATTTCTACCTTTTTAAGGAGCCTGCAGAAATTTGAAAAACATTGGGTAAGAATCAGAACTTTGTATTGTTTCCAAATATGGATTCAAAATTTTTTGTAAGATTTTTTGTTTGAAAATTACGAATCAACCTTTTAGAAACGCTAGAACTAAGTTTAGACGAAAAAAAAATGATACTTTTTATTGCTATAATCTTCTTTACTACATATGCTATATATTACCGATTTCTTTGCGTAGAATTAAAGACAAAATCGTTCTCAACAAAGTAATATATAAGAATCAAGAGTTTCGGAACAATCATTCGAGAATAGCCGAGCTCAGTGTGTAAATCTATTTACTATAGAAATTGAGAGGATTGTCTAAATTGATATGGCGTCCCTTACAAACATTCGCTGTTAACAAATGACTAAGAGTTAACTACTTATTAATATACCATTTTATTGAGAAATATTTATTCTTTCATTCATTTTATTTTAAATAATTTTCGCTTTTACGTTAGATAATTGTTGTGGCGTTAAAGTTTGTCGAAACTTAATTTACAAGTTTCTAAAAATCCCACTCATAACTCCGAAATCAGAAGTCCTACAAAAATGTTAAACCTAGATTCGATAAGAACATAAAGTTCTTATTCTAACCTAATGTTTTCAAATTTCTGCAGGTTCCTTAAAAAAGCTGAAAAATGAATGAATGTTTTGTGTAGTAACAAGGTTTTGAAACACTTACAAGAAACTATTCTTGTTAAAAACTATCTCTATGCAAAGTTTTAATTTGTACGTTGAATATTAGTTTTTCTGCGAGGGGATAGGATCGCAGCATTTATTTAAAAACTGCTATAAAAGTACAATATCTCGACAGCATTAAGCGATAGGCTGAGCTGTTCTCAGAGTATTCCTAATTCATTTGGATGTATATAATGTATGTAGTCTTGACTCAAAAATGATTTTATCACTAGGAAGATTTAGTGTCTCGTCAGTGGAAATCAAATGTTAGTTTTTGTATATCTTTAAAAAAAAACTTTCTTTTTAATTTTTTTAATTTTAGTTCAAGTAAACCATTATATGATAAATCAGGTCTTCTTGTTTCTGATGAAACAGATCGATGTGATTGTAACCGTTTAACATGTCTTGGTTGTTTCTTGCCTTGTACAGCATGTCATTCATCAAAATGTGGTCTCGAATGTCGTATGTATATAAACATATCTGAGACAATTTCCATATTTATTTTCTTTTTTTTTCGAATATTAGGTAATCTTCGAACTTATACATATGAATATCGTTTATTTGGTACAAATAAAGAAATAATTCAATAATTAAAATGCATTGAACAATGTTTTTTTTTGAAAGAGGAAAAAAGTCTCAAACAGAATAGTTGTTATATGTTCTTGTTTGTATATAATATTAATTATTCTGACATATGTTTTGTTTTTTTCTTGACTCCTTAGAAGCATTCCTAAATTTGATTTCTTTAACTCATAATGAGTTAATTTCTATTTCTAGAATAAAAAAAACCAAGCATATGTTAGGACAAAAAGCACAACGTAAAAAGAAAACAACAACAATAACGACTAGTAAAACTACTAATGTTTCATTAGAAAGTAGTTTAACAGCAATGGATTGGTTACCTAAAATGCAAATAGGTGAAAATCCATTACCATCATCAACAACACCTATCAAAGAATCATTGCTAAATCCATCATCTTCATCATCATCATCATCATCATCATCATCATCATCATCGTCATCATCACTTCCAATGGCTTTATCAACAACAACTATTCAACAAAAACTAGAACCAAACGAAATTGAATTACCAACATCAACTAATCATTTAAAACCTCCATATAGTTATGTAACATTAATTAAACAAGCTATATTAAGTGCTGCTATGCAGAGAATGACATTAAATGAAATTTATCAATGGATTGTTGATTCATATCCATATTTTCGTACAGCACCTCCAAAATGGAAGGTTTGATTTGAATATTCTTTTTTTTTGAAACCATAATTTAGTTTTTCTAAAGAATTCAATTCGACATAATTTATCATTGAATAAATGTTTTAAAAGACTTCAAAGAAGTACAAATGATCCGGGCAAAGTAAAAGAAAAAGAATAGTTTTATCAATTTTTTTTGGTGATTTATATTAGGGTTCTTATTGGGCAATTGATGAATCAAATGAAATCAATCATCAATCGAGTTCTCGTAAACGACGAGTATGAGAAAAAGAAATATTCTTTTAATATTAATTTAATTAATTATAATATAGTTTGACACACATCAATCTCTTCCAATATTATCTTCATCACCAACTCATATAAATCAAAAATCAACTGTTTTTCATACGAATAATGATCCAATAATATATGGTGATGGTAGTAATATTGGTGGACAATCATTATCAGCTGATGAATCAGATTCGACTATGTCACTTGCACTAAGTGTAAGAAAAAATACAATTTTAGAAAATGAAAATTTATTTTATTTATTTATATAGTCTACATTAATACATTTGGATGACTTGAATCCTGATTTAAATACTTCATTTCATCAATTTTGTAAACAAATTGTAGAAGGTCCGCCTACGACATGGATCACAAATTCTGGTACGTAACATTGCTCTTTCAACAAATAAAGTATTTATACTGAGATATTCTCGAAAAAAATACATATGAACGATTAACAATATTTTATATATATTTTGCATTAATTCAAATAGAGCCATTGTCAACAAATACTGCTATTCCAAATTCCTGGGTTCATGATCTTTTTCCTCATGGAGAAGCAAATAGTTTTGTTGAAAGTGTTAAATTGGGATCGAATCGTGAAATCAATTGGAATGATATTGATGTTAAACCTTATTGCGGTAAGATTGCTTTCATTTATAGAATTATTTTGTGAAACATGATCTAAAATGAATGTTGAAGTATAGGGACAAAAACAGAGACCTTGACAGATGCTAGTCAGTTAAACAAATAATGAAAAAAAACGCGTTGAAATTTTAACGCAAATAAAATCATAAAAAGCGTACCATTTTACGCGTTAAATTTTGAACAACTATTGATTCGTTCGAAAACTTTAATGCTAAAAAATGTGTGCTTTTTGAGATTTCGTTTTCTTTCAAGATGCTTAACGTGTTCTTACATGTTCGTTTGCGGAACTCAGTAAAACGCTGGAGAAAATAGCTATATCCATGAATTTAGTTTGCTAGAACAATAATTTAGATGAGTTCTTAATTATTAAAATCCTAAGAACTCATTTAAACTATTGTTCTAGAAAACTAAGCTCATGGACAGTGCTATTTAATCTAGCAATTTACTCAGTTCAGAAGTCAAACACAGAGTAACACGTGAAACTCTACGATAAAAAGAAGATTCGACAGTTCAGCTTCAATAGATTATTATCATGAAAATTTATAATATTTATAAGCTTTATCTAAAAAAAACTGGAAATTAAATAAAGTTTTCGCTCTCTTGGAATACTCCTGTCTTGTATATTACAGGACAATTACTAATGACGTGTTGCAGGGTGTGGGGTGGATGTTAATGTAGTTTTGGATTTGTATGGGCTGGAAGAAGACCCACAACCACACACTAGAACAGTTACTAATGAGTTATAGGTGTTGTTAGATACTGCATTACTTAATCGTACCGAACAATGTGCATGCAGTCTATCATTTATTTTGAGCGAGGCTACATATGAAAAGCTCAAATGTTGGTGTACCCGATAAAAACTATTCTAACTACAGGAAGTTCATCTAACCATCGCACGCTGTGTGAAAGTAATGCATATAAACAATGTTTATTCCTAGCCAAAACAAATATCGAAGATATAGATTGAAGACTACATCTAAACAACCACACAAAGTTTTATTTACGGAACTTCTATCATTAGTGAAAAGATGCATCATTGGATAAAATTTATTAAGTATTAAAATAATTATAGTAGATTTATTTTACTAAGTCGAATCCTAAACTACATTCGAGCGTCAGTTTTTATATATGTCCGATGAAAAATATATAGTGTAAAAGAATAAATAAAAATGATCTGATGAAATTATTCTAAGATAATTTTCAATAAAACATTTTCTTATTAATAATAGAAGTTGAGTTCAAGAAATTTTGGATAATAATATAGATATTACTCTTTATATATATACATGCTCGATCTCTGTCCAACATTACATACTAAAAAGCTATGAAGAATTGAAAGGGATTAAAAGCTTATAAAACACTGTATATATGATCAAAACTTATTAATAATATCTAACTCACACTATTTGCTTCTTCATTATCTCTGCTGACGTAAATAGAGAAAATCAAAAAAAGACAATTCTAAAAGAAAGAAACAAGATTGATGAGGTAACTGTTTCAAGTGACAAATCTTTTTTTTGAATATGGACTCTACGCATATGATAGAATCGATTGAGATATGAAGAACCCCATGAGGATAAGCGCTTTTCGGTTTGATCTCCAAAGATATAAGTCTTTTACTATAATCTTAATCTATAGGACAGCATACACAAACCACTCGAATAGTGATATTTTGATTTGAAATTTTCAGCTCAAGAGAATGTTTCCTCTACGAGATATTGAATTTCCAAAAATGATTCATATTTCATGAAAGATGTGACAATCTCATGCTTTCTGAAAATTCAATATGTCATAGAGGTAATATTCTTTTGAGCTAAAAATTTCAATTCAAAATACCACTATTCGAATGATTTATGTATACCGTCCTATAGGCTAAGATTCTAGTAAAATAGATATAACTCTGGAGGGTACACCTAAGGATGTTTATTCTTTGGTGTTTTTCGGTACTTACTGGTATCTATCATATGCAAAGAGTTCGAATTCAAAAATAATCTATCATTTGAAATGGTTCCTTGGTAAGATAAGTGAGATAATAATGATCGACTGCTTCAAATATAACTAGGTTGCTTAATCAGAGTCAAGAGTTTCATTGAAATCAGAATAGTTTAAAGACTGGCCTGTATCATCCAGTCGATCATCTGAGAATACTGATCTATCAACTATATCAGATCTTAATAGACTATAGGAATGAAAAATAGAATAAGTTCCCTCCTCCAAAAAAATATATCAAGTTATGCACCGTAAAAAAAAAATAAAAAAGTTACAAAAGAAGGGGCTGATTGAGTAAAACACGGAAACAAATAAGATAGTTAACTAATATCATACGGGGATGAAAAACTAACACTGATAACAACTAAGGAGAAAAACGAAAAATATATTTAAACGTTCTTATAAACGGCTAGATTATTTAAATTACTTTTTACAAATTTGAAATATTATCTCAGAATGACGATGCGATAATAATCGAAATTATTCAGAACCAGGGTATTCGATGTACTAAATAATTCTAAAGAGATAATGACTCATGAAAACTTAAAACACATTGTCAACAAGGGTCAAGCAAAAAAGCCATTCACACAACCGTCATTTTTTATTTCAAACCTTCCATAGCAAATTTATATTTTTCTTCACTTCTCTAAATAGAAAATATTATTTCGAATATATTGTGTAACCCTTCTTTGACTCATTGAAAAAGATATTAATCTACATATAGTTTCGTCGCAAATATCATCTAATGCAAAGTATGCAAATTCAGTTCCTGATAAAAAAAAACAGCACAAAAAACATAAAGGTAGTTACACACTTCAATCGTTTCTTTTCACTCAAAACAAGTTTTTTTTTGTTTACAACATGCTGCAGAAATGTAGTTGTTTTTCGTTGTATTATTAAGTTTGTCGTCCTCTTTTAACAATACTAAACACAATATATAATATTCTATATTTATTCTTTATTACTTCTTAATTATATCATCTTTCACAACAGATACTTCTTCAGATCAGCGACACCGAAGTATCCACACTTTTTGATGTGCTCTGCTAGTTAGACTAATAAGTGTATAGAGTGTCGTCGATTTAAAGAAGTACTCAGCAAGTTGCGTCACTTATTTACACCGAAACGAAAAACCAAGAGCTTAAATGATTCTAAGAAAACTCAACCGTCAAATATATCAGCTGCCTCTTTTGCATTTAGAGTAATATCAAGAGACGAGTTCCTTTGAACGCATGATGATTGAATATAATAATATTCATGCAGACAAATACACGTAAAAATGTGTTTGGTTAGCTAACCTTTCCGCATTAACACGCGCTGCAGTCTTTGCACCAGAGATGCAGAATCTGCTGTGATTTTAAAAAATTTCCCCGTACGATGGTGTCTTCCCCCAGCTATTTCCCCAAAATTCTCCTATGAATCGAAACTCTTCCCCATACGGTCGTACGCGCACACGGGTAGATTCTGCACCTCTGCTTTGCACGCGACAAAACTCATCAAAGTCACACTACAAACAGGTAAAAACGCGTGAAATCTAGAAGGATCTTACGCGTTTTAACGTTCTTTTTACTGAGTCTTGTCTGACTGAATAGCTAGAGATCGTCACAGGTCGTGACAAACGTTGTCGATATGCAACTGAAGACCGTATATGAATAGCATCTTGTTCTAATATATAAACTACTTCCTTATTGCATTTCTAGAGGGATAAGTAAAAGGATAGTGAAGAAATGTATTCAACAATAGATAGAATAAAACCAGATCCTTGTGACTAGCAACATCAGTTACATTATGTTTCACATTTTAATCATGCAAGGATTGTGCTAACAGCTTTTTAACGTAATATGTGTATGTGTATAGAATTTATCCATGGTTTTCGAACGAATCCAGCATTTCAACAACAAGATCGAGATAAATTACTTAATCTTGCTTCATCATTTTCGTCTTTTTTCGATTATACGGATATATCGAATTTAGCACAAAACGAAATTGCAAGTAAGAAACTTTCTTTTTAATAAATTGTCTTGATTTGAAAAAACATGTGAATATGATTTATAAACCTGAAGTAGTCAGTAAGTTTTTCCAATATGAAATAGATCAAAACTTGATAAGGTTTTCTTTTGTTTAGATGATTCTAAAGCTGTTGTTTTTGTAAATTTCGTATTCACCTCAAAGAGAATGGATAAAAATGAGTCATTCACGGAAATTATGACTTTATTCAAGTTTATAATAAATCCTTTATGCGCTATTACAAGATTAATACATTAATTATGATAAATTCTAGAAAGTTTGTCTCGTTACTCTCTTGTTATTTAGCGTTCCAGTAGATTGTGAAGTTAATTTTTTCCTTAGTATTCGTCTTAAATTTCAAGAATGACATAACCATCTCGATTGCATACTGGCCTATGAAGACAAACAGACGCAAGAATAAGAAGACTAATATTTTCATATAGTTCATTCTAATCTGTGGTTTATCAATGGTTCATCTAATAAAAGTTCATCTGTATTGAATGAGACACTAAGAATAGTTTTTCTTTAATGAATATCATTCTTTTATTTTCGTAATAAATAGTAGATTTTAGGTAAAATTATTTGTTAAATTATTCAAAAATGAGTTCATTTTTTGTACATATCGAAAATTAAAATATAGAAATTTTATCATACGAAATTAATTGATGATTTAAAAAAAAAGTGTAATCAATAAATATTAAAATACACTTATTTGATTTTCTTTGTATATAGATGAATCCATCACAGCAAATCGATTGCCAATTATATCTAATGGAACAATATCTGAATCAACTAACAATGTGAATTATATTCTTTATAGTGTTTCTTTTTACAATTTCTTTTGACATATTTTTCAGTTGACGGCTCTTCCAGTTGTAATAGAAGACGAAATTTTTGATTGGGATTCAATTACACAATGTATGTAGTTCATTATATATTTATATATATATAAATGAACGTATTATATTTTATTTGCTTTCCCTAATTTTCTTTACCGTCCAAATAATGGAAAAATGCTCAACAGTATCATAATTGTCATTCGTTAGATATATATACATATATAAATACTGTTTGACTAATGCAATAGGTTTTTTCCTCATATTGTACAGAAAAAAACACTAATAAAAAAACAGTATATTTCTTTTTATGTATATTTTATTTGATTTATTTTATCGATGATATACGTCGATAATTATATGGAATTGCTTTGTACAGTAATTAAGTAGAGTGTGTGTGTGATGCTTGTGATAATCACTGGTTGTATTATAAAAAAAATAAAATCAATAGTTTCTTTTTAAAAAGTACTATACACTTGTAGATTGTTTTGATCAAAATAAATAAATATTTCGTTCTCTTTTGTTTATCTTCGAATGGAATATCGTTTTTTTTATGCAATTAATGAAGATATACTGAATACGAAATGGAAAACAAAATCTAATCTTGAAAATCGAACAGATATTTATTTTATTATACCTGCAGCAGTAAGTAATTCTGATGATTTCCATCTTGCGCATGGTCTTAAATTGCGAAATAGAAAAAAACTTGAACTTAAAATACGTGAAAAACGTTTTTCTAATGGACAAGAATATTGGTTAAAAACAATTCGTTCAGATAAAAGACTTAATGTTGATGATATGCATTCAATTCTAAAAGTTTTAAAAAAATCAAATGAAGACGAACTTATTGAACGACTCACATCGTCTCAATCGATTATTTTATGTTATGCAAGTAAATTTCGTCAACAAATAAAAACAGTAGATAATCTTACACATGAGTTAACTGGTTTACATTTAAAATTTATTCGATCTACTGATCAGTCTCAAATAGGTAATGATTTATTTTTTGAAACAGTTTGTATTGAACGATTAGATTCAAAATTAATAGATGAAAAACATATTGAAAAATTATCTGAAGAATATAAAACTATTTCAATTAATCCAATGGGTTATCCAGAATTTTTATTTCGACAATATCAACAAATAATTAATACATAAAAAAACAAACAAACGGATAATACCTTTTTCAATTACATATGATTTATTTCTCAATATGCTTTGGTTCAATAAAATTAAGCACGATGTGACATACTATTATTTAATGAAAATATTTCACAAATACTTGTTTTAAAGCTTCTTTTTCCTATTAAGATTTATTTTTATAATTATAAAACATTCTTATTAAAAAAAACCATTAATAAAGAAAACTTAGCGAAAATAAAATGTCAAATGTATAAACTAAAGATTACTATAAGATTCTTCAATAGTATTTAAGAAAAAATTATTTTTTCAAGTTGAATGAACATGAACAATGTTATCTTGAAATGTCTAAGTCGACGTGAAGACACCCCTAAAAAATCCGATCTTGTATTTTATGCATTTAAATTACCTGAAATTTTCAGGACATGTTGTGGGTGTAGTGGAGACCCTAGCCGAATATTTTTTTAAAGTGTTCATGAAGTACTTGAATATCTTGAGCAAGGTAGACATGTGATATGGGTACATTTTGAGGTCTTTCGGCAAGTCCCAGTGCTTTAATTTCTTGTTTCATCGCTTAACATTCTTATTCATGTACGCGTAACGATGATCACAAACGAAATACTTTATGGAAAACACTATAAGCTGTATAGATAAACAACAAAAGTTCAACGTCCATTGCAAGCTAGAGATAGTAATATTCCATTGCATGAAGTCATCTGTCACAACTATAGAAAGGATATTGATGATGGTTGAAACTAGTTTTAATTATATGTTATACGTGCTTTGTAGTTTTATTTTCTAAATGATGTGACTCATAATCAATAGTCACAAGTTAAATAACAAAGCGTATAATAGGCAGAGCAGACAAAGGAATTCACATATCTTCAATGGCAAAAAATAGCCTTTCATTTTGAGCGGCAAGTTTTTATTATATTATTCCGGTTGATTATTTTAAATGTGCTCATTTGTATGATTTTTATGATTGCAGTGTATGAATTGGTTTAAATGTGCACATAGCTCATGCAAGCATTCAAGCGCATGTGTATGAAAAGAAAGTCAAGTTATGTGGGCATATATTGAGTTTTGTACATGTCAAGTATATAGAAAACAGTTTCACTTGAAGAGACTATGCTAAAATTTTCGACCCAATGTTATGACATTTGAGGGAGATATTCAACAAACAAAGGTGAAAAATTACTCATTTTGCAACACAAAACTCTCTATAGAGTTTCATTCAACAGATTTTTTTGAAAGAGAATGTCAGATTGAAGTGTCTTTTTTAAACTCTTAATTCTTATGTAGAGGACAAGGACCAAAAGTTCAATGCCTGGAAAAACTCTCAAAAAGAAATGGTCAGATAATTATGTAAGCACTTTGTTTTTGCATAATAATGAAAAGGCTTAATTCAAATAACGGGCTTTGTCATGCATCTTGAGCTTCACATGCTCTTGCAAACAAAGAAAAAGCAATTTTCTATAATGAAATTCCTTTGAGAATTATGAGGTGTACGATTAGAAAAGTATAAACAGAGGAAGAGCAACAAATATTTATCAAGTATTCTGAAAGGATTATTTTTTCAAGCAGAAGGTAACGGAAATCATCAAAAATTTTGGTAAAAAATGAGATGTAAGATGAAAACATCTTATAGTTTATGAATGATTAAAACTCGGGCTCGCTTTCTAGGTATTTAACTCAATTTCTACTTTTTCAAAGGGAAAATGACTTTTATTAAGCGACGGCTGAAAGAAGTTTGTTTGTAAAAATTTGTAAAAATGAATACAAATCACTCATTTTCATTGAAATGAATCATAATGTTCATTCATTCAGAAAGATATATTCTTGTGAATACGACTTCCGCTCATAGTTAGTAAATATGTATACATCCATCGATTATATGAAGACTCCTGAGAACATTTTATCTGACAAATTATAGATTTCGAAATATTTCTATATATATTTTGCAGTACTTCTACTGCTAATTTTAGCTTATTCAATGTAGAAGATTGATAATATAATCTTTGAATTAGCCAACACTAGATAAAGACAATTGATTGAAAATGTCTCTATTCACGGATAATCTATGAATAATTCAAGGTACATTAGAGACATTTTTTGAAACACAGGTGTACTAAAAATTAGATTTTTTTTTAATCAAAACTATATACATATACGTATGGACATTGACTACTATTAATATTCACTAAAATTGGCATAAACTATATTTGAATGTCGTTGGATGTTGAAGAAAGTGTTTTCAGTTGACCCTGCCAGTTTTTCTATTACAATGATGTTAGACATAGGTTATCACACATATTTTTCTGCATGATAAATTCATTCTATCTAATTTATTTTCACCTGATTAATACTGAATAAAAAGTCGAAAACCCCCACATTGAATACAAAAGAAATCATGCATGATATTTACTTATTATTTGACATTTTTAGATATAGTTGACATCAAAAAAAGAAAACGTGATAAAACTAAGTGTATGGTAAATGATCATGATAAAACATGTTCACTTTTGCTTATTTGTTTATTATTAGAAAAAACAAATTAGTTCTAATTAATTTTAAAAAAAATGAAATACTTCTGATGTATTTATAACAATAAAACATTTTTCTCCGATATATTTAAAAATAAATTCATTAGTAAGAATAATTTATTTTATGATAAAAAATATCATTAGAAATTGAATGATGATATTGAAAACGATAAGAAAAAATAATAGAAAATTATTTTATTTTGTATGAATAAAGTAATTTCAAATTAATTATTTTCTTTTCAATAATCATATGATCCTTAGAGATAAAATTCAATTTTCTATTGATTATTCATCTATACAATTGGGAATCAATTTTGTGATGATGAAGTAAAATAAAAGAAACAAAAGAATCACAGATCAGTACTTACTTATATATATGTTTATAAGATTTTAATATATAACAGTTTTCTTTTTTTTCTTTTTGTTATATGAGCATATTATATGTCTGATTTTTATTCAAATATTTGAGAACATGACAATTGCATTTATGCGCGACATAAGTGTATATTTAAATTATAGTGAAAAATGTTTAGAATTAAATACGAGACATAAATAGACAAAAAAAAAAGAAATACTTTCAAGCAATGATCGTTTATGCCGAAGATAACATATCATTGGTGAGCATGTCACTAAAGGTTCTCCACCAACATTCTTTACCATAATCTGTATTTCCCCTTTGTCCATATATTTTACCAACCTAATAAATATTTATATATAAGTTAAATATTCAAGAAAACAGAGATTTGTTTTTTTCTTTCTACCTGCTGGACTGGCATGCGAAAACAGCTGTCAGCACAATCACACATTGGACCACAATTATTTGCTGATTTCTTCTTGCGCTAAAGAAAGATAGTTTAGATACTAGAATATTATTCGGATATATTAACTTACGCTTTCAATCGGATAATCTTCAACACAAGATTGACATGCTGCAAGACACGCAATTTCTTCGGGAGTAGGTGGTGGACTAGGTGATAATGGTACTACTGTCGTCGCACCTGAATTCCATGGTATGCCTTGTTGTTTTTTTCCATCCATAGTATAAACAGCATTTGTTTCACTATCAACTAATTTTCCCACAAGATTACGTAAAGTACGTATCTGTTCATTGCTTCGAGAAAATCTTTTGTGTTGGATATTACGAAATTTAACATCACTTTTGACTATAACGATGCTTAAACCAATGAGCATAACAAAGATAAAATGGGAAAGGCGGATCATTTTTCTATTGATTGATTTTATTCTAAAAATAGAAAAACAACAAAAATGGCTGTCTTCTTCTATTTAGATCTATAAATAGTCATAGCTATGAAGTTTATTTTCTCTGCATGAAGTCTTCGATCTTGTCAAAATGAAACATTGACATAAAGAGAAGAAAGCGAAACATCATGAACATTATCAAAATGGCTTCACAAAAACAAAGAATAGAATCTATTTTAAATGACATATAACTGAGAAAAACATCTTAGGAAACTTTCTCTTAGGTCTTTTTTCTTTTTCATATGTTCATATAACATTATATATGATAACCCCAGTATCTCTTTCATATTAATGACGTCAATGATTTTAATAATTCACATATATTTAATCCATCGTATTGCATAATTAATAGTTTTAGAAAGAAAAGACGCAATAACAATTTTCATTTTGAATAGTGTACCTGTAAGCAATATTATCTTTTTCATAATGCATACAATTCATATATGAATAAATCGAGATATAATTGTTCTCGCAATGAAAACATGTTACGTATTGTTATTTATAAAAAAAACAGAACATATCCTAACTATCATCAATCACTAGAATAAGACATCAACTAATGTTTTCTGTCGAATTCTGTCAAGACATGTTTCCTTTTTTGCGGATGAATCTCCTATTATTAAAAAGTAGATTGCAATGGACAAAGATGCGAGAAAAACGGAAGCTTCTTTTCTTCTTTTTTGTTCATCCTATCGCTTTGTATGTCAGTCGAAACGAAGCAAGAATGAAAAACATCGGAAACATAATAATTATTCAGTTTTTTTTCGCGGTTCAAAAAGCTAGCATCATAATTAATCACGAGATAAAAAGGATTCTCGCTTTTTTTCTTCGTGAAGATGAATACTACTATCTTAAAATATGATTATGTAAAACTTACGAGAACTTGGTCTTGATGAATGATAAAGTGAAGATGAGAATAAATGTTGAAATGAGCTTGAAAGAAAAAAAAAGAAAATATATTATTCTACATTTTCTCTTTTTTTTTATATGAAGTTCTAGACTTGTTGATGCCGAAAAAGTGGGAAGAGAGAGAGAGAGAGAGAGAAATAGATACCATAGAAGAAGAGATGACGAAACAGGGACATTTATTTGTTTTGCATTTTTTATTCATTGCATATAGAAAAACTTAATTCATGTTAATGTCATGACAAAGACCATTTAGATATCGGTAAAACATAAGAAATCCTCAATGTTTGAATGTTTATTGAAATGTATTGACAATAGTATAGTGTCATATTCAATATATTTACAAATTTAGAAAATATGATTCATATGATCTTTCAACACTTCTATTGTTTCTTGTTCTTTTACCTTTTTTATTGAAATAAGTCAACGATTTAATTAAGTATTCAGTTTCTGAGAAAAAAAAGTGTATATAGAACAGAGAAAAACAAAATACAAAACATTTATTTGCCATTTCTTTTTTGTAAAATACATTTTCTTGTTAAAGAATATAATTTATTTAGAAAAGCTATGAAAGGAGTATTATCGAGTACGTGTTATTAATTAATAATATAGTTATGTAATGGATAGTAATTTTTTTTAAATAAATTATTTATGGAAAAGAAAACTTGATATTTGTCACTGATGACAAGAAAAATGTAATCGGAAACGATGCCTTTTTAACATCTACACTTGATTAATATTGATTCCTATCTGATACGGTTCTGGTTTATAGATAAAACACATACGTAAATCAAAAAGGAACATCCGAAGTATCGCTTAACATATTTGATAGTTGATATTTTTGAGCTACATCAAACAAAAACGAAAATTAGAAATCAAAATGAATGTATACAGTAGAATTTTCTTGGCTTTGTTTTTTAAATACTAATATACTTGATTGATTTAATTTATATTATATAATTGATAGATTTGAACAATGCTGACTCAAAGACAGTCAACATCAATTTCTTTTTTATTGACTTAGTTTTTTTGAGAATAACCTTGGCTAATAAAGAGTGACGCAAATTAAACATGACAAATATTATTTCCTTTTTTTCCGGATATGTTAGATGTACTTTTAAAAGTCATTCGATAGAGAGTTTGTTGCTCTACAAAATTGTTTCTTGTGTTTTTCTTGTTAAAAAAAATCTAAAATTTTAACACTTACTCAATCATATAACTATAACGGGCAAAATAATGATATAAGATTTTTTTTAGAGAACGTTATATTGAAATATCAAATATGCTACAAAATTCTGCATGTTTTGATATATATATTTCAAAGTTTTAGAAGAAATATTTAATAGAATAATCATGAAGTAAAATATGACAAACACAATATGTCTGACAGAGTTACAGAAGTGTTTATCTTAATTCCACACAAACTAATCGTTTGCAATCTTCAAATTAGAAGTCACAACATTTTTTTCACAATTAAATTCTACGCCCGACCGTACGATAATGACTGTTTCGTACACTAAGTCTCGCTTTAGAAAACATGTTTTTTCTGCAACATGCATAGAAGTATATTAGTAGGTTTTAGTTGTAAGCTTTTTTCTCATGAATGATAGTATCAGGCATTTTGAAAAAGTCGTGAAAATGGGAAGCATACAATTTTCTATCCATTGATGCTAACTATGTTAGGTTTTAGAGTAAAAATTTATACAAATTGATAGATAACTGCAGCAAATCGAAAATCATATTTAGACGTTTGAGTTAATGCTCATACTATAAATTTTGCTTCAACAAGAAAAACTACTTGAAAAACAAACGAAACAGTTCCCCACGGCGAAAAATTCTCTATTGAATGACTTTGTGAAAGTACAGCTGAGAGATCCATAAAAAAAAGGAAAATGATATTTGTCTCATTTAATCTGCATTATCTCTAAAAAATAATTCAATCGTAGTTTCTGCTGCGAATTCTATTTTTTATTATGTTCATAGTTTCACCAGATTATTTTCAAAACAAAATAATATTTTTATATTTACCTTTCTTGTCCTTGGAGAAATTATTGTTTTTTGAATTGTTAAAAAATGTAATCAAAATATTAATTGCTTAACCTACAAATATATGTTCCATGTGGAGAAAAGAAAAAAAATCATGATGAAACAAATGAATGTAATTATTTACGAAAAAAAATTCAAAGAAAGATTACGGATCAAGATTACTAAGAAAAATCTGGATGTATATGCAGAGATAAAAAAATTGCTTAATTCTTTTTTTGTGCACATACAAATAAATATAGTTAATAATAGAAAGCAACAAAATTTAGAAGAGGGAAGAGAAAATCGTTTATTCTATGTGGCAATGCAACAAAAAACGAAGCACAAAAGATAATCAGCTCAAAGAAAAATACTTCGTTTAAAAATAGAAAAGTCCTTTGCCTAATAGCATTTATTTATATAAATAAAAAACACTGTCGAAGTCATGACCTTTGATATGTTTTTAGTAGAAAGAATATCATAAACAAAGCTGTATGTCATAACAAGAAAATAAAGATAAAAATAAATCAAAAGTTTCTTGCGTTATGTACTCTCATGATAACGGTGGATTTTGTCTAGTGAGGGATAATACAACATACAATGGATACTCGTCCAGAACTGCCTGGAAATGATCCTAATTGTGCATGACTAATTGAAGGGAAGTTGCTAGCTGGTGGGAAAATACCCGGTTGAAAGACACCATTGAATGGGGATTGACCACTTGATAAGTTGATATTAGCGCCTGGATAATAGCTGTATGGTTGTTGTGGAAAGGTATTGTATGATAGTTGCTGTGGGTAAATGCTACCGAACTGCGGTTGAACTTGTGGGAATCCACTAAGTCCTAACTGATTGACACTACCGAAAGGTTGTTGACCGTAACTAGAGAATCCTGGTTGACAATATGGTGGAAATCCATATGGACTATATCCGCCAAATCCAGGATGCCCGTAGACACCATAAGATGATTGACCAAAATTACCGTATGCTGCAAGAGCTGATTGGCCGAGTCCTAGCTGACTCATTCCACTGAAATTTGCCAATATATTATCACCAATGCCTTTATAATACGAAATGAGATATACAAATGTGGAGAAAAAAAAACTATATAGTTTGTTATTACTTGGAAATTCACGGTAGCTGTTAAGATTCCCACATAGTGGTAATCCTTGACCAAAGCCTATATTAGTTAAGAATTACAGATAATCAATTCGTCTCTTCCAGAAATTGTTAACAAATGAACTTATACCTCCATAAAATGGAGCTCCACCGAAGTTTCCAGGAATACTCTGTGGATAAATTTGTTGTTGTGGTATAATTGGAAATTGAGGTGGACAAGCTATTTGTTGTGGTACCATTGGAAATATTTGTGGTGAATAAGCTAAAAAGAGTAAAAAATGTTATCAACTTGATCTATCTTATCTTAATTGTATTTTCAGTTTAATTATTAATGCTATTTCAGTGTAAGATGCAAAAAAAAACCTCATTCATTGGCACTTGTTAATGTATAATTGGTACTGGAAATGAAAATGATATTTAAAGCATCATGCGTTAACAAGCTGTGAAAGTATCAAAGCGATTTTAATCAATTATTAGACACTTTAGTTAATATCATTATTATTAGTTTTATATCGTCATCAGTTTCAAATGTAAACGAAAGCATACGAATAATAAGCAGAGAGAACTTTTTACGCATCGCAGGTGAAACGACTGGCATGGAAGGCATTATTGGAGAACATACTACAGAAGATTACAAATGATGTATGTTAGTATTGAATATTTTATTGTACTTCTAATGTATTGAAGAAGATGCAATCGATATTTGCAGCATAATAGGTGAATAAGTGAGAGTAAAAGTGAAATATATTGCAGGAATTGTTAGATATTTAAAAACAAAAATTTTTATTCCGTTAATATCTTTGAATTCAACATAATATGCAACGTTATTAATACATAAAAAATAAATAATAGGTAGAAGCATAAATCTTACGCATTGAAGGTGTTGCAATGGGCATTTGAGGAATGACCAGTGGATAGGCTAAAAAAAGTGAAAAAAGAAAACATATCGATCAAGAAAATTTCTATTGAATTAGAATTAGTATTGTCCGAAAAAGAATATTGGATACCATCAGACATGAGTAATGTTCATTTCTTACACATTGATTGTTAGTTTAGCATTGATGGCATCATCGGCAAGTAAGTTAAAAAGAATTTATTTTAATGAAAATGTCAATAAGATATTAATGTCATTTGGTTAAGAATTAAATTTACTGAATTTTAATATATCAAAGAAGAACTTGTGTTAATTTAATAAGAAAAAAGAAAAATAATTCTCTTACGCATAGGCATTGGAGGCATAGCTGGTTGAATCATTGGAGGAAGATAAGGAATGCTAGAAGAAAATTGTGAACCCATCGATGGTAATTGAAATGACATGGAGCAACAATTCGAACCCATTGGAGACATTGGTCCTTGAAACATAGCCATTTGTGGCATCATTTGTGGTATTCCAAGTGCTCCGTAACCATTCATAAAAGGGTTGAAACTACTAATGAAAGGATTTACAAATCCGCCGCCGTATTGTTGACGTAAATTTTGAAATGCACTTAATACATGATTAGGCACAAAAATTACACGAACTTTAGATCTACTCAAACCGGGTTGGAGCATTGGATTAAAGCCTACTGGATATATACGACCATATCGACGAAGTTCTTGTTGACCAAGAATACCTAAACCACCTAGAGGAGACCCCACTGTTGTCGTCAATGGTTCATCAGTTCTACCGTAACCGAATGGATATCCCCCTGCAACAGATTGATAAGTTGAGCCATAGTTTTCAATCTCCCCGTAACCGTAATGAGGACCGTAAGCAGTGCCATAAGTAGTAAGACCACTTCGTCGCATACCAACTTTAAGGTTATCCGTTATATAGAAATATATATATGTATGAATTCGTATAATGTTGAGTATGTATGGATGTTAGTGTATAAAGACGAAAGAAATCGAACTATACAATAAATAACAGCATATATGTGAGAAAATTTAGCTAATTTTCAAAATAAATGTTTTTTAATTTTCTCACCTTTTCTTTGGTTATACTAAGTGTAGTTGTAATGTTAGACGTAGGCAAATTACTACATTAAATAAGTGATGAAGACATAGCACCACACATATACACATGCAACACCTGTTATCTCTGATCAATCGATTGCAGCCAAACCATCAATTTAGAGACAAAAATATTATTTGAATGAATTCAATCATATATACTTCAACCAAAGTGCATTTGCCTACGGTCAAATTTTCTGTTTTTCTTGATTTTTTTTTCCTTTTTCACCTGATCTAATTGCCGTTTGGTCGATCTTTTCACACTCAACAATGATGATCTGATGCATATTAAAATGACGGCTTCCAATGACAGACCTTGCCTGTAGTTATTGTATGTTTGTTGACTAATCGAATGTATAGGAAGAAATAAAATATATACATTATTTTATTTTTGTTAACAAAAACAATGAACAGTGATATAAGAACTACGTTCATGATCACGTAAAAACGTCGATTTGTTAAACATGTGTTATTCGTATATAAATCTTTTAAAAATTTTTATTTTGTACTCTGTATTTCAGTATATGATTCTTTGATATATGTATAAATAGGGCTTGCTTGATGTATCAACAATGTTACATTGCTCAAACATAATTAATCACATTTATATTTTTTTCAATATATTTTACTCTTAACACGAAATAAAAAAGACGAAAAGAGATTTTAAATTTAGTTGATGATCATAATATTGAAGATCAAAATTTTTTTTTGAGTATACATCATTATGTATCAAAAATAAAAATAATAAAAAGTCAACTAATTAAATCTATATTTAATCGAATCATATTTTCTATTCAATAGAATGCTGAGAATATTATTGATAATTATAATATTTATGCATTTCATTCGAACATGAAGAGCATTGATATATCCTTTACGACATACAAAATAATCGAGTAACATCGATTTGTTGTTTTCTCTCTTTCCTTTCTACGTTAAATATCTTTCTATTGCACTGTATACACTGACGAAAATTTCTTTTATAGAGCTGAAAAAATGTCAAAGTAAAAACATAGATTTTTCGATTTAAAATGAGCAAATCATCGGGTAACTTTCGTTGATGTATTTTTGTTTTTTTTTATTATCAAATTGTATTTGCCATGTCATTTATACATGTCTGTCTTGTTTTATATCTAAACATTCGATCTATTTCTTATCGAATTTATCTTGTCAAATTAAATAACTCATTCATAAGAAAAAAAATACCCACATCATTATAATCATCATTACTATTAATATATCCCTGCGTAATAGCCATAAAAATTAGTGATGCGTCTCAAAAGTTTATGCTTACAAACATGTATTTTTTTTCTTCTACCAATACCTTTCTATCTTTGGTGTATGATTATATACGAAACATACAAATAAGAATGAAAGCTATCAAAACCACACAATCAACCAATTTTTCTTCCTTGGGAGCAAAACACATCCATCAAGAGAAAAGACAGATACTGTAATCACCATCGTAGTAGGTGATTCTTGTGGTAATAAAAATGCTACATTGAGTTGTGCAATATTTTAATAACAAGATCAATTGTATGTGTCTGCATATATGTAGTTAGGGCAAAGTGAGAATTAAAGAAATCGACAATGATTGAATAGAAATATATTTTCGTTAATTTTTCTTCGCAAAAAAAAAACTATAACTGCTATAATGCAAAAAAACACACACATAAAGAAGAAAACAAAAAAAATGTTACGAATAATTTCGTTTTGAATTTGAAATAAAATGTGAAGCACAAAAATGCTTCAAATAATACTACAACAATCATTTTAATTCACTACCAAGACAAAAATGTTTATCGATGATGTTGAAAAAGTTTTCTTGTTCATCCAATTGTGTGTGTAATTTGCAATTTGCTCGTTTGTTTTTTCAAAATAAAGACTTGATGGATCGACTTGCACTATTATTGAATGACAATTTAAGGTGTTTTCAGGGGTCCAGAAGCACAGGAAAAAAAGAAAGCAAGATGTGTCAGCACAACAAAGAAAAAATTTCAAAAAAAGAAACAAGTGTCTAACGGTTGATATAGCTAAAATTTTTATTGACCAGCTGGGATGCAGCAGCAAAGTGAACGTCCAGGTGCACTTGGTGCTGGGTAACCCATTGGTTGTTGATGAATTGGTTGCGGTACAGGATATGGTTGTGGCACAGGATACGGCTGTGGCACAGGTTGAGGAACTGGATGTGGCACAGGGTATGGTTGTGGTACAGGAACAGGAACAGGTACTGGTTGAGGAACAGGAACTGGAACTGGTTGAGGAACAGGAACTGGAACAGGAACTGGATGAGGAACAGGAACTGGTTGAGGAATTGAAATTGGTGCTGGTAATGCCAATGGACGTTGCATACTCATAGATGCGAAGCCACCACCTGAAACAAATGAGAAAAGAATGAATCACTCATTAAAAGCTCAATGACAAACAAAAGCAAGAGAGCAGTTTGAAGAACTTACCAAGAGGAGCACCAGTTATTGGACAGACAGATCCACCACCGAATCCACCACCATATCCACCACCGAATCCACCACCATATCCACCACCGAATCCACCACCAAATCCACCACCATATCCACCACCGAATCCACCACCAAATCCGGCAGGAAATCCACCACTAAAGTCTAAATTCAAGAAAATATCATTTAACATTTGTATACTTTGACTAGACAGCAATACTCACTGCCATAAGATCCCAAGCCACCAGCACCACCGTACTTAGAATATTCACAAATTAAGACATCAGTTATGGTTCACCGATTTTGACGCATTGGCTAAAAGATGATATGCACAAGGTCGTTGTGACAAGTATATAGAGTATACGTTTATTCTACTCAAGTGCTTACAACGAATATGAACGGCTCATCATTGATGGACCAGCTCCATAACCTAGAAACAAGCACGACCGTTAAATTTCTAGTTTATATAATAGAAAAGACGTACCACCACCAAAGCCACCAAATGACTGTGCTCCACTATAGTCGCCGAGACCTACAATAAAAAAGAAAAGTGTGTTTTAATTTTAATAAGTCTGAAATTCGAGTGAAAACTTACCACAACAACCGCCACTGGGCATTGGTAATGGCATTGGCATCGGTGCAGGCATTGGCATTGGCATTTGCATTGGCATTTGCATTGGCATTTGCATTGGCATTTGCATTGGCATTTGCATTGGCATTTGCATTGGCATTTGCATTGGCATTTGTGGCGCACAAGGCATAGGTGCATGCATTGGCATGGGCATTGGCATTTGCATTGGCATCGGTGCAGGCATTGGCATGGGCATTTGCATTGGCATTGGCATTGGCATTTGCATTGGCATTGGCATTGGCATTGGCATTGGCATTGGCATTTGTGCCGCACAAGGCATAGGTGCAGCCATTGGCATGGGCATGGGCATGGGCATGGGCATGGGCATGGGCATTGGCGCAGGCATCATTGGCATTGGCATTGGCATTGGCATTGGCATAGGCATTGGCATTGGCATAGGCATTGGCATTGGCATAGCCATTGGCATAGCCATTGGCATTTGCATTTGTGGCATGAAAATGGCACGGATTTTAGGAAGACCTAAACCGATTGGAGCAATGGGGGCTCTGGGATAGATGGTTGTTGTTGTATAGCGTGGATCTAAAAGAGTGTTGAATGTATGTGTGTAATACGTGGAAGATAATAAATATTATAAAAGCTTACATCCACCAGTTTCATAATAAGGATCATAATAGCCTCCATAAGCGGGCAATCCTGAATAATATGGATCATACATTTGTTGATTACGTGCCCCTCTATTTCCCATTTTTCGTTATTTGTCGATATATAACTAATCTAGTGCCTAGAATAAATACAGTAAGATTTCTATGATAACAAGAGAGAAATAATGTTAATGTCTATCGAATAAAGATAAAATACGGCTCACAATTTCAATCTTATACAATTCACTCACTTTTATCCAAATGATGACGACGATGGTCGATCTCAAGTAGTCGATCTGATACAAATGTTTCTGATTTTATAGGTAAGCCGTTTCACCTTTTGCTTCTTAGACAATATGAGAGAAAGGGAGAAAAAAAAGAGAAAAAGAGAAAAGAGAGAGCCTTTTTTGCTAGAAAACGGGACACCGACGCTTGTCCCTTATTGTAAGGACTATACTCACAAAATACAATTGGTTTATTATGTTTGTCTCTGTGTCGTCCGTGCATCAATCAGTGACGCGTAAAGAGAAGGTTTCAACGATAACTGTGGTATGCACAAAAAAAACATGTTTTTTTCATCAACCATGGCCGTTGTGATGTTAGTAGTGTAAAAGAGAGAGACAATAATAAATCCCTCTGTTTACAATGTGTATATCCATGGCCAAAAAATTTCGTGTTACTTACGTGAGCATAGTCATCATTATTCAAAAAATCGATGGTTAGAATGAAACCGCATCTAAACATTCACAAACAAAAAACACGAACAAAAAAATAAATATGATTTGTCCGAAAGTAAAAAGTAATATCCTATCATTTATTTTAGTGAATTTTAAACTAATCAATGATAATCTTAAGACTGTTACTGTTCATAATAATTAACATGACAATGAATCAAGGAACTTGTACTGGTGTACGCTTAAAAAGCAGAAAAAGATAGTTCTTTTTAAATTTGATAATTATTGATTATAACTTTTGTGATTTGACTTGTTATCTATCAAAATAACTATTTATTAGTTTCAAGGCCAAAATAACACCATCAAATAATCAACACATATTGCGCATTAAGATACATACACATGCATGCAGATTTACTCATTAGTATTTGTTTAAAATGAAAATTAAAGTTGTTGTAAATCGTATTAAAGTAAACGAGCGCCTAATAGTCTTTGTTTTTTTTTCAATAAAACGATTTAAATTATTATTTTTTTAAATAAAATTTTAATTTCTATAAAACTTCAAATTTCTTCATCATTTACATAGAAATTTCAAAAGATTTTGTTTAAAATCAACGATATTGACTATATCATGTGTTATCTTTGTTTTAATATAGCTTTCTTTTTTGCTGTCATTTGAAATATAATATAAACATTTTGATTTTTGTTTTAATTAGAAGAAACAACAATAAAATCACTATATTTCAACATGGTGTTTTTTTTTGTGAAATTAATCGTTCTATACATTAAACATGTTTATATAAAAATAAGGAGAAAAAAATATGTATTAGGTTGATTAATCATCATTGATTAATATCAAATTTTTCAATAATTGATACAATATTCGTATTTCACATGTAAAAAAAGTAACTTTTTAATATTTTTCTTCAAAACTTTAATTATAAATTTTTTGTACAAGCTGGTCTTAGTCCGAATATGATGTGATAAACTAAACAATACACGTTTGTTTGTTTTTTTTTCATAAACATATTTTGGAAAAGGGCTTGTCCTTTATTATTCTTTTCATAGTTTGATAATAATATGTTTTTTTGTTGTGAAAATGCTACATTTAGACATTGTTTCATCGATTGTTGCTTTTCTGTTTTTTGTTCACTCTTTATTTACAGTATATATCACCAGCTTTCTATTTACTAATATTTTTATAACATAAATACCAAACCATTATTACTACATATGCTAATCGGAAAATGAAGCGAGTATAGATGTGACTATTCCACGCTTGATTGCTTCTCACCACAACGTTTAGGCCGCGTAACCGCGCGCTGTCGTCCTTGTTTTACCTCGATTGCATTGCTTCCCATTCTTTTTCTTTTTTTTTGCACCAGTTTTGTTGTATCTCTCTCTCTCTCTCTTTATGCTTGCATACTACATTCGATTTTCAATGCCACATCCTATCAATCGCTCACTCATCTAATTTTTTACCACACATCAATAGGCGAATGCGGATTCTCTTCTTTTTCACGTATCTTTCTTTTTTGGTTTTTTTTGTTTCATACACATATATATAATATTATCTATATTAACACTACTCATTTCTGTTTTTTTTTATCTCTATTTATTTGTCTTTTTTTTTGTTCGTCAGATATAACAATCAGTTGTACACAGACCGACGATCACTACTAGTATAAAAAAAGCTATATAAAAGTCTGCCTCGATTACGAGATCGTCTATCCTTCACAGACTAGTTCTTCAGTAAAGAAAGTTCTTTTTAGAATGGGTAATCGAGCAGCTCGAAATCCTTATCCTTATCCTTATCAATCTGCATACCCGTGAGTAAATATTGATTATTGTGCTTGATGTTTAATATTCAAATATATATGATGTCTTTAGACCAGGTATCATTGAACAACCTTGGACAGTAACAACATGGACTGACTATTATGTTCCTACAGTACGTGGACGTCAAAGACGACCTGTCATTTATATTGGCGTTCCCTTAGGGGGAGGGAACCCTTGCGGTGGTTTTGGAATGGGATTTGGAGGTGGTCTTCCATTAGGAGGAATGGGATTTGGAGGTGGTCTTCCATTAGGAGGAATGGGTGGTGGTCTAGGCTTTTCAGGATTACCAATGATGACTGTCGGTTATGGTGGTGGCATTCCGGGCATTGGTGGACTAGGTGGATTAGGTGGACTAGGTGGATTAGGTGGACTAGGTGGACTAGGTGGTGGATTAGGTGGACTAGGTGGACTAGGTGGACTAGGTGGTGGATTAGGTGGACTAGGCGGATTAGGTGGACTAGGTGGTGGATTAGGTGGACTAGGTGGTCTACCTCTCTTCTAAAAAATCTTGAACTATTAGTCTTTCGATTGACAATTTACAATTTTTCTGCTTCTCAAAAATTACTAAAAAATACGGATTTTTTCAACACTATTTTGCGCAGATTTCGTTTCCTCGCTTATTTGTGATGCATTGTGTATGTATGTGTGAATATCTATATCTATCTGGTATTTGTCTAATCTCTCTATTTCTTTCTTTCTTACGATTTCTACAACACATAATGATTGTCATTTTACCGCTTTCTCATTGTTTTTCTGATTTAGTGTAAAAAGACATTCATATTGCGTATGGAATTGAGAGAAAGGAAACAAAGAAATAGTTAGAAAATTCGGACAATCAGAGAATAGTATATTCATGCTTAGTTCATATATTATCTCTTCTTTTCTTTTTTTTTCAAAGTTATTACAGTAAAAGAAATAATATTTAGACCACCAATATTTAATAATTTGAATCAGAAATCGTCGATAATAGTTTTGTTCATCTTATTTTAAATAAAAACATAATACTAATTATTAATAATTTGTTTTGTGTAAGCAATAGTGCCAGTATTTAAATCGATTCAAATTTTTTTAAATAAAATGAAACAATTTTCAATAACGAATTTTCTTTTCGAGTGTAGACAAGCCTTGAGTCTGACTTTGTATTGAATCACCGATTTTCTTGATGATTAATGTTTAAAACCATGTGAATCTGCAGTGATCAATGATAATAAGATAAATTTGTAAATATATAAATAGAATAAATATATCCTTGAACACATAAATTCAATTATATTAACCACAACTATGTATTGGAGAATGTATTATCTGATCTATGAACGATTCTTGTTTGTATGATCATGTTGATATGCATGAAATGTTTTGAGGTTATTATATATCATTTTATTTGTGTTTCAATACAAATTCTTCATTAAATTAATGAAATCATAATGTAATTACACAAACGATGTGTTTATGATGTACAGTGTTCTATTTTCTTTTTTTCAATGTCTGGCTCATGTTCACATTAGTTATTATTAGAAATCAATTCTGAATAATTTGTAAGATAAGTTCTATTTTTATCTTTAGTATTGTTCTTTTAATAAATATTCTTTTCTTTTACAATCATTTTTGTTGAACAGTTTTTTTTTTTGAAATAAAGAATAATAATTCGTTATTATTAAGAATTTTACTTTTATATAATATCCAACAAAAAAAATTTAAATTATCGATATCCTGTATATATATATATGTATGTAATAATACAATAATTTCTCTTTTCTTGATATTAGATTCTTGTGGTTTTATGTCAGCTATAATATAAACAAACGATCTATTATCATTAGGTATTTGCATGATAAAATTTCGATTCTCCTGAGAATAATCTATGAAGAGCTTCAAAATGCTTTATATTATCTTATTAGTTTTATTCACGAGATGCTTTAATTTGAATGATATTATATTAATATCACACTTGAAAAAAAATCCTTAAATTATATTTCAATCTAGTTTAATTCAGAAATTCCTATAATATTTACTATTTCTCATTAGTAGAATATTTGCTCGTTTAGATTTTATGTTGATGTCAACCAATTTTATCCTTGAACAGATAATATTAAAAAAATACTTATTAGTTACAAGGGCAAAAAAAGCCCTACAGATAGAAGAAAGTACTCATGTCTATAAATGAGAAAAAAAAAGAAAAATTATTCAAGTGTGACGAGATGTAATTTTGAGATTTTTTTTCTGCTTCTTTCGTATTGCCGCCATAAGTGTCGATTATTAATGAAAAAGAGCATTTTTTACAACAAATAAACATATATATTTCTTTTTTATTCGTTTAAATAACACGACGACAAAAATATAATTATATGTGTAAAATAAAAGAAAATTTGATGTTCACAATTTTATATGATCGATAAATAGAAAAACAAAACAAAAAGAAAACAAAATTGACTAGATTTAAAGTATTCATAAACAACAACAAGTGATTAATAAATACAATATGAGAATAAACAATATTTGACTATAAAATAAATTTGAAATATATGATAGTATAGGTTAGAATTTAACCTACACTAGTGATCATACTGACAATACAACAATATATCATTACAGACAACAAGAAAAAAAATAATAATAATCATGAGAAGAGATTTTTAAGAGCTAATCAATGATGATGTACTGCCGGAGAGAAGTCGTTGAGTATCGTTGATAAATCGCTGTGAACTATGCCAAAAGCCGTAAAAGCCATAGATGAAAAAGCCTAATATCAATAAATTTCTTTCGATATTTTTTTTTGTCATTGAAAATAAATGACATCTTACCAATAATCATCCATACACCAAATCGAACCCAAGTTGCTGGTGAGAGTTTAAGGATTAAATAGGTATTAATCAATACACTTAATACTGGTATATAAGGTACGAGAGGAGTCTGCAAAAAAAAAACAACAAGAAATAAATTTATTAGATAGTTTTCTAATTTTATATCGAAACAAGACAAAAGCTGAAAAAATCAACGAAAAACACAAACCTCGTGAAATGTTGACTAGAAAAAATTAAATTTTTCCCCTTTGAAAACCTAAAAGTATATAACTCACCTCAAAATATGATGATTTTTCACTTTTTGGTTGTCGTGCAATAGCAGCAACAAGAATAATTTCCACAATAATAAAAATACAAAATAATATTATCATGCCTGTTTCTTTAGCTGCAAGACGATGTGAACCAAATATTTGTATTGAACAAAGAATAAAACCATTAAGAACTAATATTAAAAATTTATTTTACACTTAATTATCTAAATTTGTTTTTCTTTTTCTTACCTAACAACGTAATCAAATATTTTGTTATTCTTGCTGATAATACAGTTGGATGTGTTTGCGATGGTCGAAATAATTCTTTATATATAGGTCCACTAACTGGTGTAATTGAACGTAAAAGTGGGTCATCAACAGGTTGATAACTAAAATATCAGAAAAAAACATAAATATTATTTTTGGCATATAATCAAAAATAAAATTTACCGTAAAAATAAGACGGAAATAGATACAAGCGAATAAGCAAGTAATGTTCCGATTGACATCATTTCAACTAATTTTTTTAAATCAAATATTAATGCCATAAGTGCTATTAAGAATAAAAAAGAAAAGAAAAGAATAATTAATTAAATAAAAATGAATTATATTTTTTCTTTTAGTTTTTACCTGCAGCAATTCCACCAAGAATTGTTGCAATGATTGGTGTTTGTAAACGTGGATGTATCCAAGATATAAAACGAAATATTAAACCATCAGCAGCAATAGCATATAAAACACGTGGTAATGGTAAAAGTGAACCAAGTAATGAAGCAAATATACCTGTAAAGAAAAAAACAAAAAACAACAACACTCAATGAAGAAATTAATCTTGATAGAACAAACCAGTCAATGCACCAGCGCCAATTATATATTTAAATGCTGGTAATTCAACATAACGAAATGCTTCCGGAAAAACGGCATCAGGATTTAAAAGATAATATGGAACCTAGAAAAAAAATATTTGATTAAAGTATTCATTTGATTTTATTTAAAATTTTAATCGATAAATATCTTTGTTTGCTAAATTTATGTCATGCTGAAATATGGATTAAAGTCTTCATAATGCTTTTTTTATATTTCATTTGAAGTAAAGACTGCATTTTTATTAAATAGTCATTTTCCTTTGAAAAAGTATTCTTCAATTACATTAATATACTTTTTTGTCTGTTTTCAATAATAAATCTTTCGTATTATAATTTTTTCAAAATAAAAACAACGAAGTATCATTAGTACAAAACGCATCACATTGAATAATGTTCATATACTTTTACGAAAACCATAGTGAGTATGAGTTTTAAACCGAAGTTTTACGATATACTCTTCATGATAGACCTTAACAACTGAGAACGACAGACATCAAATTTCTTTCTCAGAATTCGTTAGCAACGAGGAAAAAGTGCTGAACAGCATTAACGACAAGGTTTCAACTGTTTTGTTGAAATTTGAATGATTGAAACACGGTTGTAAATGTTTAGAACATAGTGTGATTTTTGTTTTTTTGCATCGATAAAAATTTGTATTCAAGATATCAAGGGTGGTGGGTCGTCATGCATTGATTTGTGACAATTATCATATGATCAACATAAAAAGTACAATTTGATCAAGTTATAAATCTGAATTAATAACTGACAGTAGTGTTTATGAGCTTATATCGCGATATATATTTGATTGTCGAGTGTAGCTATAGATAAAATCGATACGTATAACAAGTTTATTTCCCAGTGAAACCAATGATTAGAATAGGAATAATGTTTCATGAAGAAAAATGGTATAGGAAAAAAACAACAGCGAACAAGTAGTAACAAAACAAACAAAAACTAGAATGTCAATAAAAAACAAAACAAAAAAATTCTGTTCGAAATGCAGAAATACATAAAGGATCGTTTTTCTGGCGATCAATTATCCTTGAAAAAAAAAACTATGATCCACTAGAGATTTTTCATGTTATGTATTTTGAATTACAATCATGGGGATTAAGCATAGATCTGAGTGCCATATTTCAACCGTAAAAGTGCTGTACTGACAAAGTGTTTTCAAAAACATTCGAAGTTATTAATCCAATCTGTTTATACAGATTAAAACTATATATAAAACTAAGTATTCAAAAGAAATATATGAAATTCGAAATTTTTCGTTATTGTAAAGGTTGACTAAATAGATATTCTCAATTTTCTATGTTTTTTCAATTCTATGTAAATTATTTAGGTATTCAATGGAAAAAAATTCAAGAAGGCTGACACAATTCTGTCTTTTTCTATAATTTTCATTTATATTTTTTCAACATGTGTAATATTATAAATTAATGATAAGAAAATTTCTGTTGAAAGTTCTACAATAAATTGTTATATGTTAAGTTTTTTTGTCAATAAGAAAATCATTCAAGTACGTCCCCTAAGGATTTATGGTCGATATGTCAAACTTGCAAAAATAGTATGATATATTTTTGAATAATCTTATTACGTAAATATATGAATATTCTACTTACCATCAATGTTATTACAATTGATACAGAACAATAAATTACTGAACATACGATTAATGTTAAACAAATTGACATTGGAATCGCTCGTTGTGGATTTTTACTTTCTTCACCTGAAAAAGTAAAACATTATAATTCATATAAAAAAATAAAAAATGCCATTAACCTGTTGTAGCAACAAGATCAAAACCAACAAAAGCATAAAAACATGTTGCTGCGCCAGCTAAGGTTCCTTCAATACCAAATGGAAAAAAACCACCTTTACCAACAATATATGTAGTATTAGTTAAATTTTGTATCTAATTAATTTTAAAAAGAAAAAAACAAACAAATTTCAATTGAAAAACAAAAAAGACTTCATTTACTTCATCTGGTGAGATTTTCCAATTATCTACATGAATTTTTGTCACACCAACAACGACAACAAGTGCAATAACAATTAGATTGACAAATGTAAATATATTATTCAATACAGCTGATTCTTTAATACCGACGATTAAAAGTACTAAGAAAAAATTTTGTTTATGTTTAAGAAAATTTTCATTAATAAGTTTTTTTCTATAGCTTCACCTACCGGTTATTACAAGACATAAAGTCATTGCAAATAAATCAGCATATGGTGCAAAAGTTTCGGAACGTAATGGAAAATGTTTAGTAAAATAATCTTTCATTGCAAAATTAATAAGCGAATCAAAATAAGCACTTAATGCTCGTGCCGTACTAGCTGCGCCTAAAAAAGAATAAAATCTTGTTATTGTCTTTAATTATAGTCGTCTCAAAAAAAAAAACCTGATTATAGATTATGAAATTTGATATAGAATTTAGTTATGAAAGAATATAAAAACAAAAAAAGAATTTAATCTTTTTTTTCTCAAAATTAATTATCTGTAAATATTAACGATTAATTAGAAAAATTAAATTTATCATTTAAATGTTAATTCATTACAAAAAATTTTTTTTTTCAGAAATAATACACTCAAGATTTCTATTGTAATATATCTGAATATTTGAAATATTAGAGAAGTAAGGAATGGATAGAAAACAAAAAATAATGAAAATTACAGTGAGCTTTTTGATAGCAAGTTTCTATCGATGATTTATTTAATTATGTATTAGATTATTTTTCGAGACATGTCAAACATTATCTTCAGATTACTCAAATTCTGAAATATTAATACTCAAATTTATAAATTTCATTCAATCAAAACCTTAAAAATAGACAAGTGTTTGTATTTAAGGAAACTCTCATCTCTCCCCCCTTCCCCGACCCAAAATTTTCATTTTTTACGTTTGATATGTAGATTTAAATGCTCTCTATCTAATGAGCACATTTTCAGAAGGAAATACCACCTATTTCTAGGTAAAAACCTCGGAAAAAAACTTAAAATGGGTTGATTAGACTCAAACTTTTTTAATAGGGTACTTCGGTCGAATTGGAGTGCGTGGTTTTTTTCTCTGTTGAAAATGTTTTACCTATCAAGTTTTACAAAATTACAGCCATCCGAAGAAAAAATTTTTCTTTTTTTAATGGATTTTTGATAGTGCTTCCAATGTTTTGCTTTTCCTGAGCCTCAGGAACATTATTTAAAAAAGAACGCACTTAGATTTGTTCCTAGTTGCTACAGAAAATATTTCAACTCTAAAAAACCTAGTGCGGATGTTTGTGAGAGGAAAATTTCAGGTCATTTTTGACTCTTGATCTCCCAAGATCTTCCAGAAGCATTCGGAATTTTGAGTCTATGGCAAATTTTATTCTATTCATCGACATCAATTTACCCTAAAAGTTTCAAAAATTTTCGCCAAGCCGTTCTTAAAAAACCTTCGAAAGGGGAGGGGTCCCGTTAAGAAGTGTTTAAAATTTTTAATTATTTATATCATGAGAATCAACATACCTATTACATATTCAAGAATCATATTCCAGCCTAAATATAAAAAAATTCAACTAAAAAGATCTAAATCAACAAATATTCATACCGATAATAAATGCCATAATTTCGCCGACACTAACATATGTATATGTATACGCACTACCTGCACGCGGTGCTCGGGTACCAAATTCAGCATAACAGACACCTGAAAAACAAAAATAAATGAAAAAATATGTATAAATGATTGATTGTTACCAGCAAGAATTGATGCAATAGCTGCAATCAGAAAACTAAGTATTACTGATGGTCCTGCTGTTTCATGAGCCACTTGACCTGTTAAAATATATGTTCCTGTGCCTAATGTTGATCCAATACCTAGAATAATAAAAATATTATAGAAAAAATAATAATTCTCTTGTTTTTTATTTTGTTTTATCATACCCAAAATAGTAAGATCAAATACAGTTAAACATCGTTTTAATTGCGAAGTATGCAATGAATCAGTATCATAAGTTTTTTTTCGTGTCACATTATCATAAAATCTTTGTAGGAAACTTGTCATTATTTCCGGTAACCTGTTTTTTGCGGTTAATCAATAATGAATATCTACAATAATAAATACGAAGAGTGTTTTTTTTCTAAAACTTCTGTTTAAGCATACTCGTATTCTCGCCGACTGACTACGTTCTAATTGAGTGTGACGAAGTACTATCACAGAACCGAAAAACTCATTCAACAATAATAATAACTTTTTAATAATCTCATTGGTATTTATACAAATCAAATGAAAAAAAACTGTAAAAAGATGTCGTTACAAATAAGAAGATATGTCTCGATTTTGAAATGCATTGCATAACATTCGTAGATTTATGAGAAGAGCAGCAAAAGGCTGATTATCGTCAGTTATACTTTGGGAAATTTATTTCAATTTTTTTTACAATGAAATTAAACAAAAATTAAATCTATACTACTGTAGATGAGCTTTGAAAATCAGATTTTTCGTATTTCGAAAGTATGATTGTTCCCTTCACTTTGCCATATCTTTCTATAGAATTGAAATTTACTGATAAATTAATACTTTTGAATTTTAGCTACTTCAAAATATATTTGAAGAATAACTCTTTTTTTGTTGTGAAGAGATTTCTAAGATTTCTTCATAAAATGTTGTCTCACTCTTGTCGAAAAATCAAGATAATTTTGTTCTAGCTATTAGTAGAGCTTATTGGGTTCAGCATTTTCAGACTCGAATTCGGTTGATCCAACTTATTAGGATCCAGATCTAAGCTTGAACAGTACTCCTGATCTGAACGAAATTTTTTAGTTTGAGTATAATAATCGTTCTGAATTCTGCTAGTAGCACCCTTAATATATATCTCTAATAATTTTGACAATGATCTTTTAATAAAACAAGTCATAATTGGCTGCTACTGTCAGAATATGACTCATTGATTCGTTTTCGGACTTGGACCCCGACGGATTCGTTCCGAATCCAATAACCTCTAATGATCAGGTATATAATGTTAGTTAAAGCATTATTTATCTGTCTGCAAAGCAATGAATCTTATTCAGATCTACTACTAATGAATTCTTCGATAATCTCAAGAGAAAAAAAATATATGTACAATGTTTTATGTCTACTTCACGTTTGCCAATAAATGTGCAATATAACAAAATTTTCAATACAAATGCATATGATTTGAATCAAATGAATTAATATTTATTTGGTTCAGATCTAATAAACAATATCGTCACTTTGAACGACAAAATTATTTTTTCTAGGAATGTTTATTTCATCTTGTAGAAGCTCCAGATTGATTATATGATAAATTCTGAGTCATTTAAAGAAATTAATCTTTGTTAGTAGATCAAAAGACATTTATGAAGATGTATCAAATTGATAAAATATTTTTGTCTTTTTTTATGTTAGATACGTAAATATCATTGAGAGAAAAATAAATTATTTCGATATATTTTAACTTTCGTAAGAAAGTTAGAAATGATTAATAGACAATCGATTTTAAAACGATTAATGATTTCTATTCATTAGTAAAGATTTCTTTCTTCTATCTGTCAATTCAATCGTTGTATTCTTTACAATGTTTGTATGTATGTCTACATATATATTGGCAAAAAAAAAAAAAACAACAACAATCAGACATCTGTTCAAAGTCATTAATGAATGTTACTATAATTTTAAGATCTTCCTGTATTAATAATTGAAAAAATTATTCATATTTGTCAAATAAAAAAAACCAATATGTAACAAATTCATTATCAGATTTTTGTTATCATTTATAATAATCAATAGAATTCGTTTGAACTATCTCTAGAGTCTTTATTGATAATGTAATTGGGATAGAATTTCTTAAAAATGAAATAATACAAAGCTAAATTGATTCAATTTATCTTCGAATCTTTTACTATAAATAATAATAGATGTTTTTTTTTTCTTTATCATTTAATATACAAGACGTGTTATCTGAATAAAATATTTCATTTGACTTGACTAACTGACAGATTCTGTTATTCTTTCTTTTTTTTTGTTTCACCTAATATAAACATACATTGAAAGAGGAGGAGTAAAGACCATTCATCATCATGTTCTATGAGTATACATATATATATAAGCAATGATAGTGATACATAGTGCAATGTCTCTCCAAAGTATAACTTAACTGATACATATATATACATATGAATGATAGGTAGGAGAGAAAAACAACATGAAAGAAAAGAATTGACGATCTTGATCGTTCCGCATTGGGTTAACGAGCCACTTCGGAAAAATCAATCGCGCGCTTGAGTCGGTCTCTTCTCAATCGAATACCGGCAACATTGCCGTGTTGTTCTTTATATATATATATCGTCCTGCTTATCGTCATCGATTCATTGCAGAGACAGAATTAATGTTCGAATTGATGCAGATGCGCTTATAGCTTGGGCGACCAAAAGTCATTAGACGGCATAGATCATCCATCACTTTTTTTTCTTCATTGCCCCATCATCTCGCAGTAGAGCATAAAGATAGATAGATAAATAGATAGACTCAACATTCTAGTCAATTTAATGTTAAAGATGTATTCTCTTCTATAAATATGTGTGTCATTCAATGGATGTCCAATATTTCTTTTATTTCTTATCAGAAAGGGTGTTAAAATAATTTAGTTAAATAGGCGTGGTTTGTCCAAGAATTAGATGATATATATATATATATGCAGCAAATCAATTGATAATTGTTTCATGTTACTGTACAAATAAAAAAAAATTGATTCATTCAAGTAATTTCAAAGCTAAAACTTTAATAAAAAAAAAAAAAAAGATATTAAAAGCTTAAATTTAAATGATCTGTTTTGCTTGTCATTGTCAATGATGCGCAAATCAGCAAGTTGATATATAAATATATCTATATTGTATTCATTAAATTCATGATAGACAGAAAGAAAAAAATCAAGCAACAACATCATCAAACGGATGTTGCATTTGTCCGTATCCGTCCGGTCGTAGAACAAGTGACGAAGAATGAATTCACACATGCAAATTTGACCACCATCACTACTATAGTATTTGCATTGATTAAATGTAGCATCACACAGTAGTAGTTGTAATAGACAAGATGAAACACAAAGAGAAGATCAATACGTTGTCGTTGTCGTTGTCGTTGCGCTCCACCCTCTTTTCCTTCCTCACACACACATATATATATATATACTTTTTATTTCGTTACACCATTTTTGCTATCGTACCCCCTGATGAGTTGTCGCCTGAAAGAGATAGAGTAATCAAATCTACACGCTGTCGATTCTATAGGAAAAAGAAAGATTTGATCTAATGAAGTGTTTCATATTGTAATTTTGTTCTCTTGTTCAATTAAATATACAATTGCGATCAAAGCAACAAATACTTTTGAATTTATTGCAAATATATGAAGGCCTATGCAAAATTAAATGATGAATATCTTTTTTTTGCTGGTGTTGTTGTTGTTACCATTAATCTTATTTACAACTGAACTTAGAAAAGAATTTTCGTTCTGCAATATTTTCATCTATATATATATTAGATCGAATAAATTTCATTTTGAATAATATTATTTTTCATTTAAAAAGACTTCATTTGAATGAAATAATAATATATCAATGAGTAAAGAGTAACTTAGTAAAGTGAAAAATGATTAACATTTTCTCTCTCTCGCTTTACCCAAGAGAATTCAATGTGCCGACACATATAGAAAGTGAGTAGGAGACAAAACTATTGGTGTCATTTTTATTGATGATGATGATGAGATAAGAGAGAAAAAGAGAAACATACATATGTATATATACACAGATCTCGACATAGTAAAAGTATGATTGTTGATCGACATTATCTATTGAATTTCAGGTATGAATCAAATTAAAACTAAACAGAATAATATTTCATGGAAATTTTCTTTTTTACACTATCTCATTTGCTTATTATCAATGGTTTTTCTCTCTCTCTCTGCCTTGTTCTCTTTTCTTATTCTGATTTTTGACATTCGTCCATATAAACCAGACTCAAAGGCATTTTTCGTACGAAAGTCACGTCGCAGCGATAACGCGCAGACAAGATGATAAAGAGGCCTCTAATTGTCCGATGATGCTTTCTCCTTCCCTCTCTCTCTCTGGTTAGTTGCACATCCATATAGAACAATATCCGATACTAGTGCCACCCATGGAGCAAATCAGATTTATTCTTTTAATTCTCTCTTCTACACACGATTAATAACAGGCGGTTCTCTTTTGCTCAAATCTTGTCTGTTTATATGCTTTTCTTTTATAGTCACATCTCTCATTTTTTCTTCTTCTATAACATGGAAGGCATTTCTATAGTAAAAAAACCAACAGCGAAAGAGAAAAAAGAACAGGCAAATATTGAGAAGAGAAAGTAAATGATTCTTTTCTCCCTCCCTCTCTTTCTCTCTCTCTCTCTCTCTCTGTTTTTCTTTTATCCTTTGAGTTTCTTTTTTTTTTTCAAACAAACAAACGTTTACTAAAGAAAAACGATGGCGTCTTGGTGGCATCCACAACAACAACAACAACAACAAATAGGTGAACCATTTGATTATCCTCCTCCTTCACAACCAATGGTACCGTCACAATTTTTTTATGATTCACATATGATTATGGTTGAAGGTGGAAATAATGATGAATATATAATGCATCCAACAAACAATGGAAATATAAATGATGCAACTTCAATCGATTATCATAATCGTCGAAGTTGGTTTAATGGGTAAATAGAAAAAAACAATGTAGATATCTTTAATAAATACAGAGGGGATAACTCAGCACGGGAGATAGAATGGCAGGGGAGGGGGGACATTACGTGAACGAACCTCAGAAACGGGAAAGGGCGTCATATCTCACACACCTTTCATAAGTTACGCTCTTGACAACGAAAAAAAAACTTTTAATTTAATTAAAATGATTCTCAAAAATTTGATTGGATATTTCAATAAATAAGTTGACCATTCATATTCATGTGCTGTTTTTCTTTGCTCTGTGTAGAAGTAACAATGATGATCGTAAAGCAAAATCTCGTGTAGCAGCAAAACATCGTCGTAGTGCAGAAAATAAAGAATTCACTGATTTATCAAAATTATTACCATTACAACAACAAATAGCTGCACAACTTGATAAAGCTTCAATTATTCGTTTAACAATAAGTTATTTGCGTTTACATGAATTTTTATCACATGGTGATCCAGCTTGGCCAAATGAAATAAATGGTATTTCTTTTCTTTTTGTTTCTTCTTCTTTTCTTTTGTTAATCTGATAGATTTATAGGAATTCTCACTGGATAAGATATCAAATCCCTTGATAAAATTCTTCTTTTTCTATTTAGTACCATCAAGAAAACAAGCATTTAAATTATTTAATGCTGATGAAGCATCACAATTATTACAAGTAAAAGAGAACGAAAAAAAAAAAAAATAACAAGAATTTATTCATGAATTGAATTTTTTTTTAATTTCTTTTATAGTCACTTGATGGTTTTATATTTGCATTAAGTTCAGATGGTAGAATATTATATATATCAGAATCTGTTTCAAGTAGCTTAGGTTTATCAATGGTTGAAATGACAGGAAATTTTATATTTAATTATTTACATGATGACGATAAAAAAGTTTTTGCTGATGCTCTTGGTTTTGAATTATTACCACCATCAAGTCCAACAACAAGTTTAGCTATTGATTTAATTAATTCAGCTAATAATGATTCAGATCTTCTTGATATACCACGTGAGTTTAATAGAATAAATCATTTAGTTTTACTGTATTCATGAACGAAATAAAAGATATATATTTATATAAGTATTAATCGATATTCCAATTTTTTGTCGAGAAGAATGTGAACTGCATGTAACATTGATCTGACATGTGGATGTGCTCTTTTGCACTTAATATAGTGACATATTTAGATTTGTTTACAAAATAATCACGAGACAACATATTATTATCTTTTTGTTTAATAGAAGAAAACTATAAAACTTATCTATGTTTTCTAATGATTCACGAAGAAAGTTTGTGAAGTAATAAGTTTCTATCGAGCTAGAACTGTAGGCAAAAGATAAGGCCTAATAAGTAGGTAGATGTCCTAAAGTGGTTCGAGCTGCTCAACCTTTGTTACTGAGATTTCGAATGTTTAGTAGATTTTTCTTGTAGGGTTCCAGTTTTCAAGCGAAATCAAATTTTTGAATTTCGACCTGAAATTTTGCGTACATAAAGGGATCGATTAGAGTTGTTTGAAGAAAAAAGAATTTCAGAATTTGTTGACTAAGTATCTCCGAGATAGAAGTCTTTCAAACTATCCATATTTTTTATAATAAACATAGCAAAACTCCTATAAGTCAAAAAATTCATATCTCGAAGAGACACTAGGTGAGAAAATTTTGAAATTTTTGCTACAATTTAATCTAATCAAATGCATTTATATATAGTAGGTTTCAGATCAAAATTCAAATGTATAATTTCGCTTGAAAACAAGAGTCTGACAGAAAAAATCGACTAAAAATTCTATATCATTGCAATAAAGGTTCAATAGCTCTAATTACTCTAGGGTATTTTCTTACTCACTAGACTCTATTGATTGAGTATAGTTTCAGTTTAAAAGTAACTTATCACTTGAGAGCTTTCCGTCGTTAGACAATAAAGAAATAAGTTTAGACATAACAAAGATGAAACAATCTAATGTTTTGCTTGCACTAGTTTATATTGTAAAAGTCTTTCATGGATTAAAGTAAGTTAATCATTGTTAGAGATATACATGACTTTGTTTTTGACTATCTTAACCTTGAGAACATCATGGCATATTATTGCTGCATGAATTCTAAAAGTTTCTTAAACTCTGAAGAATTTTGTTTGAAATCATCTCATATACGGGATGCTTGTCTAAAAAAACAATATAAAATTTGGAAGACAAGAAAGAATACCCCTGTTTTTCGATATGGGGTGCTACATAGCGGTAGACTTAATATCCCAATATCTTTCTCATAGCTAATATTAGTTGTAGCTCTAGACATAAGGTCAGTCTGACACAGAAATCTTGAGATCTTCCCATACACTAGCTAGCCACAAGATCACGTGTATGCCACAACGTAATCAGCATACTATCCGAAGGGTAATTCGAGGCAAAAATCCATTAGTGATGCGTCCAGCGTTATTTCATGGTTGATGAGACTCACGAATGAACACAGTTGTTCGTAAGTTCATGTTGAACAATGCAGTCATTCATGAGGGAGCCGTTTGAAATGATTCACTGTTTGCGAGTCCACACTTTGAGCAGATAGAGAGGACATCTCAACTAGAAAAATTCTAAAAGGATTGAAACTTGGTCGAGATTTCGAGTTTCTGGTAAAAATTTTCTATACAGAACTTCCAGTTGTTTAGCAAGATCTGATTTTCGACTTTTGAGCAGAAATGTTGCACATGTAACAAAAAAACTTCTCAACTGTTATCCATAGCCGTTTCCATATATTAATTTTTTATAGGATAACTATAAGTAGGTTCTTATATTTTGAAAAATGAACATGTCGAAAAGGCCATGGCTAACAATTGAGGAATTTTTTCACAAGCTAGTCTAGTCGAGATTTTCATATGCATAATGTTTTAGGATCGATATTGGAAAATCAGATTTTACTTAACAACTGAAAATTCTGTATAGAGAATACTCGCTTAATGTTTTAGTTGAGAGATCCTCTTTATAGATCTAAAGTAAAGGTTCAAAAAGCAGTGAATCATTTCAACCTGTTTCCTCGTCAGTCATACCGGCGTAGACAAATGTTTCCTGGCCGATATATTATATACTTGAGAGTGATGCGCCCTATTGTAGATCTCGTAGCATAATTTCAAATAAAAAGCAGTCATCTACATATTTTTTTTCTAGCTGATCAATGTCCACGAATGCAAGCCCCGCCAGATAGTACTCGTTTTAATAAAAAATCCTTATGTGTTCGAATGCGATCCAGTTTAACAAAACGAGCACCGAATATGAAAACACCTGGTTATCGAGTAAGAAAAAAAAACCTTTTTTTTGTTTTTTAACTTTTTTTATACTAAAAAATTTTTCAATAGTCAGTACAAATCATTGGTGAATATCGTTGGTTACATCCAGATCATCGTCGTGCATCACATAATGGTGACCATTTATTAGGTTTTGTTGGTACAGCAATAATACCAAATTTAAGTCCATCACAAAATGAATTTCCTATTCCTGAACATCAAAATGTTATTCGACTTGATGAAAATTTACATATAACTCATATGGATGATAAGTTAGTATTTTTTCTTTGGTTTTATTAAATAATTTATTGAATATAAAAATAGATTACAACGAACATTAAATTGGAATTTGACATATGCAACATCATCACTTTATTTTTATGTACATCCTGATGATTTATCAGCTTTATCAGCAGCTCATCGAGATTGTAAGTAGAAAAATTTTTTTTTATTTGAAATATTTGGCATTTTTTTGTTGTTCATAGTACCATCACGACAACAACTTGTATTAAATGTTGTTCGATTACAAATGAATGTTATTATGCCATCATCACAACATCAACGTAAAACAAATGGTAATAATAATAATAATAATAATGTTATTGTAGAACAAAAATGGATTTGGTGTGATTTACTTGCCACAATGATGCAGTCGAAAACAAACGATGAAAATTTTGTTATACTTGTTGTAGAAATTATTGGGTACGAAAACAAAACAATAGAGTATTTTGTAAATTAATATTTTTCTTTTTATAGAGTGGATGACGGACATGTTATACCAGTTATTGATGAAGAACTTGAAAATGGTTTGTTGTTGTTGTTGTTGTTTTTAAGCTTAAAAATATAATTCTTATTTTTTTCGTTTGAAGAATATGCTACTCGAGTTTCTTATCGATCACAAGTAAGTCCAGCTGATGTTGTTGAATCTTCACCACCTACAGGTCCATCTCGAGTTCCTATTAAACAACAACGACAACAATCTCCTTATCCCAGTGAACAACAACAACAACAACAACAGCAGCAGCAACAACAACAAACATGTTTTTATCCATCACCACCACCACCACCTTCATCATTTTCTTCATCTTCACCACATCATCGTCATTTACCATCAACATCAACACCAAGTCCAAGTCCATCATCTCCACATTCACCATTACCTACAAGTCGACCATCAGTTATTATGACTAAAGGCATGCATCATCCTTCTCATCATCAACAACATTATCATCCATATCGTCATTATGATTGTAATACATTTGTACAGCAACAGTATTCATTACCAACAACAACAACAACAACAAATGAACAATGGTATTATCCATCGACAAATATTGGTGGAGAGAATTTTCCTATATATCATCATCCACATCATCATTCGAGTTAAAATCTATTTCATTTTAGCACGACCGTCCTTATTTTTTTAAATTTCATTTCGCATGCTCATATTGTGATTGATCGTTTTTTTTCTTTCGTTCTTTTTGTCGAGTTAATAACCACTGTTTCTTATAAATAATATATATATATATATGTCGATGTATTCTTGTTGAGTGGAACAGTAGAGAAGAAAAAAAACTAATATCAAGATTCGAGTTGTACATTCTTCTTTTTTTTTTAAATAAAAAAATTCAGCTGAATTCAAGTTAATATGAAATTTATATTATATATGAATAAAATAAATATTATGTATTTGAAATTTTATATTCTATATATCGATGTGTGAGATAATAAAAACTTGGAATAGGTTAATGCAAAAGAAAAGAATAATGTTGAATGATAAAGAGATGTTTAGCATGAACCTTGAAAATCATTTTCATTTCAATATTAATTATGCATCCTTTTTTTATGTAACTTAAAAATGATGTTATTTACATAACAAATATTATGAAGATACAACCTTTTTCCTTTTTGATAGCATTCTAAGAATATTTAGTAGTGCATTATAAGTGACCTATACATGTCGATAGATTATTTTTGCAAATGAGAATTATTTTAAATAATAATGTTTTGATTAACTGAAAAAGTGATTTGAAAGCATATTTCTGTTTTGCTATCGGAAGTATTGTCTATGTCAATAGTAAGTTCTTATCTTGATTTGAAACTGTAAGAAAATACAAAATTGAATGATACTCAAAAAATAACGTATTTAATTCAGTCTTGTTTATTTGTGAGACAAATTAAAGGTACACCATCAAAATTCTTCATCTAGATCGAAAATTCCAGTTCAAACAGCATACATCATTGTACCAATAAAATATAATCTCCAAGTTGTCTTCGATTACAATTTTCAACTCGATTTCATCGCTTTTTTTCCAAGATCATTATTCATAATACTGATAAAATTTTGAATGAGAATTAGTTTCTGATTTTTTTATTGTTTCTTGTAATTTTTTTTCGGAAAAAAAACTTTTATCTTTATAATCTTTTAATTATGACTATCAATTATTTCTACTACTACCTACGATATTTTAGAAATTTTCTTTAATAAAATATAAAGTATATTGATATCCAAACGAGAGCCTTATTTTACTCTTTTTGACATTTTATTAGCAAAACGTTAGTCGAGTGCGGTTTATACGACAAGGACGGAATGTCTTGATATTCCTACCCGTGATAGAGCTCAAAAATTTCCATCGTCTGATGTATTTAGCAGACTTTTACCATGAGAAAAATCAATTACTCTTATCAAAGCAATCGTCTTTTGTCTATCATGCATAAGATACCTTTGAAGATACTAGCATGTTTTCCATAGGTTATACTTTCTTGACTGAATAAGATTTTCTTGCGTGGCTACTTCTTTTGTTATGGGTGACATGAGAGTATAAAAATTACTAAACTAGAGTTGCGACATTTGTAATGTTAACAAAAAAGATGATACGTTAAGGGAGAGCAGCAACTTCTATAGAAAATGACATTAAAAAAACGAGAGTATTCGCAGATTTCGATTGCGAAAAATTCACTTCTACCAGAAATAAACTTTATATTCGCAATCAGCATGCTAAACTATAACAGATAGCATATTTTCTATCTTGAAATATTTTTCATCGAAATTTCACCTTTAAGGCGTCATAGAATAAAAGTTTTTGGGTAAATGGTTCAAAAGAAGTATAATGAAATTTTCATTAGAAATATTTCAAGACAAAAAAATATCTTTGTGTAGTGTAGTTTTGCATGCTGATCACGAATATAAAGTTTATTTCTGATAAAAATCAACTTTTTGCAATCAAAATCTTGAAATAGTTCCCTTTTTATCCTAAAGAATCAGCTAAAAGTTTTGAGAGAAAATCTATGAGTTAGTACCAAAATTTTGTGCACTATCGGAATGTACGCTTAGAAATTTTGTCTCACTTGTGTCCGAATATAGTAAGATAATCTTTAAAAGGTTCAAACAATTAGTTTGGACAGAACATTGCGCCGAGGTTTCTTGTGCAAATATTTGCTTATATCAGTTTGATTGAAAGATCTCGGACAAGTCAAAAACTATGAGTGTTGATCAAAGTGTTGTTTTTTTTAGTATAGAATTAGAAATATTGTATATTTTTTTTGCTCGAGAATAGTACGGAAATATTTGAAAGACCCTTAAAATTAGATTGATTAGTGAACCAATCGAATTTTGCTAACCTCTCTAAGTTCCTTTTTCGCAGATACTGGAAATGATTCGAGCCGATCTTTTTTGTGAAACGCATATTTTATAAACTCTTATATTTAAATAAGCTGTAACTTTTATCCAAGTGAGCTTCTTTCTATGTAAAATGCTCTTTAATCAAAACGTCGATTTTTCAAAAATGAGAGCTAATAAAAATAAAAATTAAGATAATCTGTTGAAAGACAAGAAAAAAAGAACTCAAATAGTGCATTCTCTAGGGTACTTTCTGCTGTACAAATTAATATATTAATAAACATTTGAACTTTTACTTTCAGGTCACAATTATGACACCACAAAAATATGTGGAACTCTATTTTGTTTAGATAATGTTTTTTTGACGTTTCAAAGATTATCTCTTTAGTCTCGAAAAAAGGTCGAGTCAAAATTTTTAAGCTCACTTTCAAAAAGAGGACTAAATTCTGTTTCTAACTCACAGCTTTTGACTCATTAGAAAAACTTTCAAGGAGACAAAACATGAACAAAAATTTTGTCTCAATACTATCATCCCACACGTTATTCTCTATGGAAGTTGCAGCTCTCTCTCTCTCCTAACGTATCATCTTTTTGATTAACACTAGAAATGGCGCAGGTCTAGTTTAGTAATTTTTATACTCTCTTATCTTCTATAACATACAAATAGTCATAAAAGAAAACTTTAAACAGTCAAAACAAGTATAACCTTCGAAAAATACGTCAGTAGTCAATATTTTCAAACATATCTTATGAATAATAGGCGAAAGACGACTATTTTGATAAGAGTAATTGATTTTTCGTATGGTACAAATACAAAACTGCTAAATACATCAGACGATGGAAGTTTTTGAGCTTTAACACTGGTAGGAATATTAAGGCATTCCGTCCTTGTCGCACAAAACATGTTCGACTTGCATTTTGTTAATAATATGTCAAAAATAGTAAAAGAATGCTCTCGTTGAGATTTAAATATATTTTATATTTAATTAAAGAAATTTTTTGACATATGGTAGGCAGTAGTACAAATCACTAATAATTATAATTAAAAGTATATTAAGTCCAAACTCCCTCATTTCGAAAGAAAAAAGTTATTTTTTCAAAAAATAATTTACAAGCAACGATTAAAAATTCCGTGAATATTTTGAATAATAATCTTGGAAAAAGTAATCAGACTGAGCTGACAATTTCAGCGATTACTATACTCATTACTATCAACAACAACTGTTGATAGAAGAGTGTTCATAGCTAATATTAGCAGGATAAGCATTGTCGAAAACTATTTTGATTTATCACCATTGACTTCAACAAAGAATTGTAACTCATCATTAATTATGAAAAAAAAAAACACTATTGTAGTCTTCTAAACATATTCATCCTGTTTATTGCTAGAATTTCCAGCGCACAAAGAATAACAGAACATTTATCTATATGGCATAAATTTGAGACCAAACGACGCTAGTGTAGAAAAGTTATAAAAAAAAAGTTGGTGCGTCGTTTATTCTTGGCAAGAGAATGAATATATCGTTTTTTCATAACCCGTAATGAATTATAGTTCTTTGTTGAAGTTAGTTATGATATGTCAAAATAGTTGCTATCAATGCTTGTCCTATGAATATAAGCTATAAATAATACTCTATCAGCGAAAAAAAAAGTCATCTCATTAGGTGAAAATATAACGAAAATATTCTAATTTTTTCGTTGGCTGATGACTTTCTGGACACTGTATATAACTATTGTAAGAGTAGATGATTCTAATACAAATAAATATTTCAAACGAAGATATAAAATTACACGTGTAATATATATCTGAATAACGTTGCATGAACATAATCTTTATATTTATGCTCTTAAAAAAATAATTCGCTATAATTTTATCATTGGTAATTTACTTAAGGTTAGTATTTACATTTTATATTTTTCAGTTTCTTGGTTGTTGGTTCCTGTTTTTTTTTGCATGTGAAAGATATTCTATTAATTGTCAATAAAAACAAATTTGTGTCAGTGTGTCCTACGAGCAAATTTTTATTGTTATTTAATGATCAGTTATTACTAATGTTAAAAATAACAACATATCTCGGGAATTTTAGAAATTCTCTCCGGCAAGTATTTGACCCAATTAGTAAAAATAACTGCTAATTGAAAAATAAGATTTTCAGACAAATGCAATAATCTTTATTCTATATCATGTCATTTAGATATAAGTTAAAAATAATTCTTCAACATTAATTTCTAGAAAAAGTTAAATATAATGAAAATCAATTTTATCTGTCTGTTAATCTATAGAACGTTTGCTTTAAATTCGTCAAGTATTTTGATCTTTCGACCAGGATCTACTTTGATATATTCTGTAGATGCCACCGGCTGTTGGTTGAACATTATTTTTCTCCTCTTATTCTCTTTTCTCTTTCAGCGCGGGTACCCGATCAATAGTTAAAAGAAAGAATAAGTTCCATATATCAAACAAATATATTTTCTCACAAAAATATTTATAGAATCTTTTTACATGATAAGAACTTTTGGTAATAAAAGAAATATCATTATTGGCGTTTTTCTAAACAAAGACAATTTCTATTATAGAAAAACGTATATGACTGATATATTCTGGCATATATAGACTGACCAACGACGAAAGTAAGGGGCACACTCGATTTGACGCATCAACACGAGTTTTTTTCTCTCTTCTTTTTTTTCTCATTCACCCTTCGTTCAGTGCGACAGAAGGGCTAATCACAAAAAAATATAGCAGCAGCCGGCACTATTACTTCAATGTATTCTCTTCTCTTTTTTTTTTTTTTCTCGGCTAAAAGAGCGAGAGGGAGTGTGTGTGTGTCTATGTGAAAGAGAAAAAAAAGAGGAAAATTCTGCTTCTTTTCTCAAAGCAAGTGACAACTGTAGTTACTGTTGTATTCGAACCCATCAAGCACATTCATTTGTCTTGTATCTATATCGAACCGATTTACGAAAAGAAATATAAAAATGACAACAGAAGATACATCATCGAATGACGTACAACGTAATACGGCCAAAGAGAGATGCAAAGAATGGCGAGTAAGAGCGAATATATATATATATAAAGAGATTATTGATTGATGTGACATATTTTGTTCATTCGTCATTTTTTACGTTGTATTTTTTTTTCTTTTTACATCGATATGATATTCATTTAGAAAAATATGTCCGATCGAACATTTTCACTCGAAGATCCACCTAATAATGATGAATTGAATATGTATGTAAATTTATATTTAATTTAATATAATGTATTTTTTTTTTATTTGAAAAAATAAAAAACAAAGATCATCAACAAGTTTTCGACAAGAACAATCATCACTTGAATGTCGTCTTGAACATATTCCTTTTTTTTCATGGATTGAATCAAATTTAACAATACTTCGTACAAATCTTATACGACGTGGTTTAAATGAACAAGATATTAATGATAAAGAGCAAACAATAATTAATAATTTAAAAGTAAATTTAAATTGTTTTCTTTGTATACTAAACAAATAAATTTTATTAGACATGTTTACAAGAATTAAATGAAATTGAAACAAAAGAAAATGATTTACTTCAAGCACGTATACGAGCTATATTAGATGAATGTACTCATTTGAATCGACTTCTTAAATTAGATTATGGTATTCAAGTAAGATTTAGTTTTTGAATATTTAATTTCATATATGAGTTATATTAAGCAAAACGGAGCATGTCGATTTTTCATTCTTTACAAGGGTCGATAAGTTCTTTTATAGCATAGAAATATGTATACATGTTTGTTCTTTTAGTTAATTATTAGTTAAAAAATAATTAGCAAATATCTCTCTAAAACTTCGAAAATTTTAGAATAGACTCTTGTATCTATGTTGAAATTTTTAACAAGATCAGAATTCAAAAAACTACTTTTTAAAAATCGGTTTTCTAAAGATCTTATGAAATCTTGGAGGAATAATTTTTTGTCTTAACATTATCTAGAGATTCGAAAGAAAAGATTTGTACCATTTGGAGATGGTTTTGAATTTCTCATTTATATGAATATTTATTTCTTCCTCCATCATGTTGCTAACGCTAGGTTTTATACTGATAACTGCTTTGAAAACAGATCTCTAGTGATGATTTTTTTTCAAACTATCTAAAGTAACTTAACATACATGCAGTCTATAAAAATGAATGCCAGAAAAGTATATTATCATGAGAAATATGTATTTCAATTTGGGAGATTTCATATCGCTAATGAATGATTTTATTTATATAGAAAATTGACAATGAAGAATTATCATTATTGGAACAATTAAAACAAGCTAATAATCTTCTTGAGAAAATCAATGAAGTATTGAAAACAAAATTGGAAGAAATTAATCAATTAAGATTAATTGAAGAAAAATTATGTAATAAATTAGATGAAAAATCAATTGAATTTAATAGTGAAGGTAAACAATTATTAAATTTATTCTTCTTTTTTAATTAAACATCTTATTTTCTAGATGATCAAATGCCCTATGATAAACGACAAGAAATTCTTGAACAACATATTCAAGATTTACAAAATTTACAGGTTTATTAAATTATATTTTTATTTTGTTTTTTTTATAGAAAAATCAAATTAATATTTTTCCTTTCGCTTCAATAGAACGATCGTTCATCAGCTATTGAACAAGCACGTAAACAAATTCATGAAATGAAAATTGAACTTGACCTTGGCAATACATATAATCTACCAACCGATAATAATCAAGTGCTTAGTCTTATTGATGGTCCTGTACATCTAGTTGAATTATCGAAAACAAATGTTCAACATTTACTTACTATTGCTCATGAGGTATGTATGGAAATATATGTATATATGCATGGTCAGCAATGACTTTTGTTTTCTTCAATAGCTTGATACTTTATTTCAAGCAAATCGATTAAAGGCTGAACATCTTGTTAATACACTTAATGCACTTTATGAACGATTAAATTTAACCGATTCAGACAAACATATTAAGTTACCGCTTGATAAACCTCATCGACCAGCAAATCTTATTCTAGTATGTATATGCATATTATAAAAAAATATTAAAATTCTGTGAACAAGACTTCATTCATATGTGCATTCATTGTAGTTTTGTTGTTGTCATGAAAATTTCATAGTCAATGTATTATCAAGAGAATTTTCTAATTTGTTATAAAATTTGAGCTTTATCATTTTTTTGAAAAATATTATAGACTAAGGCTGCCCACTCTTAAAATCGGTCTTGAACTAGTGACATTCAAATCATATGAAATTTTTCGAATATGTTGAGGCTTTAGTGAGGAGACTACGGCGAAATTTTCAACCCTATACGATGACACTCGAGGGAAATATTCAATAAACAAGAGTCAAAAACTGGCTCATTTGGCAACACAAAATACTCTGTGGACCTTCATTATATATAGTTAATGTTTTTTGGTGAAAACAGCATGTTAGTATGCAGGATATGGAAGAATTCTTTTTTTTTAAATTCTTACTTTTCAACGGGAGAAAAGTTCGATGTCTTGAAGAACTGTCAAAAATATGACGTTCTAATTATGTAACTAATGTTTAATATATTAGTATCAAAGCTTAATTCAAAAAAGAGACTTTGTTATGCCTTTCATCTTGACATGCTCTTTCAAACAAGAACAAAAACATTAAGCATACAGAATGAAGGTCCACAGAGAATTCCGGCTTATGCGATGAAAAAAAACAACGTATTTTTCAAGCAGAAAATATAGAAAATTATCAAAACTTTTGATAGAAAAACAAGGGGCCAAATAAAAAATCATTTTATTTATGAAAGATCAGATTCCGTGCTATCTTATCGTGCATTCATCTTAATTTCGTTTTTTTCGGACGAAAATTAACTTTTTTTGAGACAAGGAGACTTAGATGAATTTTAAATGATCACGGTCAATTTTCTCATCATCTTATTCTAATGAGGAAACTATCTGAACTAATACTTGCCACTTAAGCTCATATTTGATTCTCAAGAAGGTTTTGGTAAAACTAGAAAAATTCTAAGAAACAACCGTGCACATGAGTCTCTGGAGCTGAGTTATGACAATTTTACTGAATGTTCGATCTAGCTTTAGGTATTTACCAAAAAAAATCAAATAACAATATTTCGACCTGAAGTTTTGCCCAGAGATAGGTATAATAACTTCGGAAATACTCTGAAAGTTTCAGTCGACTAGAATATTTCTTTGTAGAGATATTGGATTTCCATAAAATGATTGTTTGCCATAAAAATTGAGTTTACCTAAAAATTCAATATCTTGTCAAAAGAATATTCTTTTCGGCTGAAACTTTCAAAATATTCCCAGAATCCTCAAGTCTATTTTTGGACAAAATTACACGTTGAAGTTTTGTTGTTTGATTTTTCGATAGAAACTCAAAACTAAATCGAAAATTTAGGAAAAAGTTCATAGCTTGTTTCAAAAGTCTATGGGGATGAATCTTTTTAGGATTTTTCTGGTCTTACTGAAAGTTCGATATAAATCTAATATACGCTCAAACAGCAAGTATCGGTACCGGTAGTTCCTTTCTTAGCTGCACTAGGTTGATTGTTCGTCTGATCTTCATTTTTATTCTTGTTCATGAAAAATTAGTACCATCATTTTAACAACTAAGGAAAGACACAATGACAATTATCTTTAAAAAATTATTTTCAATATTATGTATTACTTGTATTTCTAATCATATTCATTTTGAAGTGATTATCCAACTAATAAAAATTAAATTTAGAACGATGAAAAGTTTGAAGTGTTTTTCAATTTCGATTTATTTATTTTTAGTTAGAAGAAGAAATCGATCGATGTAAAGAATTACGTCGACAAAACATGCGAACATATATTGAAAATATTCGAGATGAAATATTTGCTCAATATGAAAAATGTTTCTATGGTCGTGAACAAATGGAAAGTTTTCTTCCATTATATTCTAGTATGTATACACATATATGCATATTATAAATACAAATAATTAAAAAAAATTTTTCCTTATTTAGACGAATTTACTGAAGAATTATTAGAAGAACATGAAAAAGAATTAGAAGAAATCAATATGTATTACATTCATAATGAACAATTATTTGTTAATCTTTCTAATTGGCACGAAGTTTGGGCTGAATATCGAGAATTTCAAGTAAAATTTAAAATTAAATTTTCTTTATTTTTTTTCTTTATTAATATTTAAATATTTAGCGCCAAGCAAGTGATCCTGATCGATTTAAACGTCGAGGTTATTCAGCTGTACAAGAAGAAAAACAACGCAAACATTTAGAATTTTCATTAAAAAAACTTCAAGATACTGTTCTACAACTTAGTAAAGAATATGAACATGAATTTGGATGTAAGAATAATAATTCATACAATATATTTTCATTTATTGATTTTTTTTTTGTTTTGTTTTAGATCAATTTCTAGTTGAAGGCGTTCCTATACAAGACTTTTTTAATAATGAAAAAGAAAATTATTCACAAGAAAAAGAACTTGAAAAAGCACGAAAACAATTAGCACGTGGGCAAACACCAACAATGACACATGCACAAGCAAATATAAAACGATTAGAAATGAGTACAAAAACTCCTGGACGACAACAAACAAATATTGGCAAAGAAGTAAATTATACCTTTCTTGTTTTTTCTTTCATTTAATTGTATTAATTTGTTTCTTTTTTAATATAGAGTGAAATCAAAGTAACAACACCATTTCGACCAACTAGTGGTATTCATAAACGTTAATTTAACCGATCGTGAATGATGACTATAATTTTCATTTCTTTTTAAATACGATCAACAGCTTGATCTAATTGTATCAATAATCATCTTATTAATTTCTTTTTATATTAATTAAAATTCATTATAATGGGATAGAATCTTTATTTTTTTTTCAGTGGATTTTCAATGGAGTATTGTTAATATTTTATTTTAGTATTCAGGATTTCTAATAATATGATTGAAGTTTTTGAGAAGTGTTTAGTCAATTGAAAATATTTATGGCTATTGATTGAAAAAAAGGAATTTTAAAGTCTATTAGAAGTAATACAAGACGTTTAGGAACTTTGAAATAGAATTAAAATTGAAGCTGGATTAAATAATCGTACTCAGGTTTTAGATGATTGCTCATTAGAAAAGTTCTTTGACATAGAATAACTTTTAAGTATCTATTAATTAGTGAAACAAGCTGTCTATAAATTATGGATGACAACGTCCTGAATAGCTATTAATGAAAATAATAAGAAGCTTCGTCGTGTTCATACATTTTTGAAGTCTTTTGTATTAGCTTGATTTTATAGATTAACTTAGATTGATGCAGATGAAAGTTTAATCGGTGGTACGAAAGTTTCTGGTCAAAAAGGTTTGCTCATTGTTGACCTGTTTGAAAATATTCTATGCGAATGAAACACTATGGGTTAAAACCTGAATTTTATGCTCTTTCTGATGATGAGTTCAGACATAGTGTGCTTATTTCTTTTCGAGAGTTGTGTATGAATTCTTTCAAAGTTCTCTGACACAGGTGATAAAAAACTATTGCATTTGGTAATATTGTAGAACGAATAATTGTTTAAAAAAATTTATATCGAATTAAACTGTTGCTTTTAGGTGAGTAAAACTATAAGTATTTTCTCAGAAACTACATTTTACACAAAACGTCCATTTGTCATAAATGAGGCTGATAGAAAAAGAACAAATTCAGGGTTTCTTATACGTTGCAGTTTTATATAACTAAACTAAAGCAGTAGAGCATCTACAATAGAGCTCCTATTAGCAAAAACTGAGTTGTGTTGAAATAAATTGCAACTGAACAACATTGATTTAGTTAAATTAAAAATGTCATTTGCATGAAGACATAGACTTTTTTCTGTTATTCATAACTTTTCTGAATGACCTCTATGCTCAGAAGAAGCTCGGAAATCTTTGACTATCTATTATCATCATAAAGTATACAGAGACATTTTACTATCATCATACTAACAGCAAAATGAGCTTAAAATTCCAATTTGATGTATCGAGCTTAATCTTCTATATTTCTTTTAAATGTAGTTCCTTCATTCAATAATACTGATTGAACTCAGGACTTGTGCAAGGGAGCCAACATTGGAGACTTTTTGATTTTTTGAAGGATGTAAAGAGTTTTTTCTAACAGAGTGCATGAAAAAATTTGGGTTCATGTGGAAAAAAATCTCTCTCCTGTTTGGGAGGTGTTGCACCCCGGATCCGATCATTCCTGATTGAATTATATCGTATTTGCAGATAAAATACATAATAAACTGTCAAAAATCTATCATTATCTAAAAGAGACGCTATGTCGGACAAAGCGATTTTTCACATTCTCCTAAAGTTTGAAGGATCGAGTCGTTCCTGCTCAAAACACATCCAGGCGTCTCGACTGTGGCGCCATCTATTAATAATTTGGAATATTTCGATGATCATTTGAAAGTAAATATTGAGTTCAAAGAGCCGATTATATAAATATTTAAGACTACCATGAAAAGAACGGTTTTCGACAGTCAGTTGCTAAGTAACGAGACCATCGAAAACCAGAATGGTATGAATAAATGGAAATCCTATAAGTGATTTCTGTAAATCTTTATTTTTACATTCATTTAAAATGTCGATATTGACGGTACAACAACAGTCGATCATTAAAAATACTATTCTACCTAAAATTCCACAAACTCGTTTACCTCTTGTGCATGCTTTAACATCAAAAACAGATAATGATGAACAAGTTCGATTATTTAAAATCTCTTTAGTATTTTTTTTATATCTAAAATTCCTATTTTTAGAAAATTGAACCGTTTCAATTCGAAAAAACAATTAAATTTTTTCAAGATCCACATACAGTAAAAATTAATGTCTTTGAAAACATAATATGCAATTCTTTCTCTATTTTGAAGTCTCATCTAGTCGATCGTCGTATTCATCTTTGCCAAAAATTATATCGACATCATAAAAATGGATATGTAAAAAATATTTATTTTATAGTTTAATATTCTAACAAGTGTATTCTTTGTAATTTTTCTAGATTTTAAAAGATTTACATAATCTTATGAAAATCTTTAACATTCTTGCAGATGTTTGTCAACAACAAGCACTTTTTATAGATCCTTTTATAAATATTTTAACGAATTGTTCAAAACCATTTCTATTAGATAAATCAACAGATGCAGAAATCTATTCATCTGCATTAATTTCTTTTTATTCAGATTTTGGTAAGAGAATAATTTTATGATTATTAATTCTCAAAGAAAATATTCTTATTAAAGGATATCTTCTTCGTATACCAAATAAACGTATTCAACAATGTATTCTTGAAACACTTTATAAATCAATTCAATCAACAAATAAATCAGTAATAGCTAAAGATAATTATGATGGCCTAAGACCAACAACAATTAATTATTTATTACGAATACAATGTAACAGTGATCTTTGTGAAACACTTGTTAAAGTAAGAAAAAAGAAGCAATATGTTTTTTTTCTTTGTATCTTTCGAATTTTTTTTTAATATTCTATAGGCACTTTCTATGGTAGAAAATGAATTATCACTTCGTATTCATATAATAAAATTATTACAAGTTTATACATCGAAATTTCGTATGTTCAATGATTTTTTAATGAATTTCGTTTACATTTAAATTCTATTCTAGCTAATTGTGTGGCAAGAATGCTGACTCATGATTGTATAAATCGTTTAGTATCAAGAATAAATAATCCTGATTCATCAGGAGAGTAAGAAAATTTTATTGGATTCTCTTGTACATTTATTAGAAACTTAAAAATTCATCATTTTAAGAGAAAAAAAAGTGCAAAACAAAAGAAAGAAAAAAGTTATGGGATTTCATAAATGCATTAATTATTCAAATCAGTTACATCGAACAGAAAAAACGTTCTTGACGATGAAACCTAGTAAATAAGAAGGTCAAGTAGAGTAATCTACGATACCTAACAAAATTGAAACGAAGCCTAAGAAATCGATTAATTGACATCAAATTTTCTACCCATTAAATCATATGTAGAAAAAAAGAAGTTCATGAATAAACGATGAAGCACTATCTCTACCATACATATTCAACTCCAAAAGAGTAAATAAAAATAAAGTAAATTTATATTAACTTTATTTTTGAAGGTATTCAATATACAATCTTGATTCAATACTTTATTCAGTCAAATAACGGATGATGCAAAAGTTCTACATTTATTTGTTTTTCAGTATAGCTTAACAACAGCTCGTCTTTACGACTTAATAAGTCTTTTGCAAGCAAGAATAGGTATATATCACAATGTAGTGAGCATGCTATCAGACGAATGATCCGAGATAAATGACTGTTAATGACTTGTCTAGTGTCATTTCGTAGCGGATGATACTGAGATTTGCACATAGTACCTTGTGAATACGTGTCGAACAAAGCAGTCATGGCAATTGAATCTTTTAGGCACGTTATGTGTGAGAATAACCAATGCGATACGGGCTTTCTGTTAGTATCAAAATATTCAAGTTACTAAAAATTACAGGTCTCATAGGAAACAGTTTCATTTAAAAACTTAATTATNTGATCCTAATGTAAATAAAACTTCTTCAATTTGTTGAAAATAACTATTAGATTTGATAAAACCAAATGGTTTTGTTGAACTATTAGATGGATTGGCATCGATTTCGAATAAAACTCGTTCAAGGTCATTTGAAGATGGTGATCGATTAAGAAAAAATGTAGCTAATTCACGAGAAACAGTTGTTGAAAAAAATGAATTTATTGAAATTAAACGACCAAGAGAATTTTTCAATAAATTTATTTCTTCTTTGGTTAATAATTGACTTCGATAAACTCGAATCGGCGATACAAAATGATTTTCTATAATTGCTTGTCGAATGTCATGAATAAGAAACCGAAAAAGAAACAATAAATCAATATCTTGTGCTTGAACAGCTTCATTTAATGTTCGATAAACAAATGAATCTCTCATATACCAATCAAGAGCTTTGTCTGATGAATAATTTTCTTGAAATTCTTGTATAAGTTTTAATTCATTATGAATTCCATTATATTTTTCTTTGCATAGAAGAATTAATTTATTTTTATCAGTTTTTACTGGTTTTAATTGAAAAAGAGAATCAATTAATAATTGTGAATAAATAAATTGATCATTAAAAGTATTATTTGATTGTTCATGATATGTGTTCGTTTGAAAAAAACTTATTGATAATGGTTCATTTACTTGATTTTGACATCGTTTTGAACGTTCAAATCTAATTTTATCAATTAATTGATTAAATTGTCTAACAATATCTTTTACCTACAATAATAAATAAAAATAACAATAAATCATTTTATTTTATTTTAGTATTTATTATTATATTACTTTTTTGTATTGTTTAATCCATTTTTCATTTTTTGATTTATCTTCACAATAAATATAAATTGAAGAAATTTGTCGAAGTTCATGAATACGTGGTATTACTTCTCGAGCTAATTGATCATTAACAATGAATATAATCCGTTCATTCTGTGAAATCGATCGAATATATTCTTCACATTTATTAACATTTTCAAATGTTTTTAAATGATCGATCGATGATCGAATTAATTTTTGACCTTGTATACATTTTTTAGATGTATTTACCGAACTATCAAGCCATATAAGAGGATATGTATGAGAATCAGTATCTTCTTGTCTTACGTATTTTATTGCTGCTCCCATTATTCGACAATAATTTTTCATCAGCTTTTGCTTGAATCAGTGTCAAAAAATGTCAAATGTTCTATTTGTCTTCGAAATGCAATTAAGCTAGTAATATATATACGTCGAGGTGAATAAAAATAACGAAGTCAACCATGTGTATTATTTTTTGTTATTCGTTATCATTCCTGTTCGTATAAAACTGAATACAACATGCTTGACATGCCAGTCGAACATGAAAGCTTATAAAATATGTATATATGCATGAATTGTAATGAAATAATATGCGTAGGAATGCATTACGAAGTTAAATATATTCGCATTCATATCCATAAAATTCTATATATGTACACATTTAATATTGTCGCTGTATGTGATGACACATGAATAATTCTGTAGAAAACCTACACATGTACATGCAAGATAATTTTAGAATGATCAAAAAAAAAAAGAAAGAAGTGTACGTCATGGATATACCATGATGAATCGCACTAACGTAAGTGTCAATGGAAAGTTTTTTTCACTTCTTATTCATAAAAAATTACTCACTCATATACCAAAAAATAGACAATTTCATGCTCTACTAAAGAGTAGGCGTCAATTTTAAAAACAACTTGTCTACTTTACATAGAAATCAACATACTAATGTACACTGTATATTATATTCCTATTGCAACACTTAAACCAAACGAGAAAAATCTCCACGAAATACTCTATCTTTTTAGGTTATATCTCAAAACTTTGACCGAAAGCTTCAAGTGAAAAGTTAAGAAACAAAAACGGATAGTAAAAACCAGAAAAAAAAGGGAAAAAAACCAAAAAAAGGGAAAAAACCGAAAAACATGACAAAAAAGGAAAAACTAAAAAAAAACACTGAATTTCAAATCAATTCTCAAGCTTGTCTATTTTTCGTGGACTTGATGGAAAGATATTACACTTCGATTAATCATTCATGTAGTCTTCTAAAGAATCAGAGTCTACATGTTTCGGTGCAAAAAATAGACTTTGTAAGTAAAATTTAACTTAAAAAATTTAATTTTTAGAGATCCTTGGAAAATTACTATGAAAAATGCTTTTAATGAATTTTTAATTTCTCAGAAAAGCTTCAATAATCGAAAGTAAGTCAGATAAATAGAGGAGAAAATTTTCTATCTTTTGATATCAAATTACTTGTTTTAGAGATCCATTTTCATAATATTGTTTTCTTTTAAAAGGTACAAGAAACGATAGGTTGCAGTCGAAACCAACAATGAATGTCAGTGTGTTTGTTACTGTACAAATGGTAAACATTTCCTTTTTAAAATTGAAGTACGGACTTTGGTAAAGCTTTAAATTCTCTATGTGTTGGTCCATAAATGAGTTTTTTTTATGAATAGTAAATATGAGAAAAATTGCATTTACATTAGAAGTACAATCAAAACTGAAGAATATCATGATCATCTAATAACTACTAGACACGTGAGAGCATAAATACTAATAACGCTCTCAGAGGCAAACAAAAGTTTCTTTTTCAATTGTCTTTTTCCTTTTCTTGCATCATTATCTATATATTAGTATGTCGTTATTATAGGTAATAGAGTCTGCTACAGTTAAATACATATTTTATACTTTATTAATGTATTATTTTGTATTTATTTGTCTATGACCTATTTTAGTGATGCTAAGAGAGCACAAACAGCACTACAAAGAAGAAAAATATCCTATTTAACCGTTTCAGTTATAGAGTCTCTGTCGGATAAAAAAGTACATTTTTCCGATTCATTTTTTGTCATTTAATACGCTGTGTTAAAAAAAACAAAATATATCACAAGACGCAGCGTGAAAATCTCTACAATCTACAAATGACAGCTTGTTTTATAATTGCATTTTTTGTTTTTGAAAATGGACAAATTTCTCAGCTATTACTTTTTGACACTGCAAAAAAATATGCTTTTTGGTACACGCCGAATTCGTTTTTTTCCTATTTCACCTTTTTACCGGTTGGTATGCTTTACTAAAAAGAAAACAAAACACACCACAAGATGCAACATGAAAAGCTCCACAATTTACAAAAAACAGCTTATTCTATAATTGCACTTTTTTCTCAAAATGGACAAAATTCTTTGCGACTAATCTTTGGCGCTGTGAACAAGATTATTTTTTGGTATACGATTAATTTCTTTTCCTATTGTTTTCGTTAATGAGCTGTATCGAAAGCCATATTTGGTGATCGAACCATGAGATAAAATAAAAAAACATGATTCATTAATTGATAATACAAGAAAAGAAATTCACCATGTACCAAAAAATTCTTTTTTTCGAAATGTCACAAAGTAATAGCTCAGAAATTATTTGTCCGTTTTAAAAATAAAAAGTCCAATTATAAAATAAGCTGCTCTTTGTATATTGTAGAGGCTTTCACGCTGCATCTTGTGGTGTAGTGTGTTTTTTCTTTCATAGCGTATTAGGCGATGAAAAAATGAATCGGAAAAAGGTACTTTTTTCGTCCGAGGAAGTGTATCATGAAAATGATACATTTTTTTATATATCGAAGAAATCTGAAACAATAAACCAATGAAACAGGCTTCATATACGTGTATATGTACGTGTAGTTTAACTTATGCTCTATCCATGAATATGTAAATGAAGATATAATAATAAAGTATAGAGGAGAACGAGCTATTAGAAAAAGGTATTTTTGTTCTCCGTGAGAAAGTGCAAGTATGTTTAAAACAAGAGGAGAAAAGAAACAACTTAATAAAGGAACTTACTTTTGTGGATGGGAGACTATAAGTCATGGAGAAAAAAGTAGGCTTCTGTACTTCTCGGCACTTCTCGGTACTTTTTGGTACTTCTTGATACTTCTCCATACTTCGTAGTACTTTTTGATATTTCTCGGTACATCTGTACTTTTTCGTATTTTAGAAGTACAAAAGTCTTCTTTCCCTCCTTGCTATAGGTGAATTTCGAAAAATTGAACAAAATTTTTGAATCAATAAAGTGTAGATATATGAGAGTGATTTCGTCTTAATGGCAAATAAATCAATACACACCAAAGGAAAAAACCATAATCTTACATGGAGCAGCATGTACACTACTAAAATGGCAGAAATCAGCATATCGACGCAGAATCACTTTGGTCATAGTTGTTGTAAACTCGACGTATTTTCATTGGCAAGCACAATTTAATAAAATTCTGCTCATCTTTCACATACACTTCAGTAAAACTTTGACATTTATATGCAAGTCATATATGTTGTATGCAACTATCTGCAATGATAAGAGTCATGCGAGTCTCGTATATTTTGCTTAAAAACTTTAAAAAATTGTAAATATTTGAAATGGTTTGTATCCTCATGAATGACATACGACGACGTAACAAGTATTTTGCGAGTAAACATGAATTTCATAAAACTTTCTGAAAATATACGTGTTTTTATGATTTCGCATGCGACCGTATTAGTATTTGTTGATGCAATATAACTAAATATGTATCATTTAGTATGTATTTCTTAGTTAATCAGACATACATTTTCAATGCCATGACACATTGTTTGGTCTCAGTATTCTATTCAGCTTGAGGAATGAGAGGGCAGCGTCCCTGCGAAGATCGATCGGACAGTTGCTGTCGAAGTTTGTGACTTTTTACCATGTACTATGTGTAGATGTTTGTCTTCCTGGAATTTTAAGTTGATTCTTGAGAAAAAAATAAATCTGGATAAAACACTGTTTGATTTGACTGTTGTATATTATTTATGACTAATATTGAATGCAAATATATAGTTGGGAGTTGTGTTAATAATTATTTTAAAGAGGGAATACAAAGAAATAATTGAATAATGTGCTAAATTTTTTTATATTACTTGCTTTAGATATGATAGTCTTTATTGAAAGATAGATTGATGGGATATAATTAGTGAGAATGATATTTTCCTACCATAAAAAACAGATTGAATTAAAAAAGTTTCAATTGTAAAATAAAAATATGTTATTAAATGATTTGTCGTTCTTTGATCATATTGCACAGTTGGTTTATATATCATGCTTGATATTTGATGGCATTTGCATTTTACACTTTCTTTTTCATTAAAGATCCAATTAATAATAATAAAAACTATCTAAGAAAACAATACTTACACATATACTTCGACTAAAGAAGAAAAATTACTTTGAAATATCGTACTCAAATACTTAACAGTATTTAATAAAAAAAATTAAAGAATTCTATTGATAAGATAAATATAAGCGTGATTCACATTTCGTCTTTATTGTACATAAGATGATCGACCTTGATATTATTTCCATTAAAATATGTCAAGATATATATACTGTTCTTCGGTTTATTCTTTCTCATTTTTCTTATTTGCAATCATATGAACAAGTATTATGAAAGATACTGTTAACAATAAGTGATTCGAACAAGTTTTCATTGCTATTTTATTGAAGAAACATCAGATACAACAATAACTCATTTATTGTAAGTTATTCATTAAGTTTTAAGCTAACATTGCTGAGTGGCAACGTTGTTCAACACGTATCCATAAGATACTGTGTGCAAGCCTCAGCACCACTACTCTTGAAATGTTCCTGAAGAAACTACTAACAGTTTTTTGTCTCGAATTATCTGCCCAATAGAATGCTTACTACATTGTGGCATACATCTTCTGCTGTGGCTAGTTAGTTTGTGACGAAGGACTTAATAATTGAACGCAAGAATTCTGCGTCAGACCGACCTTCCGTCCAGAGCTGCAGTTCGTATTAGTTGTAGAAAAGACACCGAGTTATTGAATCTTCGACTAAATAGCACCTCATACCATCAGGTAGCAGAAAGGTAGGGGCATTCTTCTTCTTTCCTTCATTGAGTTCTTATAGTCACTATTCGCTTGCAAAACAATATTTATTATTTCAAAAAGTGCCAAAATTATTCATAATTTTCAGCCATTTCAAGTATTAATTATTGTCAGTGAAATTCTACCAACTGCTCCTATTAACATGTCAACATTGGTTACAAGAAACAATATTCTTAACCAATAATGTTTCATTAACATGTCTTTCAATAGTTATAACTGTAACAACAACCTTTAGTATACATTATTCATGGTCTTTCACAAATCTATGGTGATCAATAGGAAATAGTTATTCACTTTAATTTAAATGATAATGAAAAATCTACAAGTAATGATACAAATATATATATAATACGAATAGAATCATATTTAGATATCTATGAACATTTTTAATTATAGGTGCACAGTTTATTCATTCTAATAAATTGTAAATTCCATCTAAGCATTCACATTGATTATCATTCAAATAAATATCTGTAAAAATTTTAAATCCAACTTTGTCATAAAATCTTATAGCACGTTTATTATGAGGAAAAACACCACCCCATAGAATTAAACGTTCTTTACCCATTTGTTGTGCAATTTTTTTTATTTTTTCAAATAACCAACAACCTAAATGACGATTTTGATATTGATCACTAATACATGGACCAAATCTTGCATCAGTTATTTCATTTAATATTATATTATATTTGTCCTTAAAACGTTCATATTCATCCTGAACAATGGATAAACTAAATTCAAATAAAGCAATAATTGTTTCATTATTAATCAAAGCAACAAGACGTAATTTATCATATCGATTTATTGCAAAACATAATTCGCGAGCTTCATCAAGATCGTAACTATTACGAATTGAGAATTCACGTGTCTGTGGACTTAATTTTTCTAAAAATTCAGCTAATTTTAATTCATCCTTTGATAATAATGGACGAAAATGAATCAACATTCCTTTAAAATAATCAGAACTGCTAACCAATTCTGGATTTTGATCAATATTATCTAATGTAAGTACCATCAATCTACAATCAATTGTAAATGTCCTTTCATTCTGAATTTATTTTTTTTTCTATAAAATAGACAAATGAACAAGAATAACATTAACAGAACGAAGATAATAATAATAAATTACACAAAAAAAAATATATATGTATGTATATATATATATTGTCAAAGATAAATAGAAAAGTTGCTCGGATAGAAAAGATTTTAACTATGAGATAAGAACTCTCGATAGATGACAATAACATAGAGTGCTGCACAAAATATAACAAGAATATCATCAAATAATCCAAGAAAACCAAGAACACTTTCTGGTAAAATATCTAATGGCGAAAGAACATATGCAATTACTGTAAAAAGGATAAGTATAATTCGTAACCGATATGTCCAAGCTAAATTTTGAACAGTAAACATTTGTCGAATGATATGAGGAATTAACACAGGTATATCAGATATATATTCACGAAACTATTAAAATAAATTGTTTAAAAAAAAATCATAAATAAATAAAATAATTCTTACCGATCGTGGAGCACCAGAAAATCGCCGATTAAAATCTTGTACATCATTAATTACCGTTTCTCGAGCACCATTATCTGTTGATGCGTCTTCATCAGCAGTAAAACATGTAAGTAGAACAGTTACCTAAAAATTAATTAAAACTATTTTCTCGTGAACTGTTTTACATTGTTAATCTAATACAATTGATCTAGCTTTTCTCAACACACAAGTCAAGTATAACGAATTTGCTCGAATAAAAGTTGACTCTTTTTAGATCTTTAAAACAAATACTGGTTATGTCTTGAATTGTGTGAGAGGAATTTCAATTTTTCTGATTGAAAAAACATGTTCTGAGAAAAACGGTAAATAATTTAGATATGGGTGTTTTATTCAACTCCAAAGCAATCATATTAAAATGAAATATTCATTATTTATTTAAATAGAATTTTTCAAAGCATGTAACAGATGACGTCAGTTAACACCATCTATCGTTCTTAAATAATACGTAGGAGTATCTTAGAAAACACGGTAGTATAATCGGAATTTCATTTGAAAGCCTGCGAAAATTTAGTCTGTTTTCGAAAACTCATATATATTATGAAAAAGAAAATTTTACTACACTTTTCTATGATAAAAACTTGCTTCCATTTTTTTAAGGAGAGTCCTTTAGTAATGTTGGAAATTTTCCTTTGTAGGAGTTATAAAAACTTTTGAATGCTTAGAAAATACATACCCGTTGTCGACATACAGGACAATTCATACCAGTCATCCAATTGCCTTGAAATCTCCAAAATGTAATGATACATTGACCTAAGTGAAAAGAAAACGAAATTTTCATTTATACGTACAAATAAAAATTCTACAAACCACAAAATAAATGTCCACAATTCGTTTCAACACTTAATACAGATGAATCAGTAAGACAAATAGGACATGTGTCATGCCGAGGTCGACCAATACGTGCCGGTATTTCATTAGTGGTATCAGTTTGAGAATTTTGTTGAGCTCGTTCACGTAATAATTCAACATCTTGTCGATTATCTGGATGAATACTTGTATTACGCTCTCGTCTGTTAAATGAAAAAAAAATATTTGAAAAATTATTTAACATATTATAGATTTACCTCGAATAATAAATCCAAAGACCAATGAGACTAACAGTGAAAACAAATAAAAGTATTGTATCGTCACTAATACCTTCGATTAATGTCGGATTATGTAATGAATATGTTTCAAATACTGTACTATCTTTTCTAAACGGCCAATACCAAGGCATATTTCTAAAAGTAAAAGATAAGTAGGCTACCAGTCACGTTCTTATTCGTTCTTCTCAGTATACATTACTGTGTATGTAGGAAAAACGTTTTTGCCTATATATAATAATGACTCATTCTATTGAAGCTGTAAGCGTGAATAATTTTCTCCATCTCTGTTATTATACACTATTTACGAAAGACTACAATTTTTGCTTCACACTAAATATAATTCTTTGGTAAGAAAGACTTTTTTAAGCTCAAATAGTTTCTTTCATTGAACAAAAAAAATCAATCTAAAATACAAACATAATAAAGAAGTAATCCTTCTAATTGTAAATGTTGAATCAAGAGATACAAATCACGTGTTATATTTGTTATATTTTTTTTTTAATATAAAGTCACAAATGTTAACTAAACTGCATTGCTCTCGTGGATGATTTGTTTATAAATTCTTCTTTTTTCGGTTTAAACGAGGAATAATAACAACGAGGCAATAGAAAAATTTTTTCTTGGTCTATAGGGACAATATGGATAATACAAGAAAAAAAAAAGAAAAAAGCTAATGTCATTGTGTGATTTAATCGTCTTTTGCTTTTGGTCGGTAAAACGCAATTTTGCGTGATTTCAATGTTGCCCATTTGACACGCTTCCAGTGATACGATAAAACAACCAAAGGAACAAAGATTAGAATAGCTTTGATAGCTAATCGTTTACGATCATCATGATCACGTTCAGCTGTCCATTTAAGAAATTCTGTTACATCTTTAACTAATTGAGACTCGGTAGCTCTTGTTCCATCCGAATATTCAATTTGATCATCATTCAACGGTTTAGGCATAGCAATCCAACCACCACTGAAATATGGATTGTAGTAAAGATTTGGTTCACCTTTTACACCAGCTGGTGGATCTTGATAACCAGTTAATAAATTAAATAAATAATTACAACCATCCTCACGACCTAAATAAATATAGTAGAATTAAATTTTGTTTTTTATTTAATATTCTAGTTGTTTATTAAGTGTAATATAAATCTTTACGAAAAGAAGATATTATTATTACACAAATCAGATTTATCGAATTAATTTTCTTTTTTTGTTTTCGAACGATTTATGAGGTTTTTTTTTAATAAAATAGTAAATTCGAATTTTAGTTATTTATAAGAATCATTGACAGGAGATCAGTTTTAATTATAAATGTCTATAATCTAATAAGTATTCTTAATCAGAATGAAGTCTAAAATCAATATCTTCTTATGAATGTTAATCATTTTATGATAAACAAAACATATTTACAGCTATAGTCTCATGCATTATCAGAATAGATAGTTTTCTAATGTTCGTTAAGTTATTTATTCGCTGAGATTTAAACATTACATTTTTATTTTAATAAATCCTAGGTAATTTGACGTCTCACGACTTGCTCTTATATTAAAAATTTTTAAGCAGAGTTGTTGGGTTAAAATTCACTGAAAACTGTCGAAAGAATGTACCAAAAACCCGGATTTTTATAGGGGAAACAGTGTTTTTTTTTTACACTAAATTCAGCTGTTTTCCATTAGTATCCGTATGTAAAATGTTTGAAAATATACTCATTCGATGCAGCGTAAAAAACTGTATCGAATTAATATATTTCGAAACGCCTAAGGGAGTAAAAATAATCAAAAAAAGCTAATTTTATTGAAAATTCGAGTGTTTTTCTTCCATATCAAAAATATGACTTTTTTTCACGTTTTTTAAGATTTCCCAAATAGTTTTTTGAATTTTTTATCACAAAAAAATGACTCAGAAAATTTTTAATATATACAGTTTTGTAGAGACGAGCTCTATCGAACCATGTAAAAATATCCAAGAAAAACATTTTAATTCATTTTTGAATTACTGGCACCTTACTTTTCTACCGTAAAAAAAAGGATAAAATTTCTGAAAGTTTCTTAAGTTCGATATTAAAAAGTTTTCATAACCCTTACTATTTAGTATCAATAAACCTCATTTTTGACGAGCTTTCATTTGATATAAAATTCATTATGTCTTCTATTTGAAATTATAGCGGTATCTCCCGGGCAAAATATTATTTCCAACCCTGTACATCATTTAAAACATAGTAGAGAATATTTGTAAAAAAAGCCGACAGTAATATCTTACAAGAGATATTCTCTCCTAACTAGTTAATTGCTTTTGAATCAATACTATCTGCATTATGTAGATCCTGATGACCTATGAATATCCTAAGAAGAGTTCGAGACCGTAGCATATTGTTGAGAAGATACTGCATTTTTTACATTATCTTTTAAATGAATGCCATAATCCATCTCAGAAATTTTCTATTCTGAAATAAAAATATCGAATTTGTCGATATACATGACCCATACTTGGAATTGGACCGATTTGTCTTCATCGACGTTTTGCCGGTTTTTCATTGCTTTTTTTTGGCGCACTAAAGTTGACCGATTTCGTTCGTTTTTAATTATTCCTATGGCTTTCATGATCAAGAAATACAGGCCTCGAAGCTTCCAACTGATAAAGTTTCAGCTCTAAATATTGAACTAACACTTTTTCATCATAGGATGATAGTCTCGTATCATGCTGAATGAATTTATTATGTTCAAGTACCGTTAGCCATATATTAGAAATTAGTTTCAATCTAAACTAAAGATTTTTCACTTCAAACTTTCAAGCTTACTTCTTTCGACTATTTTTAACTCACTTTCATAAACTCCTCAATAGCTAGTAGTTTCCAGTTCATGCTTTCATTTCGAAATTTCAGAAAAATTCCTTTCTATTATTAACACTTGGTCAAATGTTAGCATCGTACAATTGTGAAAAGATTCAAATATTAAGAAACCTTAGAATATAAAGTCTAATATAGAAACCATACGTTTTAGCTAACCTTATCGTTCTACCGGTAATAATATCCTTTTATGAATTGAGACAACTTTTAGCTATGTTAAATAATTATTTCAAATAAGAATAAGTCAAACTTCTCAGTTTTAAAGAAATCATATCGTTATTGAACAAAGTTAGCCAAGCCATAATATAGATGTTGTTTAGTATAAGTTGGTGTGAGTTACTAGATGAAATATTCTAAAAGAAATCTTCTTGCGTTTTTAATATTAGAGCATATGACAGACTAAAATAGATGTTGGTACTATTAGAAACTTGGAGATTTATTTGAAAATTATATTGTATGTCTTCGTAGAACACATTGGGTATTTAATGTATTAAACGTTTTGGCTGTTTGCCAGTCAAATCAAGAATTTCAACCGGTCAGTTCGATCGAAAAAAATATGATCGGTTCCAAGAATTATATGATTGAAGTAAAAAATTCCACATGACACACATAGTTTTGATTCAAAAGCGATTAATCAGTTGGAAAAGTTTCCTCACTAGGTCATTTGTTTGTTTAAAAACTGCAAGTTATCAGAAGATATTTTTTTTCAAAGACATATTGTTGAAATTAGAGAAATTTCTTAGTTATGCATTGATTTTTGTCTATAAAAAAATCAATGCTATTATTTCATACATACCAAGTGTGATAAGCGAAAGATCAGGTGGTAAAGCTCCAGAATTTGCGTCTTTAGCAGCCTAAAACATATAAGCCAAAAAAATCTTGTATTTTTCACTATAAACTAACAAAAAATACTAACTTTATCATTGGCATATGGTGCTGGCAGATAATCTGTAAGTTTGCCAGGTCGTGTGAACATATTACCTTTATCATCAGGACCATCTTGAATTTGATCTTGAGCAGCAAGTGCTTTAACTTCTTGTTCCGTATGTGTAACACCAACCAAATGACGATAAGCAACAAATTTCAATGAATGACAAGCAGCACAAACTTGTTTATAAACTTCAAATCCACGACGTACAGATGCATGATCAAATGAATCGAATGGACCACGAAATGTCCACGGTAATGAAACTAAATGTGCTTTATTACCCGATGCATGAACAGCTTGTGAATGAGCCCAAGCATAACCTAAAGCACCAGCTGTTAAAAGACCACCACCTATTTGATAAGCAAGACGTTTCCATCTAATGGATGTTTGAGTGGACGTAGAAGATGAATTACGAATAACATAAACTAATATTTGATGATTTTGCCGACTTGTTCGACATAAAATTGTTGAAGTCATTATTCTTTATTTTATTTTCTTTCAATCGAGTAATGCCTATCACATGGAAAGACAAAATCTTAAGTAAAAAAAATAGAAACATGAATATTTGAGTTGAGTAAAAAAAAAAAAGAAAAAGAAAAAGAAACGAATATGTTTACGATTATGACGATACCTAGGATCTTCCATCGATTTGTATTAAAAAACTCCTAACGAATCGATATTATGTCGCTTGTTTATAAAATAAAATAATATGAAAATTTTTATTTTTATTTTTTGAAAAATGTATTAAAATAAAAATAAATATAGAATTATAATTAAAAATAGATGACGCTGAAGATTCAGATTTGATTTACTTAGAAAAAATTAACCAATAAAATTTATATTGTTGTCTTCCTCTTCTTTTCCTTTCTGTCGTTTGACGCACGATTGTTCCAGTTCTCTCTTTTTGGGACATTCCAGTATGGTTCATTTCGTATTTTCTTTGTTTCTGAAAGAATTCTTCCATAAAAAAGATTAAATCATTTTATTGTGACATATGCAAAAAAATAATTTAATTATATTCGATATTAAGTTGAAATGCATAGTTTAATAGAGATAAATATTCATGGTGGATTAGTTAGAACACGGACCTAGATCGATACTTTCAATTTGTTACAGTTTCTAATTTGAAATATGAAAAAAAAAATTATGGTTGTTGAATTAAGTGAATAAGATAGTAGAGCTAAAAACAAAATTCTAGATAGAGAAATAATTAATAAAATTATTTTTTTCAATCTGCGTATAATATATTTGCAAAATACATATGTCTAATTCTAAAATGATTTTGAACTGTCTTTCAAATCTTTCTTTTTCTTTTTTAGAGAATGGTGATTGGCGTAAATAATATACTCGATTGTCTCGAGTTAAATACGCCTTCTAAGAAACGTGATATTGAAGAGATAATCCGCAATCAACGTCAAAATAATAATGAAAATTCTTCATCAATACAACTTTATCATCTTATAATCGATGTTGATACAACATTAGAACGTCTATATGGTGGTTTTTATCCAGATTGGTTAGCTGGTGGTGAATGGTCACATCTTTATTCATATATATTATCATTACTTAGAACATGTCAAGAATTATCATTATGTCTTATATTCTGTTTCGATGGTACACTTTATCGTTATGGACAATCTCAATGGTATTATGAACAAATTCAACAACGAAAAAAAGTTAATCAAATATTTAAACATTTAAAACAAAATAAATCTGGTTTACCACGTCGTCATTTATGGTTATCACCACCAGCATTTCAATTATGTTTAAGAACAATTTTACGTGAAATAAATTCATCATATTTAATAATGTATCAAACATGGGGTTATGGACAATGTCAACATCAAGAACAAGTTAAAATATATGCTAGACAATATAATCAAAGTTTAATTGGTATTGTTTCATCTGATATTGAATTTTTATTTTCTACAAAAATAAATAATAAGAATATATTATTAAAATATTTTTCTTCGAAAAATTTAAAATTATCATTAAAAGGAAAATTAACACTCGTGGAAATTAAATTAAATCAATTAAAAGATAAATTTTCTCTTGATAATAAACAATTTTCTCTTCTTTTAACATTATTAGGTAAATGTTAAGATATATTTTTATTTTTATCAAACAAATAATATTGTTTCCTTTTTTTTTATTTTATTTTTTATTCAAGGAAATCATATTATATCTGATAGTGATTTGATACATTTTCATAATGATATACTTCATAATCGAGATATTGCAACACCATTATCAAAACGTACTTTACTTGTAAGTTTTATTCAAGTATTTATTTAAAATATTACTTCATATCATTTATTCATTGTCAGACTAACATTCAAGATACGCTTAGTCTAGAAACAAAAATATTTATTATAGATATAAAACTATTAGTAAAGTTTTCGATCAAATTAATTCATTTTTGAATTTTTATATATAGACTTCACTATAAGAAAGACTTCGAATAAGTTAATTTATAATAACATTTTTAAAGATTTTGATGTATGGAATAAAAAATATGACATATATTAAATATCTTTCAAGATTTGCTTTAAAGGTACCTTCCACCTCCTTTTTTGAGGTTTCTGGAGAATGGCTCATGAGAAAAATTTGAAATTTTCAAGGCACTTAGATCTTGACGAATAGGACAAAAGTTGTCATCGACTCAACATTCTCAGATGCTTTCTTCCGTGAGATATTAGAAGTATAATGTCGAAAAATGGCTCGAATTGTTACCCCCCGTTTTTGCGAGATTCTATGTTTGATCGAGTTGAAAAAATTTTCACAGACACTAGACACTATTCGAGTTAGTTTCTTTTTATTTGTTGTCCTTCGAATAAAGAAAAACCAAAACAGCGAAGGTATCCTAGAAAAAATCTTTTTTTGTAAGAGATATAAAAAAACAGCGAGACAATACTTTTTGAAACCAAAACTAAAATACCTATTCCAAACAGTGTATTGCATATGTGAAAAAATACGATTCGCCATTTCTGTTATGTAAATTTGTTTTTTTATCATTTAAAGACCATTGTCGGAACCTAAAATGTACTCAATAGAAAAATACTACTTCAAACTATACAATGGCCATAAAAAAAAACAAAAATTTTCAATCACGAAAGCGGAAAGAGATGCCTTTAATTCAATGCTCCTATAATATAACTGATAAAGACTAGCCTAATATTCATCACTTTTTATTCATCTTTTGCAACATGTCATGCAGCAATCAAGATTCATTGAGTATAGATTAATGGTATATGGATATGATAATTCGTTAGAAATTATTTTGTTTAACAATAATAATGATGAAGGCAGAAGAATTCTAACGATAGTAGAATTTTCAATAAATCAAATCCGAAACAGATCCTGATATGATTTTCTTTTTCTTAAGTTTTTCTTTTATAAACCAAGTGATGTTATAGGATAATAATAATTATCTTATTCATTAGTTTACTTCTTTGAATGTTGTATAAACTTAAAGTCAGTTGATTTGTTTTATCATATCATAAATCTGTCAGCGCTCAATATCAGTACGATATCATATACAACATAAGGAGACACTTCCGACTACTCTACGGGCTTAATCTATTCATTGTTTTAAGTCTTGAAAAAAAAATAAACAATATGATTTTCTTTATAGAAAAATAATGGAACTGTTTCACCACCAATAGTCGATTCATCTATGTCAGAGACGAAAACAGACTTATGTTCTCCTGATAATAATACACTTGATACAAGTGAAGAACATCAACAAACATCATCAGTAACCTCACCAGTAGATTTTTCTACACAATCTCGTTTAAATGGAAATAATCTTTCAATAAATTCAACTGTTGATCAGCTTATTCCACGTCTTGTTGATTATATTCGAAAACAAAACGTTGATAATGATATTGATTTTGATTTAATTACTAATCAAGTTTTCAAGTAAAAAAAAAATTTTCTTTTTCTTTTTTGTTCTAAATTCTAAATTATTATTTTCTATGTAGACATTTAACAGATAATGAAGCACGCAAAACTAAAACTCAATTATTAATTAATTCTTATCAATATTATGTAAAGGCTATCATTGATAGTGAATCAGTAATCGATTCTGTGGAATCGTCAGAAACGTCTTTCTGTTCTAATTTTTCTTCTAGTCAAGGTAAAATATCAACTAAAATCTATCTTTAATTCATTGATGAAGTTTTTCAAGATACAAAAACAGAAACTAAAAACTTTTTTTTTATATACTAAATAATTATATAAAGAGAAAGTGTGTCACTTGTTTCAATGAAATAGATTAGCTCAGCAAATTTAGAATCGTCTGATTCTGGTTAATAGAAAACGGAGTTACATGAAGTTCGAACTAAGCTCAAATTCCTCTCATTAAGTTTCCTAAAAGCTCGAAATCCTATAATAACTTAATACATTTCGTAGTACTTAGCGGCATGAATTCTTCATAAAACGTAGTAATCAGCAGGATGGCCTACTGTTGAATAGTCTACTTTGATATTATTAGAAGTGATGTGTTTTTATGACATACTTATTACTTATATGCAATTAGTGCTAACATAAATAGCAAAATGTTCAATTAGACTACTAAGTGATGGTCTTGTGACCTACTTTTAACGAACTAACATTTTTTCATAAATGTTGTTAATTTTGAAACATTGAAGAAAGTTCAATAAGAAGCCATTCATTACTCCATCTTCTACGACAACATACCAATATTTGCTCATATGTAATTGAACAAATGATAGCACCAACTGAAGTATTTCGTTTACTGACACACAATATCATCTCTCGAAATGCATTTTGCTGATCAAAACAGTACAAATATAGTGCGTTCTAACTTCACACTACTTAGGACTACACCATCTTGCTGAACAGAGTTCTCGAACTGTAGTTTGATCTAAATGCGTTCTGTTGATAAGTTCTTTTTAATGAAAATGAGTAGTACTAAGCATTGTGAAGTGCACCAAATATTCATAGACATATGATTATATACTGAGAAGTAATGAGAGATATTTTGGACGTGGGTTGATATTGTGACCTTTTTAAAAAATTTGGTCATTGTTCAACATTAAAAAAAGTCATTTAGCTTCTTGTTTTGCAAACGGTTAAACATAATCTATTGTGAGAGATGTAGTAAATTTAATTTTACGATTCAATAAGAAATTCTTCATAAAATATGTTTGAGTATTGAAATAGAATGCTTTTGATTTCACAAGTTCTATGATACAAGATTATTCTCTTAGATAATTCCTATTCTCCATGGTTTTTAACTTTTTATCTATCATTTAGTATCTCTATATATGGTAAATATCTATTCGAAATATAAAGAAAAAAAAAATCTATCTTTTGTAAATTTCTTCATTCATTAAATTCTTATCAATCATTGCTTCATACTTTTTAAGCATCATTAACATTAAACATAATATCCAGCTTTATAAAAAACAAATTACTATTTTTAATAATGAATAATACAACTATTTTTTTTGAAATTTGATGTGTTTTTTCTTGTTTAGTATCAGTGAATAAGTCAGATGAAAATATAATATTCGAAAATTGTTCAGGTGCGAATATCGAAGTAATACGTACTGCTTTTAATCTTCACAAACAAGGTTTAATGATGCCATGGATCTTTCAATGTCTTTACAAAGTAGGTTGCTGTTTTTTCTGTTTTACAATGTTTTCTTTTCTAAATAAAATATTTACAAAAAAAAACAAATTCTAGCATGAAATAACATTTTCCGTAACAATTGAACCTGAAATGTGCAATACAATCCCAGGTGTATGTGAATTTTTTCGTCCAATACGTAAATATCTTTATTCAATTTTATTTGATAATAATACAATTATACGTGAACAAGTTTATAATAGTGAACATGGATCTTATTTAACAGAAATTGTTTGTGAACAATTATTATTAAAACATACAATTGAACAACTTTGGTTTGGAACAAGTCCTGATGAAGATCGTCAATTACGTATGAAAACATTTTTACAATCATTATATTATTGTGATCTACCAAAAATTTATTCAATATCATATGATTATCTTATATTTATATGTATATTACGTTATATATATATGGAATTTTTTCGTTATTCATCAACATCAGCTATTTTACATACATATGAATTAATGGCATTTATATCTCAAGCTGTTCTAATAACAGAATTACAACCAAAACCATTAATGAATATGCAATCAACAAATTTTTTAAATCAATATGATCATATACAAATAATAAATTATGAAACACGACCAATACAATTAGCACATTTATTTATGCGTGGTTTTGAAACAATTTTATTTGCTAATGAAGTATGTGGTGCACCAATACATCCAAAATATTGTTGTCCATCACATTTTTTTAATGGAAAATTATTTCATCAGAAATATTTACAAGCTCAATATTATCAACAAAATCAAGATTTAATGATCATATTATGTGATGGAAATGTAAGAAAAAGAAAGCGCGTGTATAGAAGATATTTAGTTGTTTCTTTTTTTTTGAATATTCTTATTGATGCAATCATCGTAAGAAATTTCGCTACTGAGAAAAAAGTACATTAACTTGAATTTTTTTCATCCATTTTCTTATTAATAAAAAAAACTTCGCATATCTACATGGTGTCATAAATGAGGCATTCCAATTCACTGTGATCGTGAGCCGCGCGGTAGTCTATATTGTCTTGGACTGCTTTAATACGTATCTCCTCTCTCTCGATGACTGAAATCGTGAAATTTTCAGGGAAAGATTTATATTAGAGTATAGCTCTTACTAAAGAAAATTTCAAGAAGAATGGCTAAGGCTAGCCGAAGTTATGGGTCTCTTTTCAACGAGTTTCATCAACTCTTATGCCAAGAATACTTCATTAGTCAGACAAACTAGAACTTTTGACATGAAGTTTTTATTCGCGATAGAGACAACACTGAGATCTTGAAGAAAGAATTGAACATCATGAGATTTGTTTTCTCTAGTGAAATANGCACCAATACATCCAAAATATTGTTGTCCATCACATTTTTTTAATGGAAAATTATTTCATCAGAAATATTTACAAGCTCAATATTATCAACAAAATCAAGATTTAATGATCATATTATGTGATGGAAATGTAAGAAAAAGAAAGCGCGTGTATAGAAGATATTTAGTTGTTTCTTTTTTTTTGAATATTCTTATTGATGTAATCATCGTAAGAAATTTCGCTACTGGGAAAAAAGTACATTAACTTGAATTTTTTTATCTCATATGTTAACTATAAACATTATGATTTTCGTTGCAATACAAAAGAGGTTCTTTTGATGTGCTATCATCCTTTTTCTTATTAATAAAAAAAACTTCGCATATCTACATGGTGTCATAAATGAGGCATTCCAATTCACTGTGATCTTGAGCCGTGCGGTAGTCTATATTGTTTTGGACTGCTTTAATACGTATCTCCTCTCTCTCTCTCTCTCTCTCTCTCTCTCGATGACTGAAATCGTGAAATTTTCAGGGAAAGATTTATATTCGAGTATAGCTCTTACTAAAGAAAGTTTCAAGAAGAATGGCTAAGGCTAGCCGAAGTTATGGGTCTCTTTTCAACGAGTTTCATCAACTCTTATGCCAAGAATACTTCATTAGTCAGACAAAGTAGAACTTTTGACATGAAGTTTTTATTCGCGATAGAGACAACACTGAGATCTTGAAGAAAGAATTGAACATTATGAGATTTGTTTTCTCTAGTAAAATATCCTTGTCTGAAAAAAAACTATTTTTTCATTAGTAGCAGGACTCTTTCTAACGAAACAACATATATAGTGAAACGCTTTGGTTAAGTTAACTTTGAAGTTTTCTATGAAAACACTTAGTTATGTAACATAAAATATTCTCTCATACTGTATAAAAACCTACTCCAATTGCGACTGAGTATTGATTATAATTGTTAATTTTTAATTTCAGGCTCATTTTGCTCAAATTGGCTCTCATTTACTTGATATTATACTCGATCGAGCACCAAATGATAATGTTCATCATACTCCAATACAACAGCAACAACAATATCCGTATCCTGTAGTACCACAACAACAGCAACAACGTATTTTGAAAAATCCATCACGACAAGGGCGTGCACAAACACTTTTAGCAAATTCTACACGTCCACCAATGCGTACTAATAATAAACAATCAACAACACATGAATTTAATAATCAACAACAAACGCCAATCTCAAATTATCGCCAACAACAGCAACCACCACCAGTTAAACAAACTGGTCATATGAAAAATATTGGAACTAAAAAGAATAATAATGGTAATCAAAATTACTTTTAGTTTATATGAAATAATTTTCTTTTTCTATAATTAAAAATTATTACAAATAAAATCTGGAAATTTGATCAAGTTCAAACAAATTGTATTTATTCTTACTTTTAGGCACTCCATTCAATGCAAAAAATCATCAACCAGCAATGGAATTCAACACTCACCCAGCAGCAAATATGAATTTTGCTACACCACTACAACAACATCAGCCGTTATCTACTAATCAATGGACTACTGCAACAACATCAACAGTACCTTCCAATCATTTACACATGCAACCACAACATCAACAAACTCATTCAATACATAATATGCAACCTATACCTCTTCAACATCAACAACCAATCAATAATAAGTAAGATAATTATCTATACTCATCTAGTAATTCAAGGATTTTATAGTCTTTCCATTACTTATGAGGGAACATTCCTAAGCGATCCAGTTCGTTTATCTCTATATTTTACCAATATATAGGAGATCACTAGAATAGCATAACCTTCAAAACGTTTTTGGTCATGCTTAAATTTAGTCGAGATAGCCACTTGTTAGTAGATTCATTGTATAGATCAAGGTCTCTATTAGACTATTTCATGTATAAATTTTCATCAGTTTTGGATATCATATTGCTAAAACGAGAATTTCTAAACATATCTACGCCTGTCTTTAAGTGCTGTGTAATATAGGCAGATATTAAGAAATCCATATTTCAGCAATATGATATCCAAAACCGATGAAAATTTATACACGAAATAGTTTAATTGAGACCTTTATTGGTACGAATCTTCAGAGCGAAATTTCCAAATAGAATTTTTTTCGAAAAATGGACTCCTGTAGGATGAATCTATTTAAAAAAAGTTGCGATCTCGATTAAATCAAAGCATAAGCAGATATTCTTTAGAAGTTATGCTAATCTAATGGTCTCCTACATATTGCCAACATATGGAGACAAACGGAGTGAATCACTTAGAAATGTTCCCACGTTAGCTTTGAGGAAAGAAAACTTTAGTTAAAAATAAAAATCACAAGTCAAACATACGTTTTCATTCAATATAGAAGATTTAAATATTTTTATTGTTTAGTTTTATCAATTCTCTTGATGAACAATTTGTTCATCTTCAACTTCATCCACAACCTGTTGCAACAACACCAGCACCTATTCCATATCATCATCCAACACAAATAATAAATCCTCATATTTCAATGGCACCATATAATCATCTTCATCCTCCAACAGCATATACTATTACAAATGGACCAACATTCTATCAACCATCACCAACATCAGCAAATTCTTTTCAACAACCTTTAACAACACCGTATCATCCTCATCATCCTCAAATATTGCCTGGCCTTCCACCACATGCACCTATTGCTCCACAACGAACAGTTAATTTTACAACAGTAATGCCAACAAATAATACTAATTCGAATACTTATCAACAACAATCACAACGTGTCTCACCAACTTCAATACAAGCACAAGAATTGAATATACAAGCATTACAACAACGTATTATTGAACAGCAAAAACATCAACAGACACCTATATCAATTCAAAGACAAATGAATAGATTACCTACTGGTGATTATACTCAGTAAGTTACATTAGCTAGCTTTTTTTTAACTAAAACGTTTTTTTTTAGATATGACATTCATCGATCAACAGCAAATAATGGAATTCCAATAGCTGTGCAATCATGTCATCACCCGTCCATGATCGCCGAACATCAACAACGACCCCATGGCCCTTGATATGTGGAACTCTTCTATTTTTTTCTTTTACTCTTTTATTTAAATCAAATGTTTATCTTTTTTTTTGTCATCAAGCGGTCTATGAGACATAAGCAAAAAAAAGAAATATTTAAAATGACGATTCTAGTTAGATATTAAGATTAGATGCGTTGATGTGACATACATATACACACATATATGAATATACGGATTTTTTTCTTATTCTTTTTCTTTTTTTTTCGATACATTTTTTTTTCTAGTACTGTTTATTAAAAAAAAACCTCGGGGTTCATTATATAACGTTTAATAATAAAGATGCTAAAAAACTTCGCTTATGGTTTGTTTGTTTGTTTTTAAGATGATTTATTTATTTTTATCACGCTCATTAGTATGGCCATTGAATGTATTTGGATCGAATTCAAACAATAAAAATATATCGATTTTGGACGATGATTATCAAAAAAAGAAAAATCTTGATGAATCACCACCATTAATTTCAAATAGAGATCTTGCATCAAATGCTGATCTATCAAAAAATATGGATCACACGAAATCTTTAATTGATAAAGATAAAGTATCAACATTTCCATCATCGAATGTTTTATCAGTATTAGGAAAACATTATTTAACAAGAGAAGATTTAGAAAATTTAATACAAGCTCGATTTAAACAAGAAACACCACGTGATCGTGTCGAACGATTTCTTTGGAAAGAGTAAGATTTATTTTTCATTATTGAAATGAAATGTTGAAACCGAATGGAATTAAATATTTAATATACATAAAAAAAGTATGATTGAATTATTATTATCAATAAATCATATGTAAATAAATGCATTAATAAAAGTTCATATGGACACTAGACGGGCAACCAGCACAAGGCTCTCTGTTGTTTTTGAAGGTGGGAGGAGCTGAGAATTCTGAAGAAACTGTCTTCATCAACTTTCTGTTACGTTTTTTCTCACGAAAGAACATGCTTGAATGTACCTTTTGAGAGAATGATCCCAAAAACATTTTACCTGTTAGGGATCTCGATGAATATCAATATCTTAGCTGCCCCCGTTTTAATGAGAGTGGCTGGATCTTTTATTTTTAGGCTCTTTCTTACGGGTAGATGTATATGTCATGTTTGGCTTCTGTCGAAATTCCAAGGAAGGTATCATATCTATTTTTCCAACTTAACTTTCTATCTACTACGTTCTTATGCTATCGACAACGATAAGTGATCGAACAGATGAACATTTGATTGAGAAATATCGATGCGATACCTTCATTTGTGATAACGAAACGGTTCCTTCATATCGATTTATGTTCATATCAAGTTGCTTTCTCCAAATAAAACTGCTCGCTCTTGCAAATTTGACAAAAGTGAAATATGACATGACACATTTACTAGTAAGAAAGAGCTTAAAAATGAAAAAAATTAGACACTCTCGTTGAAACAAGAACAGCTACGATGATGATATTCGAGATATGCATTGAGATCCCTAACAGATAAAATGCTTGAGAACTCATCTCATTTTAATGCTAGAGTTCTCTTTCTGTCATGATGTCTCACGAAAATGTGAAAAACTTTGAAGAAAATTCGAAATTTCTGGAAAAACAAAGTTCTTGCCATTCAATTCCTAATCTATAACCCTAAACTAGCGTACTGAAGTAAATATCTCTAATGTATATCTAAATAGTTAAAGTTTTATTTACTGTTATGTATATGGAAGATCAACATAGATTTCGACTGAAATTGATACGATTATCAATTGATTCTATTAGTAAAATGCTTAGCAGTTGATTTTTGTTTTGAATTTCCATAAACTAAAATATTTACTTATTCTTGTTTTAGTGAACTGGGTGACTACCCAATCTATGCAAGAGTAAAAGATTGGCAATGTACTGCTATTGCTATGGGTATTGGTTGTCTATTTGGATTTAACCGAAAAGAAGAAATGAAACCTGTTTATATTCGTCAAACATCTATGTTAAAATTTCAAGATCGATTAACGGCTGAGGTGAGGAGGTGAGCTTAGCTCTATTGAGAACATTTATTTTTACAATATTTATATCTTAATATTATTCTAGAGAGCTTATCGACAATTTAATGTTGTTATGTTTATGAAAGAAGCTTATAGAGTTGCATTTATTGTTCTATTTATTACTGAAACAATGATGTATATATTTTTTATATTAAACTAAATGAAAATATTCTATGGAGAAAATTATTTTATTCTAGGACAAGTCAATATGCTATTGAAGCTTATCGTAATAAATCAACTATATATGATTGTATACCAGGTGGTGCATTAGTTGGTTTTGCTCTTAAAATGTTTCATAGTCCATTGGCAGCATTTGTTGCTACGATACAAGGCAGTGTTATGGGGTAGATAATTTAAATTTAATAATTATCAGAAATGAGAAAATAAAATACAGCTATAGTAAGATTAATATATGATAAGAATCTACAGATTTTTTTTGTAAGTAGCTAATAAAGAAATCGATTGCAACGAAGAAAGTCTTTATATGTTTCGATAGATATAAAAAAAAAATTGGCAAGACAACTTCAAGAAATGAATCATGCTTTTAGCGAGTTATCGGAAAGTACTTTGAGTATAATATTCATTCATTTTTCAGCTTCTTAAGAGATCTTGTAGAATTATTTCAAATGCAGTGATTGCATGAGTAACCATTTCTCCATAGAATGGTATTATTAATGATTAGTTTGCTGCAAGTCATTTGTTAATAATGAGTAGTTTAGTAACGTTCACCATGTCAATTTCAAGAGTTTTGCCGATTTCTATGCAGAAAAAGACTTGTAAAGTGGGCTCGGCCGTTCCTTCTTATACGACTTTGCTCAGAACAATCTATGTAGATAGAAATCATCACTGCAACATATGCAGTTAAGAAGACTATTGCTGCAAAAGAAGTCAATATTCTCCGTCGAGACTTATTTTCGCGCCCCTGAAAAGTCGACTGACAACTTCTAGACCAGAAGTTCTAGAGAAATATGTTGCGCCTATATTCAGAAGCAATACAGAATTTTGATTCAAACTCAATCTTTTCAAATTTCTGCAGTCTCCTTTGAGCGACTGAAAAATGTTAGTAGTTTACTATTGGTGCGTTTTACAAATAGCAGTCTTTTTTACATAAATCTATTAAATTAAATATATTTTGTTTAAATTGATTTGGATCATTATCAATTTCGCTGATTTTTCATGTTTATTTTGTTAGATTTATGTATGGTTTTATTCAAAATGTTGGTTGTCGATTAATAAATCGTACTTATGAAGATTTACACTATGAACAAGTTATGAAGTGGATCTTACATCGAGAGTAAATCTTTTATGAAAGAACAAAAAATGATTGTTATAATCCTATTTTTATTTTATTTAGAAATGCTGAATTATGGAGTGCTAATTTAGATGAATTGCCACCAAATTATGTACCACCGGAATCAGAATCTACATGGGGTCTTGGATGGTTTAAACGATAGATTTACAGGTGTTTTTGTTTTATTATCTATGTGAAAGAAAAACACAGTTACTTTGTTATAAAATTTATACACATAAAAATATCAATTTTAGATATTTCTATATAAGTCCTTCTATAATGAAATAATACGCACTATTTTGAATTTAAAGTTAAATATTTGTCAAGTTTTATTTTGTAGTTGAACTACAACATAAAATCATGAACGAAAATAATGAAAAACTGTCACAATTCGACCAAGATGCATAAGATTTTCTCAATAACTAACTCTCGTCTTTACTAAAAAAAAATAATCTTTACTGTCACAAATAAAATCAGCAACCAAATATATATCTTTGAAGAACACTAACAAATAAATAATTAATTGTTCAAAAACAAAAATATGCTGAATGTGATAGATTTATTGAAATAGATGAAAAAGTACTTGGAATGATGAAATAATAAAAATTATTTTAGTTAATGAATGATATACTTGTGTGAAAATTTATTTTAAAATATTCAAGGAACGATTGAAATAAATTAAAAATCGAACTTGATGCTAATTAATTGAATTTTACAGAAATATTAGAAAACTATATGTTCATTAGATATTTCTATCATAAAGAAGATTTCTTTCTGTCACACCTCCGGGACATCTATATTTCTACCTCTACATCTCAAGACTCCTTTTAGATCATGTTTCACAAAATTGATAGGATGAAATATGTTCTTAGAAGAACAAAAAAATATTACTCAATATAAAAATGAGATTTATAAATATCTAATTTAACGAAAAACATTAAGTTCGGTTTTCATATTTTCTTTTTCTTTAAAATACTCCTGATCTATCTCTATTCGACACAAAGTCATTTTTTGATCTAATTGACGCTTGCGTAATATCACATTCATAAACCAATGATTATAGAAATGAATTAGTATTAAGTTATTTAACCTCAAAATCTCGTCGTTTATCTGTTGGTACGATTAAAAGCTTCATTAAAAAAGCCAATCAACAGTTTCATTTTTTTTTCGGCTTAACTCGATGTACTCCATTATCATTAACCCATCAAAAACATTGACGAAGTGCATCGTCAACAAATATTATGCATAAACGAAAATGAACTGTAATATATTACTCATTTCTTACTGATTTTTATGACTTTTGTTAAAGTGATAATAATAAATCATCAATAATTATACAATAAAATTAATATCTCCATCAATCATTGCTTTATTTTAAATAATTAAACATAAGCAGCAACATTTTTCACTAATGTAGCAAATGGAGATTTCGATTTGTCAAATATTTTAACAAGTTTTCATAAAATTCTAGCCAATAACTAGTTTACAAGTAATCATGTGTAGTAATCTTCATTCTACTTTCTCTCGAAAGCATCAATGCTTTTTTTGTTTGTTATGTGTTCGACTTTTTGATATTAATCACAAATGAAGGTACATGCGAATTGTTCTGATTATGTCCAAAAAAATACCTATATATATTTTCAATGAAGTTCTGGGAATAATCGAATATATTAGGGTTTCTTATTTTGGGTGTGGGTGTGAGTGTTAGGTGTAGGTGTATGTCTTGTCTTCATTCAGATATCCACACCCACACCCACACTCAAACCCATTTATCACTAGGGGAATTCTCTCAAATCTGAGTTTTCTTTTTTATGGCACTGATATTCAGTTGCCTATACATCCACTAAATTACATATTATTATTTTATTGCCACTACTCGCAATTCCCAACTTTATTTTCAAAGCACTTTCATTTGCATACTGGCTCAGGTTTTTATTTACATCTTCTATTTAGTTTATATGAGTTTTTAGTTCTTGTATTGGGAGAATCACATCAGAGCTTAGATTGCTTCAGCTGTTTTTCTTCAATAGGCTTTATGTACTTAGAAAGGTCATTAAGCATTCATCCACGTTCTTCATTAGCGAATTTATGTGTAGTACCGCGTATGCTGATGAAAAAATACCGTTGAGTCGTCACCATTGAGATTTTTGGTTCAATGGAGAAGACTGGATTTGTTTTTCTAAAACTATTGATTACATCTCATCAAGAGACAGTGCATTAAGATTGTACCACTTGAATCTTCGAACATATATGACTATCAAAAGTTTTCTACTATAGGCAATTGCCCACCACCTGTCTATGCCACTTCACGTTATCATTCACTTTCTTCTTAACGAATAAAACTCCACATGTCTGTATTATGTCACAGGTAAGATGCTTCAATCTGCTAAAACCTTGAGCCATGGAGTAGCCTCAAGTGTCTTGAACAGCTTTAACACGCATCTGCTCTCTGTCGATAACTGAAATCATGAAGATTTTACGAAAAAAATTGATTAATTGAAGTAGACTGCAGATTAGAGAAAACTTCAAGGTGAATGGTTGAAACTAGTCGGAGCTATAGGTCTCTTTCCGGTAAATCCCATCAACTCTTATGTCGAGACTATTCAAAGCTTACCTCATAGATCAGACAAAAGATTTGTTTCCTAAAATCAAATATACTAGTCTGAAGAAAAAAATCAATGTTGATCTTCTAGCTCTTTTAGATGATGACCGATGAAGTCCTGACTGACCATTACGAGCAGGGTTCAAATTATTCTATTTGTGACGAAAATATGAGAGCAAAGAATTCAAATTCAAGTACTTTTCCACCAGTAGCGAGAATCTTTATAACCACTTTAAAAATACATGATTTTCTAAATGGAAAAAGAATGTCATTTTAAAACTCGAGTATAGCATACTTTTTTTTTGTGCATGAAAAGAAAAAGAATTATATTTACCTATTTGTCTATCATCACTTTATATCTTCGAAATATGATCTTCTGTACCATGTAGCATTGAATCAATTATCAAGTTATGTTATAAATCAATGTTGTTTATATTTGTGGTTTGTATGTGTAAATTTTTCTAACGAAATAGAATAAAATACCTTAAAAAAGAAAATAAATAGTAACTACTTGATGGAGCAATATAAGAATTATAATTCAAAAACACATCATATTTATCCAAAGCAGTTCCTAAGCTTTATGCAACGTTTGAGCTTTTCATAACAATATCAATATGAAAATGTTAGCAACAATATTTTTGTGGTTAACTCGTCAAATTCTACTCAAGCATAACAACAAACAATCAGTCTATCTATTGTCCTAAGCCGTATATTTATATTAATAATTATTTTTATGGAATAGACCGTATAAATCAATATTTTACATATTGCTTACAATACATTGTATGAATAACAATCCGTTACAACTGATAGAAACAAATATACATTTCTTTTGTGTTTGTTAGAACTTATTACATAGTTCAATCGTCATCTTAATATACATTTGAAAATCAAATTTGCCTCTTTTGTTTTGCTTAACAACAAGTTTGAAGTACAAATGACAGTATAAGAAACACATCATGAACGAGAGTATGGAATGTTTTAAGTTTCTTTTTTTTTCATAATATTGACTAATGTTTTTTTTTTACGTTTGAGACATAATAACTCAAAAATAAAAAGAGAATTTGCCACAATAAAAAAACAGTTTTTTGTCAGTTCTTTTCATTCATGCAGTGAAAAACGAAATTCTATTTTCACCTTTTTTTATTTCTTTTTTATAATAATACTTGCCAGAAATTACAAAATATGCATAGAAAAATAAAAACAAAACTCGATTGAAATAAAGAAAACGCTTTTTTTTTCTTTTTCAAAATACTACGTAGTTATTATAAAACATATTCATTTATAGGAAGAGAACCCATCAAAATTTATCAATAAAGAAGTAGAATACACGAAATCATTATTCGTCGAAGTAAACTGAAGACAAAATTCAGATACTTAAAAGGATCTCTGCAACATATCAATTATATCAAAGCTCATTGGAATATATGATTGGAATGATCAACATCATTTTATTTCCTTATGCAATGTTTTAAAACGTTTTTTCTATTGATTCTTCGACCGAATATTTCTTCATAATTATCACATAGTATTTGATTTCGGCTATTTTTATGTTTTTGTCAAAACAAGTACATACAAGTTGAAACAAAGAAATTGAGACTCTTTATCTGCAAAAGAAAAAGTATGTATAATATTTATTTTCTTAATTAATATATCTTATGGTAACAATAGTAATAAGATGACTTACTTTTTTTTCTGATATTCCTATTTTCTTTCACTCGTTCTTACTTTTTTCAAATAGAACACTCAAAGAAACGAAAGACGACCACCCTTTCATGAGCAACAAGTAGAAACAAACACATTAATCAAGCATCAACCAAAAGTTCTAGCCTAGATTTGTTTCAGAAACTTTGTCGTAAGAATACTATCGACCTCCTATTTTTTGAAAGATTATTCATTTTATAATGTCTAGTATTTTAAGATATTTGCTAATCCATTGTTTTCGTGAATAAACATTTATTTAACAAAAAAAGTGAAAAAATAAAGTTTCTCATTTCGATACATACCTAATGTTAACCTAAAGAAAAGTGTCAATATTACATTAAAAAAAATTCTCCTCATAACTTTCGATGAACATTTCAAAATACAACTAAAATCATATTTTGTATTTCACATAGTATTAATAAGCCGATGACATTAGTGATTATCAACTTCATCAGTCAGAATAAAGTTTAGCAAATCACACAATACTTTCAACGGTGCACTTGTAAAAGTATTATTCCCGATGACAAACAATACATCAGCACATGAAAATAATACATCAAATCTTCATTTACGTACGCTATCGTGTAATGTTCAAAATTTCGTTCTCGTCTGGTTAGATGCTAACATTGATGAAGTTAATAATCCTGATTCTGTTAATACAATCACTCAATTGCGGAATGTTGTAAATGTAATCAATACATTTGTTGATGTCAATTTATGTATAGATTTTCTCATGAATATCCAGAATGAGAAAGTTTTCATGATTGTATCTGGTTCATTAGGTCAAACCATTGTACCACGCATTCATGGCATTTCTCAGGTAACCTCAATCTATATTTTCTGTCGTGATAAGACAAAGCATGAAAATTGGGCGAAAAAATGGCTTAAAATAAAAGGTGTTTTCACAGATATATTGCCTCTGTCTACTAAACTTAAACAAGTCGTACAACAATGTGACCAAGACTCGATTCCAATTAGCTTTATCTCAACAAATAATGATACATCAACGACAAAACTTGATCAATCATTTATGTATATTCAACTATTGAAGGAAATTTTATTTGACATTGATTTTAATAAAAGATCTATAAAAGAATTTACGACTTATTGTCGAGCTCAATTTGCTGATAATAAAGAAGATCTAAATATGATTGACAAATTCGAACGTAAATACCATCAATTCACACCTATCTGGTGGTATACCAACCAATGTTTTTTGTATCCGATGCTTAATCGATCTTTACGTAATATGGAAGTTGACATTATTATCAAAATGAGTTTTTTCATTCGTGATCTACATCGTCATATTGAAGAATTATACCAAAAACAATACAAAGATCTTAATCAAGAACAACTATTTATTGTTTATCGTGGTCAAGGTTTATCCAAGAAAAGCTTTAATGAAATGAGGAAAATGAAAGGAGGATTGATTTCATTTAATAGTTTTCTATCCAGCAGTAAAAAGCGAAATATAGCTCTGATTTATGCTCATCGTGCCATCACTGATTTCGACTCAATGGGTATTGTCTTCAAGATGACAATTGATCCATCTATTTCTTCAATTCATTTTGCTCTCGTTAATGACGTCAGCTTTTACAAAGCATCAGAACAAGAAGTTCTCTTTTCTATGCATACTGTTTTTCATATCGGAGATATAAAACAAATCGACGTCAATAATAGTCGACTTTGGGAAGTTGAACTAACTTTAACTAGTGAGAATGATCCACAGCTTAATGCACTTACTCAACTTATGCGAAAAGAGATTTGCGGAGTAAATGAATGGTATTGTCTGGGTCAATTGCTAGTTAAACTAGGTAAATTCGACAAAGCTGAAGATTTATATAAAGTATTACTCAATCGGACATCTGATGATAGTGAGAAAGGCTCTATTTATCATCAGTTAGGATGGATCAAAGATAATCTAGGAAACTATGTAGAGGCGATTTCATTTTATGAAAAATCGCTTGAAATTGACGAAAAAACTCTTCCTTTATATCATCCAGATTTAGCTATATCCTATGACAATATTGGTTTAATATATAATAAAATGGGCGACTATATTAAAGCGCTTTCTTCTCATGAGAAAGCATTGCAAATTTATCGAGTAACACTTCCTGCAGACCATCCTGATCTTGCTGCTTCATTGAACCATATTGGTTTAGTATATGATAAAATGGGTGAATATATCAAAGCACTTATATGTCACCGAGAAGCACTTGAAATCTTCAAGAAAATACTTCCTCCAAATCATCCTTCATTGGCTGCATCTTATAATAATATTGGTCTAGTTCATGATAAGATAGATGATTGTTCAAAAGCACTTTGGTTTTATGAAAAGACACTCGAAATCTATCAAAAAACTTTGCCATCTAGTTATCCTGATTTAGCTGTTTGTTATCAAAATATTGGTAAAGCACTGGAGAAGATGTGCGAGTATTCGAAAGCACTTTCATCTTATGAAAAAGCTCTTGACATTTTTCAAAAGACTTTTCCATCAAATCATCCACATTTGGCTACCTGCTATAGCTACATTGCTTCAGTATATAACAATATGAGTGAATATTTGAAAGCAATATTATTTTACGAAAAAGCACTTGCTATTAGTGAACAACTTCTACATTCCAATCATCCTGATTTAATTATTTTATACAACAATGTCGGCGAAGTATATGAACATATGAAAGAATATTCAAGAGCACTTTCATCTTATCAGAAAGGATTGCACATTTGCCAAAGAAATCTCGCTTCAAATGATCCTTTATTGGCTTCCTTGCATAATAGAATTGCCAACGTATATTACAATATGGGCTCTTATCACCAAGCATTAGCATATGTTGAAAATGCTGTTAATATGGCACAAAATGCACTTCCTTCAAACCATTCTGATCTGAAAATATATCATAAGACCTTAGAATTAGTTAAAAAAATGTTATAATTAATCTGTTTTATTGTGGCGTAAAAATTTAAACGCAAATAAAATTTATCATTTATCACTCTATTCACAAAAGTCATTTAGCATTGAAGACACAAACTGTTAATTAATTATGTTTAATTACTATCAGTAGAGTTATATTACAAAACATCTTATTTGATGATCAGAAATGGAAGTCAATTACAAATTGAAACACAGCAACAATAATATATTGATAAGATATAATTCTATTTTATGATACAAAAGGCTATTAGCATAATACATGCAAGATGAAAATGTCAAACACGAAATAGACCCATATATATATATTATAAATTAGGGAATTCTGCAACATAGGATTCGTTTTTTCAATTCTAATGTACTGTTGAATTATGTCCACGATGAAAGATGTTAATTGTAATATATTACAAGAAGTTTGAAATCAAGAGCACACGACACATATAATAAATTGACTCGCTTTGTATAATGATCCGATTTTCGAGCTCGGTTTCATGGTGATGTTCATGACGGTCTATAAGGGAGAAGGAAAGCAGCGTTGCTAACGTGTGTGTTATGTAATGCCGTTACTACAAAAAAGTTGGTCAGAGCTTAATCTGCACTTGACTATGTCTGCAGAGGAGGCGAAGATCCTCTGGTAATACTTCTAGATGGGGCTCAAAACTTTCTAGAGAACAATATTGAGTCGCCTGTAACTCGGGCCTAATTGCGTTCCTATTGTGATGGTGTCTTCGTTATCTCTGTGGAGAGGAAAGTTCCAATCTCTCTTCCGTCTACTTCAACATTATCTATAGATTGTTTTTCGTAAAATACAATCTGACTGTTGTTGATAGAGATCAGAAACCAGTGTATTCTAACATAAATGAACTTTTGTGAATAGAGGGATAAATGATAAATTTTATTTGCGTTTAAA
>CAJNSZ010000004.1:159498-300214 GCA_905329745.1 Rotaria sp. Silwood2 | reverse complement strand
TGTCCTTATAATAGTGGAGAAAATCTTTCCTGATTCATTTTTATACCTAAATTTAAAATTTAAATATCTCCCTCTAGGCAAGCCAACAGCCGCTAATATTTTAACCTTGTTAGTTTGGCGGTGAGAGCTTTCATTTGACCCGAATATGTGCCATCGTTTTAAGTTACAGTACAAACACCTCCATTGTAAGTGACCTTGCTTGCAGAGTCGAAAATGGTTGCACGGAAATTGGTTCATTTGGAAAAAAATAATAAAGTGCATATCTAAAACAAACTTTTCTTTTGTAAATTATAGAAATTTTCACGTTGTATCTTGTAATATATATTTTTTTTTTCTTATAATTAATTAACTGATGAAGAAATGAAATGCAAAATGCAGCCATTCATTGTTTCCCTACAGTTGTAAAAGTATCAGCATTCTTATTTTAACATGTACAAGTATATTTCTTTGTTACGTTGGTAAAATACAAATATGATACAGTGGAGAAATCGAATATGATTCTTGGTCATAAGTTGAAAATTAAATGCTAACAACATGTGATCCTTCCCGTTTACGGATACATGTTTTTGGTAGTAAGAATATCAATACTATTTTGAGTAATTCAATCATTTTTTAAAACTAATTCAGTGCATAGACCAATAGCAATTTCATCTAATATAAATGTGGAAATATTTTCCATGTTAATTTTTAACTCCATTAACTCAAAAATACGTAATATGTAGATGATAGATTTTGCTGATCCTATATTCATCATTGTATCAATTAATACATTATTAACTTGAAAAGTAACAATAGGAGATGTAGATGGATGTTTGTTGCTGTCAGAGATAGTACTATCATTTGTTGTCTCTGTTATTGATTCAAATGACTTGGACAATATTTTTGTATTTGACTTGTTTGTTCATATTTGAAATATTTCACGCAACTGGTACATGGTTAAACATTATTATTGGTTTGTTGATAATTTCTAAATGATTGACCACTTTATTGTTCAGTTGGTGAATTAAGAATCATGTTGTTTTGCGATTGTTGGTTCTTAATTGTTTGTAATGTTCGTTGATCTCCAATAATTTGATTATGACGGTATTGTATAAACCCTTGTGGTCTGTATGATAGCCAATAACATTGTTGATGAGATTGATGATAAAAAGGTTGGTGGACTTGTTGATATGATTGAGATGCAGCAATGGTTTAATAATCATTAGATTCGAATGCATGTACTGATTCACATAACTCACTAGACTTATCTTGTTTACGATGATGACTCATAATCTTTCCACTCGATTCAAAGTTCTTTGCTGGAATCATGAATTGTTCACGTGTTTGAAGATTTAATGGTAATAATTTTTCTTTCAATCCTTCTTTCACTTCATCAATGAGTTTTATCGTTTTATCAATACTTTGAAATGTCTGACAAAACGCTATCTATATTGCATATGAGATTTGATTATTACTATACCAACCGAATACAGTAATCTATTTCCTGTGCGAGTGAGATGATCAGCATCATTGATATTGAATGCAGTAAAAATAATTGCAGCTCCATCACATCAAAAAAGTGAATTTTCTTGTGAAGTTCGATGAAATGATTAAATGCTATCAAATGTTTGATTTACTGTATTAGTTATAGTAACAGTCAATTGACTTTGTTGATGGCAAATTTATCGAACCAATTATCAAATTGAGGCAAAGTGATGAAATTGAAGATTATAATGAGATACCAGGTCTTCAAATAACTTGGTATAATGATTTTATCACTAGTCCAAAATACAGTCTTGAATTGACGCAATTGCTGTTTTTCTTTTTTCTTGAGTTGTTGTTGTCGATTGACTAGGGTCATTGTGTCAATGTTACAGGGATTTTTTTTCAGTAGCAAAATTTCGAGAGAAACAAGAAAACTACGTTTTTCCCACAACCGAGCAATTGATTCATTTAAATTCTTTCAATTAAACATACGTCACCAAAAACCACCGCCCGATAATCAAGAGAAAGGAAGAGAGATAAAAGAAGAAAACGTTTGGCCTTGGTTTGTACAGAATGCATATGTACTACAAGAGCAAAACATAGATAATCACGCAAAAACGACGAAGAACAAGATGAAGAAATAGAAAGCGTGATACTTGCTACAAATGCTAGCTAATACTATACGTAAAGAAGTTCAATCTAACGTTGTTTATTAAATTCACTATCCTGATTATGAAAACTTCATACATATGTAGGATCCTACGACAAAGGTCCAGAAGATTGTATAAACATTATGATTATCTAAAAAAGATGAAAAGACACATCTGAATCTTCTCAGTCATTAACTTCAACATTGACTTTAGTGAATTAACGTAGATCAAACAGAAATTAAAGAAAAAAAATTCAATACTATCCTAAAAGAAACAGATTGAAACTTTTAAAAAAATTCGGAAAAGATCTGCTCTTAGAAAACACAAGCACAGTAACATATCATACAATTAACTAGATTCAATGTGAAGTAATCATAAGAAGTTCAAAATAATATCAAGTACTAGCAAGAGAACCCTTATCGTTGCTGTTCAGCAATCTAAGCTAAATAAAATTCTTTGTTTTGTACTACTCATAATATGTTCGAAAAGAGCATAACAAACGAAAACTAAAAGTGTCGATGAAACAATGATTGATGCACGCCAATGGAAGCAACCAATCAGTGTAATGAGTGCTCTTCACTGTAGATATATCGGTAAGGCTTGTGTTTGAAAGAAACAAATAAATATTTGTATTTTTCGTTCTTTAAACGATATTTATCCTTGTGAATCATCATCACATATATTGACGACGATAGCACAACTGTCGACATGTTAATATTAAAAAAAGCTTATTTAATAATGAAACTGTATTTAGCAATAAAACAAATTATTATACAACGAAAAAGAAACAAAATTTCATAAAAGCATTCAAAAATCTGAAGTTACTGCACAACATATCACGTTTATCCTCAAATTTTTAGCGAACAAAAAAAAATATCGAAATTACATGTACTTTGTAGAAAAGGAAATGAATAGCATATCAAATAATAAGCATTTTTTAGAAAAAAAAATTTTTTTAGTTAAGTTCATATTTACTTGAGCTCGTCACAAGAGTGCAGGACAATTCCCGGCAAAATACTCATGACTATCAGCATTCATGATTGCTTGCGACGGAGCACTCAAAGCCAGACTCGTGCATGCATCTTTACCGTATGCATAATCATATGTACCAACGACGGCTTGGAAATGCTAACTTTCATGGATAAGTGTGCCGGCTTTTGAGTCTGTGCCTGTCATTGAAGCCGACCAGAACAAAGAACATAAGTGGATTCTGTATGGTTGATTCCTGTAAACATATGCATAAATGCCGGCATCATTACATCCACAATCGAAAGTCATAGACTTCGAATTCAATACATTTTTGAGATTTTGAAAGTGTAACTTTTGTTTATTCCAATTGGCCAACATAAATGTACCAAACCATGTCTTATAACGATTTGTTCCACAAGGCTTTGTCTTATTCAAATAAATGAACGAATTATTGGCATATCTAAGAGCCCATGAGACTGCATTCATTATCTGAGATTTTTGGGTCGTTGAACAAGAAACATAAGAAAGAGTAGCTGCTCTTCTAAGCACATTCATAATGTTATGTTGTTCATGCTGGATATTCGGACGACCTTCTATTGCCAATTGAATATTATTTGATGGGAGACCAGATTCACGTTTACTAATGGCTTTGACAATAGTATTTTCGAATGTTCGGGCATGTTTGAAAACAACACGCTCACCTGGCATATCATATTGGATTGAATAAATGCCAGTCTTGGTCATATCATATGATGATGATAAACGAACTTGAGTGACTGTTGTTTTACCAGGTTCTAGAGGAGTCATATTTTTAACAGTCGGCTGACACCGTTTTATTAATGGACCAATGTAATCAACAGGAATATCATCACAGGCTACTTTGAATAATGGACCATTTAATTCGTTGTCTGGAAAGCACCAGTTATAAATCGATATTGTTCTATTACTAGTGTTGTTGTATTGTACTTTCACTACTACATCCTGTATTTTATCAAACGTCGAATGAGCTGAAAGTATTTTAACTTGTAAACAACTTGCATAAACATTAGCAACCATTATTGTGATTGAAATGATTATAATAGCATGTGGCTTGTTCATAGTTGTTCTTCAATATATTGCAATCTACTTGTATGTAAACAACTTGTTTAGTGTATACAGAAAAAGAAAGATGTATTGTATTTATATACAAAATAAGTTTGAACGCAACATCAGGTCCAAATATATCACGTATTCTGGTTTATTTTTCATGACAGTTGTACCTATCCTCACGTGACTGGCCCATATACGTTAAATCGATTCGAAAACAATCGGAAAATTACAATATATCATCGAACTATTACTGGTACATTGCTAACATGATTCATAAACAAAATGGTGATTGATGTATTGCATAAACAAACAAACGAAACAAGATGAAATATAATTTATAATTAAGGACGGATAAGCTAGTAGCTTCTATGCATCAAAAAACAATCATCTGATCGGAATAAGATTCTGATTCATCATATGTACAAGCAAACTTATGGTTAAACCTTTCGTCATTCGAACAAACTATATTCATGATATCTCTTTACATCATTTCTATTGTTGTCTATGACTTTGATTAGTGCATTTTTATTTTGTAAGATAATCCACGGTACTTCGTATTAGTATATGAGTGATTGATGCACAAATTGTGTACCCATATATCACATTCACGTGTATATTCGAATGATATAGATGAATGCTACCTGAGGAATCATTGAAAAATCATACGGAAATTAAATACCACATATCAGTGACGTATTAATGTAACAAAATATGTCCTTACATCATAATATATTAGAAACAATAAGAAGTTAGTGAAACGTGACAAATGCACGGAATTGACAACATATTGTATTAATGATAGAATTAACCAATGAGAAAATCAAGAGATACAAAAACATTATAGAAAATAAAAACAAAGTCATGTGTGCTGTTATTAGTCACAACCAAAATATTTATTTTTCATTCGTTCATTGACGACATTCCTTTTCTTATTCTTTTTTCATAAATCCAACCATCATCATTTGATAATTCTATAAATTCTTTACTGCTACAAATGCCTTCTCCTGATTGCAAAAGTTCATGGAAGATAAGAAAATTTTTTTTCCAAGCATCAAAGAATTGCTTTATCAAGAAAACGTCAGCTAATTATGCATCATCGAGGCCATCTTCACACTCACACGAAAGAGAGAAAGCAGAAAAAAATGATTGACTTTGGTATGTGCAGAATACATACACCCAGTCTAAAAAGTATCCGGACACCCTATGTTTTTTCGTATTTCTTGGTTTGCGAAGCAGAAATAAGAGATAATTTTTTTCTTTTTTTACCAGTAGATAGTCCTTACTTCGAACTAGGTTTCCTATAAAAGCAGCAATTTTGACTATCATCTCGAATTACCGGGACGTTTCTCATGAAAATGTTCGATTTTCCAATATGTTAAGTGCTTGATCTCCTGACATTAGAATTATATTATTTGCACACCGCTAGAAAGAGGAAAGGACGCTCTATCTGTTGGCATAATATTTCAATAAAGGAAGATAATTTTTACGATGTAAACTGTTTCAAAAGAAATCAGATTCTTGAACATGCCTAATACCACAGTGCGAGTAAAAGATCACAATGAAGTTCTTATCAAAATTAATCTCCAAATATACTGCTAGAAAGCCTGTGGAAAACTGCACAAAATAAGGACTATCTACTGGTGGAAGAAAAGAAAAAATTTATCTCTTGTTTCTGTTTCGCAACCAGGAAATACGAAAATACATAGGGGTGTCCAGATACTTTTTGGACTGGGTGTATATGCAGAAAACATCTATTAGCGGTACCGAAATTTTTATTGGGTATCTATGCGATCAGTCTAATTCGACGGTCAGTTAATTGCTCACTCCTAATCATTTTTATCCCATATATATTTACGAAATATATCCACAATGGTTAATCTGAAATTTGTCACAGGTTGACAAGTTATAACTTTCGTATCCTGCAACCTGCCCTATAATAATTTTTATAATCATATACTATTCTACCCTGTAGCTATTTTTGTACCTTACCCTACCTTGTCCTGAAGGACTCTACCCAGCAGATACTGTAACAAACTTTCAGCTAATAGTTGGTAATCTGTTGATACTCGTGTTTGTGAATGTAGAAAATATTTTAACATGTTTTCCATGTATGTAAATCAAATAATAATTTGTAAAAAATTTGTTAGATAAATGTTATTGCAATGAAACTTTTGAATTTAAAAAGTTTTTTTTATCTTGAATTTATAATTTGTAGAATTTAACCTAATCGTGCGTTGTCTCATGGGTAATGTATTGATACGTCTTATGCTTGATTTTCCTCTTCCAGTGTAGGATAGAAGGTCTTTTGACATTAAATTGTTTGCTTTTTTTGATTTGAAGGTAAGTACATTATTCATTTCATGTAATGGTTATACGTTCATTATTTTTCAGATGATTATCGTCCATATTAACATTAAATTGATTTATTTTCATGATTCCAGTTGATTCTGAATTATTTAACAAATATAATCTGTTGTTTATTCAATATTTCAATCATTGAAGATTGAATACGGTTTTGTAAATTTTCTAACTCAAAATTTCTTTCTCTCTTGTAACTTGAAAAATAAATCCCAAAGATTTTTCTTTTTTTAACGTCTTATTAAATAGAGCAAGTATTTTTATTCTTGAATAATTTCATATAACATACTAAAGGCTTTCACAATTAGTAGTACTAAAAGTATAGCTGACAACAGAATGATATTTTATTCATACATAGAGAATATACTCAATGAAAGTATGTATTGAAGAAATTGATTTATAGATTAATTGTAACGGTAAAAATGAATTAGAATGACTTTAATGACAAATGATGCTTTTATCGTTAAGTTGCCTTTTATATTAGTTTCAGAGTGAGAATATTTTTGATCACCAAAAAAAGATACTTTTGATCACCAAATTTTTCTACAATTCATTTCGCATTATCTTTCTCAATAAAAACTGTGGATATGAAATCTTCTGATCATCCATCCACGCCCACACTTACACATACACGTCTTCACCCACCCACGCACACACCCGAACCCACAAACCTGCACCCAATAACTGTGATATTGTCAAATGAATTGACCACATGTAGCAGGATCCGGTCTAATTGTAAGGTTAACATTTTCAAAAAAGAAAATAGATATGTACTTTTTCTACAGATTCACACAACCTAATCAGTAAGAATTGGGATCATAAATTAATTAGCTTCTCCATATACTGACTGCTTTGATCATAAATTAATCTTCTTGATCACTGGAAACAGTGTTGAATATGAATGAGGTGTTAAATGAGTTCTGTAGAAGCATCCGAGAAGAGAAAATGAAAAATCGCAACTCCAAAAAAATTGGTGATCAAAAATATCTTTTTTCCTTAGTTTCATAGATATTTTATTTTAATATTTATTTCTGATATGATAAACTTGATTAAGAATAGAAATGTTTATAAAGATAATCATCATCTACGTAGTTATATAGCAACTGATCATAATAAATTAAAACAACAATCGTAAATTAAAGATATTTAGCTAATTGTCATTCATATATATAAAATCTTGAACAAAGAATAATAAGGAGTATTGTTATTTACTATTCTTCCAACTAAAATACATTATTTCTTATGAAATATTCAATTTAAATCACTATTTTACTTTTATTTCAAGAAAAAAGAAAATATGACCATCGTGTTCTCCATCAAAAATTACTTACATCTAAACGAAATGTAACTGGAAATTGAACAGTAAAGTAATGTACAAATAATGTCTATCTTATAGAGACCTTTGAAAGATGACCTCCGATACAAACCGTTTCAGGAGATCCCATGCTGATTTTTTATCGGGTTGTAACCCATATATAGCACTTCCAACTTCTGAAAATCAAGTGCCAAACAACTAACACATTTCTTGGTAGAAAATTGATCTTAAAATCGATTTTTTTTTCACAAATCTGTTTTTCAGAGTAGATGCCTAATTCGAGTTCGAATATAAATGGAAAATTAAAAAAAATCTTACGCATGTTAAAATTGCAAAAAAGCAAAAGATAAATTTTATACAAATTATAATTTATAAATTCGACAGTAGTGTAAAACCTGAAAGTTGAATTCAACTATCACTTCAACTATTCAAGCTATTCCATAGAAATCACGAATGATACACATTGCTGTGTACACAGAGACGAGTATGGGTCGCGGCTCTTCGGGGAGTGCTGCGCGCTCTCACACTACAACGCAGATATAAAAGGTTAGTTATGCGGGCAAAGAGTTTTACCCTGAGTCGGTTCTGCTTTCAGTGAGATTTGCCTCCGCGTACCTCTCCCATATTCTCTCTCCCACTTTTGTTGTTTCGGTGCCTTTGAATTTATAAATTATAATTTATATAAAATTTTATCTTTTGCTGTTTTAACAGGAAAGTCGTTTTTTCATTTATTTTCAAAGTTATAGTAAACACATCGCTCTTCATTTGTATTCGAACTTGAATTAGGTAACTCATGGAGTTTTGCACGGATTCCGTCGAAAAATATTGATTTCTTCAATCTATTCGTTCTTTCCGTTTTCATGCTAACGAACAGAAAAAAATGCTGGTTGAATTCCCATGAATACTTGAAAAGAAAGGAAAATGCTGTTCTTTACAGTCTACATATAGACACAAGCAAACACTTGATATAAAATTGAAAGAAAAAAATCAAGTTTACGTCCAGCGGCTACCTTACAGCTTTTGCGTTTCTTTGTTAACATCAAACGCTAGTAGCTGTTGACAGAAGCAAAAAATGACATAATTGCAGCAAGAGCTAAAGCACAGAGTAGATCAGTCTATACAAATATGGAAACAAACTTCAACTGACGCATTTTTCAAAATATTAGACATTTCAACAAAAATTGCAATGCTTTTATCTCTCATCAAATTACCTATCGAACTTGTTTATCGTATTCTTGACAATCTCGACGATTTAACGATTATTATATCACTTCGTAACATTTGTTCTCGACTAAATATGTTGATCGACACATATAGTCGATATCAGGTAGGTTTCAGTCACATTTTGAAACTTAATTATTTCTAGCATTTTCAAGTGTCATACTTTCGAAGTATTCTGCATTTGGTTAGCTTTTTTCCTAATCTCAATATGTTAGATCAAATAGGATATATTTAGTCAATAGAAATATCATAAAGTTTTTTTTTCCGATCGTTTCTCATATTACTATATAAAGATTGAACTGAGGCGAATATTTCTAAATCTTATATTTTTATACCACACATTATGTAGACACTCACGACACTGAATATTTCAAATGTACAATTGAAAAATGAAGAATTATTGTGTCTATCTAATGTATTATTGAGTCATACAGTAAAAAATTATACTAATCATCACAATATTATCCTGATTATTACGATTCAACGTAGACACTCGTAATGGTGGATCTTTCATGCAATAAGATAGGTGACCAAGGTGCACTATATCTAGCAAATGCATTAAAGAACAATACAGTAAGTGAAATTTCAGATGGATTAAATTCAGATTTGTCTCTACCATTTCTATACAGACTCTGATGACACTGGATCTTGCAAAGAATACTATTGGTTTTAAAGGAGCACAATACTTAGCTGATATGCTGCAGAACAATAAGGCAAACGAAAACAAAATATTCATATGTTTTATATTCATCTTTGGTATCTCATACAGACACTCACTAAACTCGTTCTTGAATTTAACAATATTGGTTCTCAAGGAACCCAGTATCTGGCTAATGCAATACATTATAATAAAGTGAATAACATTTTCTGCGATTCTGTCTCGTATTCATCTGAATTACATTACATAGTCAATCAAAATACTGAATCTTCGACGAAACAAAATTGGTGCAGACGGCATACAACATTTATCTAAAGCACTAAAGAATAATGAAGTGAACAAAGTTGTTTATTCATCTATCTTATATTCGACTTCATCGCTTCAAACAGACACTCAATACGTTAGTGCTTGATCTCAATCTTATAGGACAACAGGGAGTAGAATATCTAGCTGATGCATTGCAAAATAATATGGTGAATAACTTTTTCTATTCATCTAATTATGTGTATTATGATTTTTCTGACCATTGAACAAAGGCATTAACAATAATACATCTTGGATACAACGTAATAGGCATTGAAGGAACACGGTTTCTAGCTAATGCATTAAAAACAAACACAGTGAGAATAATTCTCTATCTTTGCATTGCATATTCGTCTTTACCATTCGATATAGACACTTACCACGCTGACACTCGAAGTCAACAATATCGGTTATGAAGGAGTACAATATTTGGTTGATGTATTAAAAAATAATAACGTGAATGACAGTTTCTATGCATCTCTATTTTATACAAGTCTTTATCACTTCACACAGGCACTGATGACACTAAATCTACGATGGAACCAAATAGGGAACCAAGGAGTTCAGTATCTGGCAAATGCATTACAGTACAATAAGGTGAAACATTTTTTTTATTCTGTTATTTCACATTGATTTGTATTATTTAATTTAGATACTCACCACATTAAATCTTATGATGAATGATATTGATGTTCGAGGAATAAAATATCTGACTGATGCATTAAGTAATAATACAGTAAATGAAGTTCTCTTATTCATAAATGTTTCATATTCACTTTTGTCATTTTAAAAAGACACTTACAACTCTACATCTTGGCGGTAATACAATAGGGTTTGAAGGAGCACACATTTTAGCTAACGTATTACAAAATAATACAGTGAGATAAATTTTCTGTGTATTTGTTGCACTGATATTGATCGTTTAATACAGATACTAACAGAATTGATGCTTGAACTCGGTGACATTGGTAATCAAGGGACAGCATATTTAGCTAAAGCATTAGAAAATAACAACGTGAGATCATTTCATTAATAAGTTTATTTATATTGATTTTTATCACATAATACAGACTCTCACAACGCTAAATCTTCAAGAGAACGGTGTGCGTGACGAAGGAGCACATTATTTGGCTAATGCATTACAAAACAATACCGTGAGAAAAGTTTCTTATTTACTGATATATCTCATATTCAGTTTAACTGTTCTAAATAGAAACTAAGGACATTAAATCTTTCAAAAAATAAAATTCATTCTCAAGGAGCATTACATCTACTTAATTCACTAAAATATAATACGGTAACATTAATTCTGTTTTTTTTTTCTATCTTATATTCATGTCTATCATATCACATAGACACTCATGATACTAAATCTTCAATGTAACTTGATAGATGACGATCAACGGGTTCAACAATTGGCTAATTATCTAGAAAATGATTCAGATAGAGTGTTGTGGTAACAGCATGGCATCAATATTCGTCACTAAATGCCTTGCACATTAATATTTGAAAAGATAAAAATCATACTGTATTTGTTTTGACTTCATGTAAAATATCTGCTAATTATCAAAAACCATCAATATGTATCAATCAAATATAAAGACTGAAATGAAAGTGATCTTCGTGGTATATTCCACACGTTGAGGAAGTACTTTGAAAATATCACAACGCTGTAATTTGTTTTCATTTCTTGATATATTTCTACTCAGTAGTGGCAGTTACATATATATCAGCACAAAATCTAAGTTGTACTTGAATGACTATTACAAATTACATTTAGAATGAAACCATGTTTATTGGCTCAGAAAAAAACTTAATAATGAAAGAACATCTATCATTATTTCTTGACAAAAACTATATCTGTAACATATAGATATTGGAATAAATTTATGAAAAAAACGATGTATGTCAGTATTTTCTGTATGGTATCAATCAATTTTTGTGTTCTTAATATCGCTCCCTGGTGGATAGATGTCGTTCATAATCATACGTGATAGACAAAACTTTAATTTTGATGACAATCTTTGAATTAAGCTTATTAAATCAAAATAAATATATACCATTCAGAAAATATTTAGCTATTAAAAAAATTATAAAACCTGTATGTCATCAGTAGTCATGGAAAAAACAATATTGCACATTGTTATGGAAGACAAAAAAATGAAACAAATGAAACGATGATTTATTGAATTAATCATTATTCCTTTTTTTCTCTTTTAGAATTCATTGTTTCTAAACATTTTTTTTTTGCTCTCTATGGAAGACGATAATCTGATTCTTCTTCTAAATACAAATAAATCTGAAACTACTACACCTATTCAACAAAAACGAGAACCTTTAGTTGAAATAGCTGATAATGATGATCATGATTCAATAGTAACAATGACTTGTTTAAATGATCGTATTCCACCAAGTAATTCTAAACGTCATTTCGATGACATTAAATTAGTTCGACCATCGTCAGCTACAAGTCAAGGTTCACGTTCAAAAAAACAAGAAAAAATTATTAATTATGCACCTCATTTAACATCAGGCGGAAATCGTAATTCAAATGATAATTTAATTCAATCATCTATCGATGTCACTTTATCATCGAATTCATCACCTGGTGAACGACACCAACGACAACTACCAACTGAAGATGAACTTGCTATTATAACAATTGTTGGTGCTGAAGATAATGGAGAACGAGAAAATGAAAATCCAATAGACACGAGTAAGTATTGATAATTTACAATACATTTAAGTAATTTTAAATAAATTACATTCTCGATATTTTTTTTTTTTTGGAAATAGATTTCACTGATCCATTGTTAACACCAATAACTTTACCAAAACCATTCATTCCATCTCAAGTACATTCAACACCTGATGTTCAAATATCACGTTTTGATAAAGATTCAACAACATCGAAAGCTGCTTTTGCTCGTTCACAATTAGCTAAACGTTTTTCAATAAATCAAGGAGAACAACGTTCTATACCAATTCAATCACTTTCAAACACAACAAATAATGATCTAACATCAATAAGTGAACAACAACAAACAGCTACATCGCTTGCTGCAACTGTTGCTGCTTCAGTGGCTGTTTCTGTTGCTCAACCGTTTCTTAAATTGCAAAGCGAATTCGAACAAAGAATGAATACTGTACTTAATCAAATTCAACAACAAAAATCACATACAAATGGTGTTGTTATACCTGTAACACATGTTCAACAAACAACTGATACTAATAAACTACTAAATGATTGTGTTGATACACGAATGAAACATATGGAGAAAGTACAAGAACAACAGCAGCAAGCACTTAAACAACTTGCTGATATTGTACAAACAAGAAAACCTAAATCCAAATCACCCGTTCGAGAACATAATATATCTTATTTCGAATCCGATACACCACAACAACAACGTCATTTTCTTGATACACTTGTTGGAACATCATCACCACCTGTTCGTCTTACTAAAATGCATAAAAAGCACCATACACATAAAAAATCTACAACATCACCCACGTCAAATAAACGTCCAAGTCGTGTTACTGGTTCTAATACACGTACAGTCAAAGTTCGATCACCAGTTACATTCAAAGAACAACCACCTAATAGTCATTTTAATATTGAACCATCATCTCCATATGCTTGTGTAGTGTGTGATCGGTCAAATTCACGTTCTCGTTCACGGTCTCGTTCACCAACAAAAGGTCTTTCACCTGATTCATCTTATCCTCGGCCATATGTTCCTGTTCCTCGACCATCATCAATAATGTCTGATGGCTTTATACCATCATCAACATCAACAATAACTGGTAATGCTTTAAAAGAAATTTATCCACCATTTGATAAATATTTAAATAATTCCATCCTACCATTACCACTTGAACCAAAATCAAATCCTTCAATTAATGAAAATCTTGATCTTCATGAACGTATTAAAGAAATAGATGAAGCTAAAAATTTATTAGATGAAAATTATTCAACATTACAACGACGTCAAACTGATGTTACTCTTTTAAAACCAATAACAGATGACTCATTACGTGTACAACGTCTTGTTGAACAATGTGTTAAACAAGTTACACGGCAAGTACGTGAAGAAGTTAAACTTAAACTTGAACAAGACGATATACAAAATGAACCAAAAAAACCTATCATAAGTACAAAAAAACGATCAACATCAAAAACACAATTAGCTTTTGATCGTCATTCAACAACGCGTATAGGAAAACAAACAAGTCCTAGTAAAGAATCATCAACATCAACAAAACCTTATAGTGATGCATTTATGGAAGCTGTATATGGACGTTCATTATATGAAAAAATTAAAAAGAATGGTAAACAACCATATTTTAAATTAAAACAACAAACTATTCAACCAGCTAAACAAGCAAAACAAATCGAACACATACCAGTAAAAGATACTGGATTAGTAAGTATAAATTATTATTCATTTGTTTTCTTTTTAATTTTTTGTGAATTAAATTTTATTTTTAGAAACCTTCACCAACTGTATTTGTTCCTCCTCGTTGTATAATAGAACAACCACCTTCAACACGCCCTCCGCCACCGCCACTACAACCGCCGCCACCTGTCTATGAACCAGAATATTATACACGTCCAGATGGTGTTATCCTTCTTGGTCCACCACAAATTCGTGATACACGTACTTTTCAACCAACTTATATACCTTCTACACCTAAATTAACACCACATATTCTACCTAGTGTTGACGTTGATCCATCAACGAAAAAAGTTCGTTTTGGTCAAAAAACAGAAACAATTCGAGTTGATTTAGATGATAATGAAGAAGAAGATGATGATGATGGACAAGGTATTGAAATACCTGGCTATCATGGTAAAAAAGATGAGTATCAACAAACATATGATGGTCCAAGATTTCCACCAACAATTCCTCATGATGAAGGCTATCGTAATCGACAATATGATACATTACAATCAGGTGCTATTGATTGGTTAGAACAAGAATTAATTGCACGATTTATGAGTCAATTACATGGCCAACAAACAACTATACCTATGAAACAACATCGTGATATTATAAGTGCACGTTCATCAACAAGTTCAAGTAGTGATGATCCAAGTCTTCATTGTCGTTTACTTGATTTACTTGGACAAGATGGTTTTCAATTAATTATTGATATGGGACAACCTATTGATCAAGATTTAATACAAGCATTAACACGTGAAGTACTTGAAGAACGTATTGCACAAATGATTGGTTTTCGATCACCAAGAGAAAGTATACATGTATTACCACCACCTGCTCCACCACCACGTACAACAACACCAACAACATCAACAACAGTTTTAGTTGATCATCATCATTGGCCACAGGAAAATAGTGTACCAACACCACAACCAACTCCACCACAATCACCACCACCTATACATCATCCACGTGTTGTTACACCAGAAATTACAGGTAAATTTTAATTAAATTCGAATGAAAAAAAAAAGTTTTCAGAAAATATTTCTCTTTTTTGAAAATTTAGGTCAAGAAGTTTCAACTGAAAGTGAACCTACAACACCACGTTCTATTACACCACAAGAAGATCTGGATCGTCCTGTACCTTCTACACTTCATCATAGTGTTGGTACACCTGAACCAAGTGAAAGTCCATCACCACCTTCAACTCCACGAATACCACAACCTCCACCCACTGTTGAAAAACGTGATGCAAGTACTATGGCCTTAATTGAAATACCTCCTTCACCACCACCTGTTATCATTCCACAACCACGGCAACCATCTCCACCACCTCGTCCAAAACCAAAGACTCCTTCACCTGTATCATCAACATCATCATCATCATCATCACCAACAAGTTCAAGTAGTTTATCGACATTTTCTGTTCCATATTCATCAACAGATAGTCCATTCAGTGATCATGTATGGTTTGAAGATCGTAGTGAAGGTCAAATTAATTTATTTGATCAAGATCGACCACAAACAGAACTTATTCTGAAACAAGCTCAGCGATTATTAGATCAACGACGTCGATATTCATCAACAACACCCGCTGGTATGAGTTTTGTTTCACCTCCATATTCACCAGCTGGTGGTACTCATACATTATCTATTGGTGAAGTTCCTCCGCAATATCCAATTCCATCTCGTTTTCAAAATCAAGACAATGAACATACAACTCCAACAGGATCAGATGAAAGCAATAATTCAGGTAAAAGTGAGGGTGAAGCTCCCTCAGCTATGACGACCAGTCAACAACAAGTGCCGATAAATATTAAAATTCGAAGACCAAATAAGAGTTTTTTAGGAAAAAAGAATAATCGAAAATAAACTACTTTGTTCCTTTTTTTTTTGTTCTTTTGATATTCGTATTAATTCATAAAATCTTTAATAGGTAGAGCGTTTGTACTTTTATTTATAATTTATGCAAACATAGATTAGAAAAAAAATTGTGTTTTGTATTATTTCCTATTATCAATCATTATTATTAACATATTTGATTGTTGCATTGGCATTGCCATGTTTTGCTTTATATGTATCAAATAAACGTTTTAATGCGTCCATATACTCTGTATGATATTTATCAATAATTTCAGTTGTAACTTTATCACGTTCTAATTTTGGTAAATGTATTGGTTCACCAACATATGTATCAATAGGATGTCGATTTGGTAAAAATCCAACCGCATATTGAAATATTCCACGTCCTTTAAAAAATGGTGTTGCATAACCTAAACGTTTTTGTATTTTTATTTGTATTAATCGTAGTTTTGAACCACGTGGATTTGGTATTTGTTCATAAAGATCATTTTCACCAAAAGAAAAAACTGGTACAAGACTTGCACCATGAGCTAAACCAACTTTAACAAAACCTTTACGATCTTTTAATGTTAAAATATATTCATGTGATGGATGAGCATCTAGAGATTCTTTAGCACCACCCAATACTAATAATATACTATTACCATTACCTTTTTCTAATATATAATTACATGATTCTTTTGAAGCATCACATATACCCATAAACGATAAATAAAACCCATAAAATGGTATACGAAAATTGACTTTTAATGTGAGTACACGAAGATCAATACCAGGAAATTTTTCTTTGAAACCAGTTGCTTCTGTGGCAAAATTACAAAAAGCACCAAGTGAAATAATTCCATGAGGATGACAACCAAATATATATGAACGATCTGGTGGTAAATCACATGTTTTGTGTAACTGTATAGGAAAATAATCTAAATAAATAATATTTAAAAATTCTTTTTAAAAAGCGTTCTATTTACCAGCAAACCATTTCCACCACTTAAGTCGTCGAAACCATTGTTGTTTTAATCCACCTTGTCTTGGATATTTTTGAAAAAAACCCATCCATGTTAAATAAGCAATAAAAGCACCAACAATATACCAATTATGACAACGTAAAAGAAGTAATGATATATAAAGACATATCCATGGCATAAGAAACCAAACAAGAATTGTTAAAGTTTGTCGTCGACGATATAATGGAGTATTTAATGGAGCAAATGTACGATGAACTAATGTTGGTGTTATTGGAGTTGAATGATTAATCGATTTTTCTGTTGCCGTTACCGCAAAATTTTCATCGGCAGGTTCATCAGTTGAAATAGATAATTTTATAGACGAAACCTCTTCAGTCATGATTATTCGTATAGAATGATATATCAAGTCAAGGACGCTATCTTACTATCTTATATTGCCCAGTTTTATCTTTTTATCTTATGATAATAGTTAGAAAGAAAATGAATAATAATACATGTTCTTTCGTCATAAAAAAAGAATATGATAACCTTTGATATCAACGGAAATTTTTTTAAACTCTGTATTTACTATTAACATAGGCATATTTTTAAAGCTATTGAATTTAGTTTTCTAGACTATGGACTGTAAAAGGTAATGATACGAGTAAAATTACAAGGTTAAATATAAATGACGACTTGCTGTTTTTTTCTTCCTTCGATTTATATTTATTATTCCCTTGACGTTTTTGTCTATAGATTGCGCTCTCTTTTTTTGTCGCAACCACAAACATGGACCTTGTACGCTGATTTGCACGGTAATGAAAAAAATAAAAAAGCAACAATTGAATATATTGTATTCTTTGCTCGTTTATATTTATAATAACAAACTACAACATAAATGTTTGTAAATAGATAATAAATGAAAAGTAATTTCCAGTTACCTATTCTCTTGTTCGTTTTAAACAATTATTCACAATAAACATTCTTAACTAATATTTGAATATTAATTTTATATCTCTTTATTATTATAAACGATTGCAATGATATACATTGTCCGTAGAATGAAACATAAAAAAATACATATTTTAGATTCAATATAACGTTGGTTGAGATTGACAGTTAATGAATAGGTATAGAAAAAAAACAGGAATATAATTTAATTAAAAATAGTTATTAAATTCTGTTTATGTACATTCGAGCATTTGAAAAATAAGTAATTTTACTTATTTTATCGTATAGAATGGAAATATAAGATAGCTTGACACGATTGAAATCAATTTGAAACAATGTCTGACTGAATTTTCAACATTTCCATTATTTTTTAATGTTATTTACAGTATAATAATACTTCATCTTCAACAACCGAATTCGAAGATATTGTCATTGCTTATATCTCAATTCTATCAATCAATATTCGTTCTTGAACACTGATTATGACAATTTTCGAGTCAAAACTCTCTATCAATAGCTCAAGAAATCAAATTATTTAAATCTATTTCATATGAGTATAACGTGTCAAGTTGGGTCATTTTCCAGTAACTAATTAGTATAAATATTTTTTAACTCAATTTCAATAATTACTAATGTCACAACGTATTGTTACTAAATAAAAACCATTAGTCTATACAAACCCTTATTCATTTTATTTTTGTCCATATTTAGTTGCACGAGTTCAACATTTTTCTTATGCTGATGACTAAATGCTTTAATATATTGAAGATAATTTATTTACAAATATTTCATATTCATGCTAAGAATATACAATCATAGAATGAATACAAACTTACTAGTGTCGCTCAACTTGTTGATTTAGTACGTAGACATTGTTAATGGGATCGACAGGGAATACATCAGATGTAGTTAGTCTTCATTACAGAATAAATCGTATATGATTGTTTTTACTTCATGATAAAATCACCAGAAATAGTTTTGATTATCAACAAAAAATATTAGTGTGTGATAAAAATATGTGTATGTACATACAGTAAACTTAGGTGAGATTCTTAATAGCGAACGGCGGAAAGATTGATAGACTATTGAGAGTGTAGGAGGACTATTCAGAAGTGAATCAATTACAAAAGAAAGTATTTTCGTTATACTGCCCTCTTTTTCATAATTATTAAATTTTACTGATTAAATTCAGACTTTTAAGCAAACTTAAAACTATTGAAATAAAAAGTTAGAAGAAAAATTAATTTCTGTTTTGAATAGTTTTATCTTATAATTAGCATCCATGACTTTTTAAAATAACCAATACCATAATTCAACACAGCTGTTTATCTATATCGGACTAAGTATACAATACTTTGAAAGAATCGATTTCGAGAAAATCATAATTCCTTAGGAAATGTCAGCTTTATGCTTTTGAAAATTAGGTGTAATTCTTCTCAAATCAAATAGTTTCCATGTGTAGATGAACTTAACAAGTAATCATCTGATATATAGAAATCGAATTCATCAATGTTTCATCGTAATACTCTCACATCATTTTGAAAATATCCATATCAAAATTATCACTTTATTCATTCCAGGTTTTTGGCCTTTATCAAAGAACAATACTATTTAAGAAAAATCAAGACCCTTCTAGTTCAAATGAAATTCTCTTTTTCATTGAATTACATGATCAATACTCAATAGTATGTTATATTATGCGAACACTTTCATTCAATCATGATATTCAACAACAGTTTTGTTCAAGTGCTTTATTTATGTCAATATTGTCTTATCCAACAATAGAATGTGATAATCAACTAATACTGAGAATTACATATAGAATCTAGAATTAAATCATCACGATCTGCCAATTATAAAAGTTATGAATGGAAAATCTACGAAGAATTTGTCAAAACTAGTTACTGTATTTGAATTGGTTTTAATCAAATGTATAATAATCTAAATAAAAATGAATTCCGTCTAGCTATAGGAATATTACTCATCGAATTGAATGGAACCTTCAATTATATTCAAAACAAGTGAGAACTATTCAATATGGGCAACGACATAACTTTCCATCTCTTTGTTGTACGAAAAGTTACGTCCCTATTGAAGCTTTTGGAAAGTATCCTAGATTCAAGTCAATCTCATATGCACGATTGACTAGTTGAGCAGAATTCTATATAGATGTTTTAACCAGTTTTTATTTTGATAGCCAAAGTGTAATCTATCTGAATGATTTCATAAGAAAATAGTGAAATACGACAAAGTTAGTTCTTATCTAAACAAGATTTACTTCGATATATAAATGAAAATTTATTATTAGTGAAACTATTTTAGTTTCGACCTCTGATAGACCAAGAAAAAGAAAAGATTTATAGGATTGATAATATCGCAACTAATAAATACGAAAAATATGAGAAGCAACACAAAATTCTTAAAATATATTGTTGAACTATGGAATTATTATATTGGTTCTTATACAAATCATATACATGATATAAAGTTGATGGTTTATGAGATACTGAGAAAATCTTATATTTAGTTGAATTATCATATTCTATTAGGTTAAATTTAAAAACAATGAATTATTGAAAACAATTTTTCAAAACTCAAAATGTATCTCTTTCTATATCAAGTATTAAATTTCACTTCATCAACATATGGATATATCCTTCTTTAGAATTGGAAAAACAATATGAAGAAATAACTGAAATATTCTTTCTAATTGTGTTAAATTTCAACATAAATAATAGTATAAGAAATATCCGTTGTTTGCGTTGACTCAAAAAATTATTAAGTTTATCTATAGAAGTTACTATTATTTGTAACTGACATCAATTGAAGGTGTTTCTATAATTTAATAGATAAATCTTATGAAAAACTTGTTACAACATCAAAGCAGCTGAATTGTTTGTTATTGATAAGTCTGAAGTATTTATGAGGAATGTGTCACCTTGTTTACTTACCTGCCATGTGATTATCAACCTTCAATCACTAAAAACAAACAGAATAAAAACAAACAAAATGAATATATATATACGTATTTCGATGAAAAACATTCAATACCTGCCTAATCTATAAGTAGAACAAAAATGATATTTACGCATTAGAAAACATATTGTAAACACTAATAATGGAAAATAATTTTGAACAACTTATTGCTGCACTTCAAATATGTTCATCATACAGTGATAGTCTTTGTGAAATAAGACATGTTTTAGAAAAACAAAATTCTGAATTATTATCATCATTTATTTCACAATTCTATCAATCAATACTTATCCTCGAACATTGGGCTTGGGAATTATTCAGTAAAACCTCTCATCAATGGATGGAAGAACCAAAATATTTAGAATTATTGCATACGCTTGCATTATTTAATAAGAATTTGATTTTTAATTATGATGATATTGATGCTAATACTAAAGGTTCACTACTTATACCTGAGACCGTTGACTGTATTAATGTTATATTTGAAAGATTTGAGAAAACAACCGATGAAAATGATCCATTTATTAGCATAGTTAGTCTTTGGTTTGATAATCTCTCGTATTTTTTACATGATAATAATGAATTTGCAATGTCCAGTATTTTAATTTATATCACTCATTATATAGTACGTAAATATGTTATGACTGATCAATATAAATTCTATTTAAATCAACTTCATCAATCACCATTATCACCATCTATATTTACTGCTAAACACTTGTTCTACATAAAAACCTGTTCACTATTTTTAAGTTCATATCTATTTGCAAAAGCTCAAGATTTTATTTATACTTCTCAAGAATTACTTCATCATTTTGGTTCTGATTACGTACAAATACTTCTTCTTCATACTTGTACTATAGAATCATGGAGCGCACAATTACTGACTTGTATTGTTCAACTTGCGAATCTTTTCGGTTCTTGTTGTTGGTGGGGAGGAGAAAAGGGACCACAGACAAAAATAGTTTTTCCTACTGACTTATCAACTTGCGAATATATCGATGCACTTATTCGTATTATTGATTATTAGCCATTTTCTCAATCTATTACAAGACAGGGATCAAATGATCAAGCAATTCTGCTCGATACAACTTTATTCTCTATACTCAATATAGCACAAGATGAATACTGTATTTGGATTATACGTTCAAAGACATCGCTACCAGATACACTGTTGAGTATTGCTAAAATATCACCCTCTGATAAAATATGTTCATGTATATATGCAATACTTGGTGAGATTATATGTGATGAAAGGTTGAAAGAATTAAAAATTTCTCGTACTGTAAGTAGTTTTTTCTTCAATATATTTGAACAAGCATGGCAACATCCATCAAAAAAGTTCCAAAACATGTCTATGTTTCTTATACTGAAAGGCAAGTCATAAGTAATTGATAGTCAAATTTCATTTATAAATATTTTTCTGTAGGTTTGGTAAATTTATCAAAAATCGATGCTTTTCAACAGCAAATAGCTAATACAAATAAGGTGTCACTCTTAATTGAAATTTGTGATCAGTATCCAATAGTATATGATATTCTATGGGCACTTTCATTCAATAATGATATTCAAGAACAACTTCGTTCAAATACATCATTTATAACAAAACTAGCTTATCTACCAAAAGAATCTGATCATCAAATACGAAAAATTGCATATGGAATATTATGGAATTTGGAAATAAACCATGAAGATCGTACAAAATTAGCAATTAGTAATGAAAGAAGCTTCGAAATTATGATTAGTTATTCACATAAAGATAAAATGTTTTGTAAGCAATTATATGATCAACTTATTAAATTAGGTTATCGTGTATGGATTGATTTTGATCAAATGCATGGTAATGTTATGGATGCTATGGCACAAGCAATTGAACAATCAAATACAATTTTAATTTGTATGAGTGAACAATATCAAAGAAGTAATTATTGTCGAGCAGAAGCAAATTATGCATTTCAACGTCGAATAAGAATCGTTCCAATTCTTTTACAACAACATTATAAGCCCGATGGTTGGTTGTTATTTCTAGTTGGTCAATTACTTTATGTTGATTTTACTAAATATGAATTTTCACAAGCTATGGAAATGCTAATCAAAGAACTGAAAGCTCCAGTCATCTGTGAAATATGTTCTGCAAATGTCTATTCGGAAGAAGAAGTTAATGCTACGATTCCTACGAAACAAATGTCATCAGAACCATCATTAGCGCTAATACTTCCGGAAAATATTCTCGACTGGAATCAAACAAATGTTCATGATTGGCTGACTGGTCATGGTTTGTTGCAAATGTCTCGTTTATTCGCTAATTTTAATGGTAGAAGTTTAATGTATATGAGTGAACTCATAGAAAATGTTGAACTTCAACAAGTTGTATCTTTATTACAAGATGATTCTCTTCGACGAACAAGTCAAAATTTATCATTAGTTGAATTATCTCATTTTCGATCTGTATTTAATAAACAAAAACAATCTTTGACGTCTACCATCGTTACCGAATCTCCAAAAGTAAAAATTGACGAATTAGAAAGAAAATCTTTCTTTTATTGTCAAATAATTTAATATTTTTATACATTTATCATAGATCTATATTAATTGGTATCGAGTTCGTTTCTTTAACTTTACTGGAATAGTAATGGGACAGATGTTGGACTCTGTTTCTCTTCAATAGAAACGTACTGAACGAGAAGTGTTTTACTAAAAGAGAGAGCTTTTTCTTCTCTTTCGAATCATATATAATTCATTTTTGTCACACGTTCATAAATGAAATGACGTAACCAAACAGAAAAGAACTCTTGAAAAGAAACCGTACTTTTCGTGAGATTCAGAAAAATGACACAAATGTTGTTTCCTCTAACTCTTCAACGACCATGTTTTGAAACGGAAATTTCTTTTATTAACTGTGATTGGAAATTTTCTTCTCTTTCCACCATTGTACGATTTATATACGTCGCACATACGTAAATGAATTGAGAGAAGAAAAAGAAGAGAAACATTCGCGAAATAAATATAAAAATTTTTATATGAATTTATCAAAAACATCTTGCTGGACGACAATTAATGCGATCTTTGCGAACTCATTAAAAAAATCTTGTCAAACGACAGTTAGCTGTCATCAACTGCTGTTTACAAGATATTGTTAACGAATTTATCTGAAAATTACAAATTTATTACCCAGATGTTTCTCTCTTCTTTGGTTTCGCTTCACTTACTAATATGTGACGAATATGTATCACACACTGTTCGAAAGAGAAGAAAATTTCCTATCAACTGATAAAAGATTCTTTTTTCAAAAATTATTTAGTGACACGATATATGGGTCGATGTTTTGTGCGACTCTTTTATAGAAAAGTGAAGATTCTTTCTCAGGGTGATTCTCTTTTCTGTTGCGTTGTTCCATTGATGGTTGTGTTATAAAAATAAGTTATATACGATTCAAAAGAGAGACAGACACTTCATCTTGTGATAAAAAAATTCCTTTCAGTACTCTTTCTATTGAAGAGAAATAGGATCCGACATCTGCACCATTACTTTTGTATTATGTGTTAACTTTTCATCTCTTTTTTACGAAAAATTTCGTCACTATTGAAACTTTTTGAAGCTATTCTAGGTTCAAGTCGACCTCATGTACATGACTGACTGGTTAAGCAGAGTCTTGTATAGATGTTTTATCTACTTTTTATTTTGATAGTCAAAGTCTACTCTATCTGAATGAGTTCATAGGAAAATAGTAAAATACAACAAATTTAGTCCTTATCTAAAGAAGATTTACTTCGATATACGAATGAAAATATATTATTAGTTAAGCTATCTTAGTTTTGATCTCTGACAGATCAACAAAGAGTTTCATCGAACTTATAATTCGTTCGCAACTGATAAATACAAATAATAACAGAAGCAAGAAAGCATCCTTAAATATATTGTCGAACTAGGAAAATATTATATTGATTCTGATGCAAACCACATACATGATATAAAGTTGATGGTTCATGAGGAATTGAAAAAAATATGAAGAAGTAATTGAAATATTCTTTCAAATTCTGCTAATTTTCAACATAAATAATAGTCTAAGGAATGTCCGTTGATTTCCTTGACACAAAAATTATTAAGTATATCTATAAAAGTTACTATTATTTGTAACTGGCATCAATTCAGGCTGCTTCTATAATTTAATAGATATATCTTATGAAAAGTTTGTTACAACATCAAAGCAGGGATGTTGTGAGTATGGAGTGTGCAGAGGTGTACACATACCCCACTTATGGAAAATTTTCGTTTTTTTTCAGTCAAATTCATGTTTTTTTAACCAAAAAAATATCTTAAAATGAAAAAACAGTTTGGCATCCCCACTCCCTCCCTCTTGTTTCGCTTCCCCACATCTCTGCTTATAAAGGTGTCTACTTTAGAGAGTTTTACTGTATTATGTAAACCAACAGCGAGAACTAATAGTTTACAGTAAGTAGTCCTACCAGAATTATACCAGTAATACTAATGTAACGATATTATAATTTAATATTTTGCAAGCAAACGCGAGACTATGACAGTCAGTATGTCCATTCCAAGTGTAATATATGGAAGCACTCCAGCACGGCTCTTTACACTTTTCTCGTCATAGGAATTGATATCATCTGTTATCGAAACAGGAAAGTAACCTTTTGCCTTGGATATAATGACGGATGAGAAACACTGGAATGATGATGGCGGCAAATGCTAAACCTGAAACGAGCGTTCCAACTCCTCATATATCTGATCCCATGCCAAGAAATACAAGATTCACATAGGCAAGTATGACACTGAATAAGAGCAATCAAATAGGTGCTTTGAATGGTCGTTTCCAGCGTGAACGGTCCATTCGATGAATCCATACGGCATTCAAGTTCATGAAGATGAAGATAATATATCCGACATTCGAGGCTGCTAGAACAAACACATAGTCAGACATTAACAAGAGAACGAGATTGAAGCTGAAATCTGTCTACATTGCAGACGTAGGTGCACCATGTTGATTGACATGAGACAAGAATTTTGGAAGCCAACCATCAACGGAACCCTGATAAAGCGTACGTGAGGAGCCTGTCATAGCAGTCATGATCGAGAGCAGAAGCAATAACAACAACAGCACAACCACAACATTGACCATTGCCTTACCGCTTCCGATCATCTCGGCCATCGCCTTGGCAACTCCTATTCCTTTAAGACCGAGAGTTCCTTGAAATATAATCGGAATCAAGGAAAAGACGAACAGACACAATAGACCGGAAGATAATGTCGCCTTGAATGTATCTGATCCTGGATTTTTGAATTCACTTGTGTAACAGACAGCTGTCTCAAAACCATAGGTCGACCAAGCAGCGATGAACATACCACCAGTAAAATAACGTCATGCCTGCTCTATCCCAACTTCCAGTAGTGACGTTATTTGTCGCATTACGTATAAGAGGGGCGAATGGAAGAAAATTTTTATTATGTACTTTACCGATGAAAATCGGCACTGTACCTAAGACAATTAAAGGCAGTAATGATGAGATAGCAAAGATCATTTGAATGCGAGCAGCTGACAAAATGCCTCGATGTTGTATAGCGAAGACTACTAACAAACAGTATTGCTCCAATAATAAAAGTTGAATTGATCCTCAATGACAGATCTGTTTGAATGAAATTAAGGCTAACAATTCTAAATAGGCATGCATTTACCAGCGAATCAGAATCAAACATGCTGAGAATGTATCCAGCACTTAATCCAGTTCTGATTGCTAGAACCGATGACCAAGCATACCAATTGCACCAGACAGAAATGGGCGCCAACATCTTGCCATAGCGTATCCAGGCAATAGCTTTGTAGACTGATACGCCACCCTACTTATTTGGAAATAATCCAGCAATTTCGGCGTAGACAAATAATTGCAAAAAACCGATAATAATAGAGATTGTCCAAACGAACCATGATAGATTTCCAACAGTTGCAGCAATAGCACCAATAGAAAAAGAACAAGAGCAGGCACACCATTTGATACCCAAAATGCATCCAACCATGTAATCGATCGTTTGAGCTTGACTGTATCATCTACGACAGTCGGTATTACCAATATAATTTGTTCGTCACGAATGTGCTCAGAATCAAGCTGTGCTTCTTCGATTTTTGTATTATCATGCTTATTTGGATATTCCATATCATGTAAGAAATAAATTTTTTGAAGTTCTTAATAATTTCTTCTTTACAAAAATTTGCTAGTAACTAGGTAATAGGCATAGATATTTGTCTAAAAGAAAACTAAGCGTCAACATAGTTTCCTTCATGGGAGCCATGCTTTTGGTTACAAACAATAGCTATTGTATAAGACATCCATGCAATAATTATTAAGGAACTAAAGAGACTAAAAGAAGTCGAACGGACTAAGAAATCGAAAGGGAATGAAAAGACTAAAATACTCGTACAGTTTTAAAGGGTATACGAGCATAAAAGAGAAATGGAAAAAAAATTGAGTTTTTCGTACAACCACGGAAAAACAGAATATTTTTAAAATCTTCTTCAAATGATGTTTGGTGTTTTTAATAAAACTACACTTTCAATTTTATCTGACACCAGATTGATTTGCCATTACAGTGATTTTCATTTTCATGAGAAGCGGTCACAGAAAACCATTCAGCAGACTTTTTAATTATTTGATTTGAGTGCATAGTGTTCTTCCTCTCTTCGACTTATCTGTTGGCGGATATTAAAGAACGACTGGTTGGTGTATTTCAGTTCGTCATTATCTAGTTTTCCAAATGTTCTAGCTGATTTCCCGCAAGAACTACAGAAAAGAAAACTGAAAATGCCTTTTCGTGCTTGGAAACGTAGTAATCGACATCTCTCTATACTTCCACATTTCATGTTGCAATAACACAGAATCTTGAAAATCATTTTTCCATAATGATTAAAAATCATATAAAAATACTTTACTGATCTAGTGCTCTGTTAGAAGTGAGAGGAATGCACGGCATCTCCTATGTCCTAACACATTACATGTTGGGGTAAAGCGAACTCTTAAAAACCAATTTTTCATCATGATTCAAAATTATATGGAAATGGTTAACTTATTCGCTTAACACTCTGCTAGGTCGGTATGAATATCGGTGTTAAGTGCAGTTTTGCTGTGTAGGTGTGGGTGTCGTTGTGATCGTGCCTGAATTTTTTCACCTTCCGCAACTACATACGCTCACATCCCTTTCTACACGAGCCACCTATTTATCTGCCGGAAGTTATTGATGTTATGTCACTGAACAGAATAAGTTATAGATTGTATCTTGTCATCATATCCTGTTGCTGGATTCGAGTTCTACAGCCGAATATAAAATAACCGGATCCGAGTTTCTTGATCGGACCGAAAACGATGGACTATGGAGCATATCTTGCTATTGTGATAAAAACAGTGGAACCATAGTCAGGAATCATACCGACAACGGCAGCTGGAATCGATCGAAATCGTGCAAAGCCGGTAACAAGATGTGATCATTCACACCCTGCTTCCAAGTTTCTATCATTTTCCAGGCGGAAATGGTGCCTTTCCTGCAGGCTTCAGCAGAAAGTCCATGGATCAGAGTGCCGGAATCATGAACCTGGGTTCCGAAATTCGCTGGCAACATATAGAATATGACCGTTTTCTGCTCTAGACCTTTGACCTAGGGTGACAGATTTGAAAAAGATAACGTGAAGAAAAATCTATGTGCATATCGACTTTATTTTAATGCACAAAATCTCACATCCGACGAACAATAAAGTGAGTTGTCCTCATTCATCTGTTGTCGATGAATGACGAACACTAAATAAAAATGACTCTACTCTGTCCTCTCACTCTGTTTCATAGTTTGCACGAGATAAGATAATAACTACTACACTGCATATCTTGAAAGTCAGAAAACCGCTTTGAAAAAAACACTAAATGATTCAAGATAACCTTGCAACTAGCTTGTTGTGATTCGATAAGCAACATGGGTTGTTTGTGCCAGACATTCAACATTGAAATAGAACGAAAACATGGGTAATCATTTAAAACGAGTAGATGGTTATCTTTTAAGTTCTGTCATTCGACGCATGCACAATGTTTTTTTTTTGTCTTACAGAATGATAAAGTATTCAAATAGTTTATTATAGTAAGACCAAAGATTTTCCTTATGTTTGGAGTATTTGTTGGAGATAATTTCAAGCCATAGTGTAGATAATGTTTTCTTGTCGTTTGTTGTATTTGAAATAGGAACTTAACACATTAGCTAATCAGTGTTGTTCAATGTGACTCTATACATATGAAGACAGATCACGTCAACGTGTAAAACAGTGTGTATATTCAAACAGCAGATATTCTGTATATTTTGCTTCTGCTTAGTAGATTGACTATTTCCGGCGTTAATATCAATGCCGACATGAAGAAATAAACGTTAATTGTTTCTTGAGCAAATCAATCACAAAGCAATACACGATCGATTCAGAAATGATGCATTTATACCGAAGTTAATATATGAAAATTTCAGTAAAAATTTAAGTCAACCATGATTTTTAGAGATCTAAAGAGTTGCAAAAATAAATACTCAGTTCAATTATTCATTGCTCTGTAAAATTAAGTTTTTGTCTCTTTAAACCTAGACCTCCAAAAATATTTCTATAAAAAAATGGAATAAAAACAAATAGAAATTCTCATTTTAACTAAATGATTTATTTTGAAATTAGTTGTGAGAAAAAGTAAATATTTTTAAAGAATAATTTGTCTGAGAATACATTGTTTTCTCTTGAGCGAAGAAAAAACCTTCATATAAACATCAAAATATTTAATAGAAGTAGTAAATTAAATAAATTAATGATATTAAACACATACTATTAAATATAAATGGCACAAAAAAATTCAATAGGAACTCTCTTGTCAAGAAAATAGGATCAATGCAGTGTGATGATATATTAAATTCAGTTTAAATACGAAATATATTCTTAATTAAATTATTTTATCTCTGCAGAACACACATCTTGAATTTAACTAATAAAATAAATTTCAAACATTGGAATTCGTCTAAATAGAAGATATCGACAAAATTTTAGAATATCGCGTTTATAGATCTCATTTATTTATTAACTCAGTTTAGATTACCGATTTGATGTTTACAACTCATTGATTTGACTTCAAACTTAATTTATGAAGCATATCAAATATCATTCTTGTTCATCTTATTTTCAGTTGATATCTAATAGAAAAATCTTGTGAAATTGTCATTTCCTTTGCAATTTCTTCTTCTTCATATGTCATATAATTAGAGATAAAAACAAAATTTCAACTTTACATGATAATTTACTATTAAAGAGAAATATAACGGTATTAAATTTGTTAATGAATAAGGAATCCAACAATTGTCTTTATTTGCATTAAAACACTGTTACGGGTTTCATAATATATAATTTTAAGAAATTCTTGGAAGAGTAAGAAAATTGTTTCGTGATTAGTTGTAACTCAAAGAAACGTTTTTTATTGAATTTATTCTTTTTTTAAGACAATATTGATCTAGACTATCATTAATACTAAACTGAAATCGTGCGAGAGAAAAAAAGAATGAGCTATAAGAATTCTTTCATAAAAAAGTATACAAATATAAATCCTTCTTTTAATGATCAAATACTGACGTCAAGAATACTTTCACATTTCATCATGACTCAAATCAAAATTTCGTATAGAATATATTCAATATTTCCTCAATTTTCCGGTGAAACCAATGAGTCAAAATTTAAATCGTTAATCAATGTTGCTCTTAATTGCTCATTAGCAGATTTTTTCTAGCTGGTCAGCGAAAAAAAGTGTCGAAAAGGAACAAGTTTATTACCAATTGGTTTTATTAAATTACGATCAAATAATTGATTTTACTAAAACTGAAAGTTTGGGTGATTTTTTACACGAACTTTCTTCACCAACAATTTCAATGTTCCGAAAAACTAATAAAACCTGGTATACTGACGACAATAAACAAATTCATCAAAGAGCATCTTTTTTTTCATAGATCATCTCGAAAACAAATAATATCTAAAACATTACCTACCCACACCCCTATAGTTATCATGATAGTATACACTTATTTGGTGATACTTTTTTTGAATATATTCGAGCGAGTTAATTACCTTTGCTAAACAATGAGAATTATAATGATGACACGTTTTCAAGAAAAGCTTGATGAATTTATGCTGAAGTCTCTTTAATGCTCAGATAAAATACTGAGGTTTTCACTAATTCTTAATCTAAATAAACAAAAATTGAAACAACAACAGTTTTATGTCAAAAGATATTAATCCATCTGGTAAAAGTTCTTTTTTTCACTTATTCTTTTTACAAGAAATTTTTTTATCTGTGTAACACAATGTCAGAAAAATTTCGAGAAAAAAAAGATATCAATAAAAAAGTTTTTATCGATTTAATTATTTATTTTTGTTCGATTGTTCTCATTGTTCCGATGTTTAATATAATTATTTATTATTCTCGTGGTATTCAATCAAGTGAAGCAAATCAAATGAAAATTTGTTGGCCATTATTATTAATGCTTTCAATTTTGATTATTCTTCATGTTTATCAAATATCGTCGTTTCATCGAAAAACGTTTTTAAATAAAAAAATTCTTGAAATAAAATCAACACCAAATTATACGAAACCATCAAAATATTTTATTGAAAACCGAAATAATACGCTTTTTTATAAAATTTTAGGAAAACAAATTCATGATTTACATGTAACATTGCTTCAAAAATTTATAGCGCAATCAATAATCAAATCATCAAGCAAAATAAATTACATTCAATTAAGTTTATTTCAATTAATTGTTTTAATTTTATTATTAATTACTTTTATTCCACTTGCAACAACTGATCCATTAATTGCAACTGTTTATCAAATTATTAAATTAAATAAATCTTCAACAAACATTCTATGGTGCATTAAATTGATTCATTATTCATATGTTGTAGTTTCATCTATTTTTATAGTATATTAGTTCTTTTAATGATTTAAAGTACATCCAATTATTTAAATACTATTCATTAATGATATCATCACTAGAAATATATTAAGGTAGATTGACATTAAAACGTCACCGATTCCTACTGTTCAAGTCATTGAAAAAGTTTTTTTTTTCAGACCCTGTATGCATTAGAACTCAGCAGAGATTACCATTGTGATTAATATAATATTTTAGATTTGATTTTCTTCAATGATAGCTTTAAAATAAGATTAGAAAAAATATGAACTTTTATTAGTTGATATACATCTTGTTATGTCTTTCGAGACAAGATATTCTTTCATGATTCTTCAATATAATTTTTTTCATTGTTGAACATATGTGGATATTGATGAGAGAAACTATTTTTTCCTAAAAAATATAATAATATGATAAATACGATAGAAAAATAGACAGAAAAGGCCTTTCTTCAGAAACTATGCGGTACTTACCTATGTACTACATCGCTTAACTTTGTTTTCTAAGCACTATACAAATCTCAAATCCTATGACTTAAGGATTTTGGTTTTATTTTCTTCTTAATCAGATAAGATCCAATGCGTTTCATCATAACTAATTGGTGTTTGACCTTAAACTAAAACATAATAACTTGTTGGCTGACATAACCAAGAACTTCGTTGGTGATTAATCTTTCGAAATGTAATAAGTTACATGAAATTGAAAAAGTGATCGATCAAATTTGAACTGTGCTCAGAAATATATGAAGAAAATACGTTTGAATGGAATTATCAGAGAGGTGAACAATCAAGAAATAGCGACAAGATATCGTTTATGATAATGCTCTAACTAGAAAAAAGTTACAGGAAGAAAGAAACTCAGCTACCTGGCCATGCCTGTAGAGAGATCGAAGGCTCTTTGGTAACGCTTCTAGAGGAGGCTCAATCCACTTTTTAAATGCAATTCAATCGCAGATGTAGTCGGGAGAGGCTTGAAGCCTTTTAGTGAGACAATGAGCTTCATGTAGCCCCCTTTCCTCTAGTTACTTCACTAATTCGTGAACAATTCTTTAAGTGTATCATACGATCTTAATTTATTATTATCAAGTACAGATTTAACAACACAAGTCGATTTTGAATGTCAATTTTATTTGAATTTGCGTCGAGAAGAAAATCTTGAATTTTTTCATTTCTTTCAACACATAATTGGAAACATCGATGAAAATCATGTATGAATGACAATAATGGCACGTACTTCACTTTTTGATATCGTATTAATATTAACAGCAATAATAAGAACATTTGTTTAAGAACGTTCAACTGATTTACTTACTATATGGTATCTTATTGGTATTGTTATTCTTTCATCGTTTATAAACTTATTTGTTATTGTTGTTGTTGTTGTTTTAATAAATAAATACTTAAGTAAATAAATAATGATTTGATGAGACATTTAAGAAATTGAAGAAAAAAAAATAAGTACATCAATTTTTGCTCATAAAGAAGAAAATATTAATTGTGATTATCTTAATATTATTATTGAACATATGGAAGGTGTTACTGATCACCACTCTATTAGATTACTTGGTATGCTTATTGATCATTCATTGACTATTAAAATTTTTATTTCAATTATTACTAGAATCGTTTCTGCTGTGGCTTCCCTTGTACAATAATAATATGAAATTCTATTGAACTTTTATTTAAAAATACATTGATTGGTTTTCAATAAAGATAAACAATAATAGAAAAAAGATCTTCCTTGTACGCATAATAATTCGGTTCTATCAAACGTGAATCTAATGTACTTCATTAATGAAGTCGAACAATTTTGACTATTGATCCTTAGATTGATTATTTCTGAAATATCATTAAAATTGACTCAACTCTTTCAATAGGATGTTTCTTTTCTCTAGTTATGTCAAATCTAAAAGGCGAATTTAATTATTGAAGACGTTTTCAGATATTCAACTATTCAACCATTCAATTATTCGGTGCTACAAACATCGTATAGGATGCTACATGCATTACCTATGATGATACAGGTACTGCCTGAAATGCTACAATCATTCCCTAGGACGCTCGAAGAAGTGTCCGAGACGCTTGAGTGATCAGGGCAGGGTAGCATCTGTAAACGAACAGATTCTTTACAATGAAAAGTAATACTGAAGCATTTCTCTTGATCGTTACTGCTAATGCAAAGGCAGTAGCTTTTTCTCAACATTAATGCAAACATGATACACTTAATTGGGCCTATGTTTGTATAGAGACGCCCCAATGAATGTTCATAGGATTATTAAATAGTTGAATTCAACATTCAGGTTTGACATGCATGGCAATTTCGAACGACTTTTTTCGAGTATATTTTTTATTAAAAATAAAAAAACCAGTGCATTTAGGAACTTAAAACGAGACATTCTTCGTCTGTATGTAAAGAATTGTTCAAAGAACAGCGAAAAACGCTTGACGACTACCATCAATGAATGTCGGTAAGCATAAATACAATGTTCTTACTCCATCTGAAAATGTTAGCTGTAAAGATGGATAAACAGATATTTTCTAACAACATCAATACTTGTATTATATGATTTTACGTAGTGAAGTTTTTTATTTGTTTATACAAACATTATCTTAATATTGAATATTTCATACAAAGAACAATAATATCACTTTTAATCATAATTTGGTCCACATTGGTGTACAATTGAAGGTTCTACAAACATTTTTGCAACAGCTTCTCTTTACATCCAACGCCATTTTTCTAAAAAAAATTACCTCTTCTTCAATTTTGATATTTCAAAATGCAACAGATTTTCGGTCACTTGTAGCAATTTGTAAAAAGGTAAGCGAATTAGGCATTTTGTAAACCAAACTTCGTTCTAAAAATTGACGTATAAACAGAGTTACTTAGAGTTTGATGAGACCTGTGACAGTTCGCGACCAAGAAACTCAGCGGGTTTCACTCATCCAGTTCTTCTCAAAACAACTGCTACTGGTCACCAGTTCTCCTTTTGACAAATGGAGCAAGTGGTGGATAGAATTGCTACATTATCATAATTAGAACATAGAGTCCACATGAAAGGAACTGGTCACTGGACTCAGTTCTCAAAAAAACCAGCACTTACAGCTGTAAGCTGTCTGTCACAAGCCTGTATCTAGCTCTCGTCCAACCAGGTTTTCTCATACTATAAATCCAGCCAATCAGATGCTTGTCCTGTCTATCTCTTGTCTAATCAGATTTTTGGAGGCAAGAAATTCCAGAGATGCAGCGACTGTGGGAGTGCATACCCACTGATTTTTAGAAATTTTTTGTTTTTTTCAAGCCAAAATCGTTTTTTCTATTAAAAAAAAAGATCTTTAAATGAAAAAAATGTCTGACATCCCCTCCACTCTTCAAAAGAATTGTATATTCATTTTTTCAAAACTAAAAGAATTTCGTGACACCCTTCCACTTTTTTCTCTCCCCCGCATCCCTCCATCAAAGCAACAGAATTGTTTGTTATTACTAAACCCGAAGTAGACATAAGTGGCGTCTTAGCTTTTTTTTCTTACCTATCATGTGATTATTTACCTTTAATCACAAATAACAAACCGAATAAAAAAACAAAAATAATACATATCGATAAAAAACACACTCTTCTTCTAATCAATGAATAGAACAAACAGTAGATGTGTGCATTAGAAAAAGTATTGTAAACGCTAACAATGGAAGATAATTTTGAACAACTTATTGCTACACTTCAAACATCTTCATCATACAATGATGTTCTTTGTGAAATAAGACATGCTTTAGAAAAACAAAATTCTGAATTATTATCATCATTTATATCACAATTCTATCAATCAATACTCATCCTCGAACATTGGGCTTGGGAATTATTCAGTCAAACTTCTCAACAATGGATTGAAGAACCAAAATATTTAGAATTATTTCATACGCTTGCATTATTTAATAGGAATTTAATTTTTAATCATGATGATATTGATGCTAATACTAAAGGCTCACTACTTATACCTGAGACCGTTGACTGTATTAATGTTATATTTGAAAAAATTGAAAAGACAAAAGATGAAAATGATCCATTTATTAGCATAGTTAGTCTATGGTATGACAATCTGGCCGAGTTTTTTTATGCTAATCCCGAATTTGAAGTGTCCACTATTATCAATCATATCAATCATTATATGGCACGTCACTATGTAATGACTGATCAGTATAAGTTCTATTTAAATCAACTTCATCAATCACCATTATCACAATCCATATTTACCACTAAACAGTTATTCTATATTAAAACATGTTCACTCTCTTTAAGTTTATATCTATTTTCAAAAGGTCAAGATTTTATTTATACTCCTGAAGAATTACTTCATCATTTTGGTGCTGATTACGTACAAATACTTATTCTCCATATTTATACTATAGAATCATGGAGCTCACAACTACTGAGTTGTATTGCTCATCTTATGGCCTTTTTCGCTTCTTGTTGTTGGTGGAGAGGAGAAAAAGGACCACTAGGAAAAATAGTTTTTCGAACTGAATCATCAGCCTGCGAATTTATCGATGCACTTATTCATATTATTGATCATAAGACATTTTATGAATCTATTACAATACCGCGATTAAATGATCAAACAGTTCTTTTCGATATAACTTTATTTTCTTTAATAATTGTAGCACAAAATGGAGGCTTTCTTTGGTTTCTACGTTCGAAGGCTTCGCTACCAGATACACTTTTGACTATTGCTAAAGTATCAACTTGTGATAAAATTCGTTTATGTACATATGCAATACTTGGTGAGATTATATGTGAAGAAAAATTGAAAGAATTAAAAATTTCTGATAGTGCAAGTAGTTTTTTCTTTAATATGCTTCAACAAGCATGGCAACATCCATCGAAAAAGTTTAAACAAATACCAATATTTTTTTTATTCAAATGTAAGTCATTTGTAATTGTCTGTGGAATTTCATTAGTGAATACATTTTTAGGTTTGGTGGGTTTTTCAAAAATTGATGCTTTTCAACAGCAAATAGCTGACACAAAGAAAGTGTTCTTTTTAATTGAAATATGTAATGAATATCCAATAATATATGATATTCTATGGGCACTTTCATTCAATCATGACATTCAAGAACAACTTCGTTCCAGCGCTTCATTTATAACAAAAATAGCTCATCTGCCAAAAGAATATGATAATCAAATACGTAAAAGTGCACATGGAATATTATGGAACTTGGAAATAAATCATGAAAATCATATAACATCAGCAATCAGTGATGAAAGAAATTTTGAAATTATGATTAGTTATTCACATAAAGATGAAATCATTTGTAAACAAATCTATAAAGAACTTGGAAATATTGGTTATCGTGTATGGATTGATTTTGATCATATGCATGGTAATATGATGGATGCAATGGCACAAGCAATTGAACAGTCAAATACAATTCTAATTTGTATGAGTGAACAATATCGAGGAAGTAGTTATTGTCGAGCAGAAGCAACTTATGCTTTTCAACGTCGAATAAGAATCATTCCAATTCTTTTACAACAACATTATAAGCCTGATGGTTGGTTATTATTTCTACTTGGTCAATTACTTTATATAAATTTTACTAAATATGAATTTTCACAAGCTATGGAAATGTTAATCAAAGAACTAAAAATTTCAGGCATCAGTGAGAAAGATTCTATAAATGTTTATCAGAATGAAGGAGTTAATGCTATCATTCCCACTACACCTATATCACCAGAACCGTCGTCAATGTCAATGCTCCCAAAAAATATTCTCGATTGGGATCAAACACAGGTGGATGATTGGCTGACTAGTCATGGTTTGTTGCAAATGTCTCGTTTATTTGCTAATTTTAATGGTAAAAGTTTAATGCATATGAGTGAAATCATAGAAAATGTTGAACCTCAACAAGTTATATCTTTATTGCAAGATGATTCTCTTCGACAAACAAGTCAAAATTTATCATTAGTTGAATTATCTCGTTTTCGATCTCTATTGGAACAACAACAACATTTGACATCTAGCATCATTGCCAAACCTGCAAAAGTGAAAACTGGCAAATTAAAAAGAAAATCTTCGTTTTGTTGTCAAATAACTTAATAATTTTATACATTTATTAGAGACATATTTTTAGGAATACAGAGTTAAATCTTTTGATGTTACAGACAAACATTAAAAAATCAAATTATTAAAATAAACCTTCGTATAATACCAAACTCTAAATATAATAATGTATTCTATGTGAGTTAAGAGAAAGGTTTGGTTCATTCAAAAAATGACTCAAAAAAAATTTATTTGGAAATGATCGTGGTGATGAAACCAAGGAAGGCTAGGGAACGCTCAACGCTTTCCCCTGTTCTAATCGATCGAAGACACGTCCGCTAAATTCTGCAGAAAGTTCCTCTACTAGGCAGAGCTCCTCCTTCTATTCAAGACACAAATCATGTAAAATCTTTTCACAATCATAGTCCTGGTTTACGCTACTAAGCGATACAATTTTGTTGAAAGTTAGAGAAATTGCAAAAGCTAAGAATGGCAAAATGTTCATAAAAATCATTGCCTGAAAATAAAATCACCTCAATCTTATTATTCTCGTTCACTAAAATGAAAAACGAACAGTTAAATAACAGTTACTTACTCTTTGGCAATAAGTTGTATGATATAATAAATAATGCAAGGTTCCTCAATGAAGTAAATACTATGATGCGAAAAGTTCAAATTAAACTGTGGCACATATATACCATCTTAGATAAATATATTTATGATATCAATCGTTAGCAAATATAAACTACTCTATATCGTAAAACATATTGTCAGTTTAAACTATAGCACATAACTTTGAGTAACTTCGTACACTTCTTTTTTATGAGTTACTGTATGAGATATGTTTTTCATAACTAATCACAAAAAATCTGTTTAATTCAACTTGTATAATTCTGTATATAAGAATTAGTATTATTTTGAATCCTTTTTTAAATATGATAGATGTATTCATTATTTAGAAAAAGATCATTTACTAATATACACTAGTATGTCATTGCGTACAAAGTTGGCTCTAACTTTTAAGAGGTTCACTCAATTGTGGAAATTCACTTTAAAAAATCATTTTCAATTCTATCAAGTCAACGATATAATAAAAATGCTTAGATAGTTATTAAAAATGAACGCATTATTTGAATACTTATATAATTAATTTCATGTAGCATATAAAATCCTTATACATGTTTTAATATATTTGACTAGAGACGTGGGTGTCATTCTTATTCAAATTATTCTATTTAAATATTTATTATATCGATTGTCATTATGTACTCTTGTAAAGTTATAATACGCAAAATTTGTTCTAAGTAAACGTAACTTCTGCTCAGAATAATCATTCCAAACATCAGAAAAGACTACAAAAAGGTTTAATTCCTTTCTTAAACAATAAAAAGTGACGACCGTTTTTCAATGTATTAAGATTTTGATGAGCTGTTATTTACACATAAAACACGTACGATGAGGATTAGAACTTGAATAAATCTTAAATTGATTATTTAAAATACAAAAGAATTATTCTTCTCCTCTGTGGTGCTTACCTATAATAAAATCTGATGAAATAAGCATATGTACAACGTGAGTACTTTTTCTCGAGAAATGAATTATCAGCTTTATTATTATTATGGTGTAGCATAATACAAAGATTTGTTTTTGAAAGGATGCGCGTCATTTTATCGAATAAGTCTCAATAAAATCTATTGATTGCCATTAGAAAAAAATCCAAAACAGTCAATCAGAACATTAGATTAACAAAAACTTAAAGTTAAAGAAAGACAAAGAGATGAATTGTATTTCTATGTCAGCAAAGCAACGCAAATAAGAGGTTTAGAATGATACATTTAAGCAATGACAAACAATATCATCAAGATTTATCCATTATAGATCATATAATGTTGTCTAACAATGGTTTTAAGATATTTCTTTTATTCAATGTAAAAAAGTCCAATAGATAACAGTCGTAACGATATCGTTTATCGTTATATGTCTCTGCTTTAGAATTTATCGTGGGCGATTCTCTTCATGGAAACCGCTTTTAGCCGTTTTCGATCATTTACGGATTCTTGTATACGACTTACATTAGCAATGACTCATGTCTATTAACAAAACAAAAGTACGTCACATATATTCTAGTATTTAGCCATTATGTACAACGTAAGCAGTTTTTTCGTAGTCAAGAGAAATAGAACGAACATGTCTATTACTGATGGGTAGCCTTATGTACAAATGTAATTTATCAAAAGCATTTGTTATTTACAATACTATATCTTAGTCAATAGGAATGGAAGAAAATATAGAAGACCTTGTTGCTGCACTGACAACAACAACTTTATCCGATGATATTCTTTCTAAAATTTCAAATCTTCTTCAAGAATTAGACGTTCAGTTTTTATTAAAATTTATTTCTGAAAATTTTGATTCTTTATTTAAACTTGAACATTGGGCATGGAAAATTTTAAGTGAAACTTCATACAAATGGATAAATCAATTAAAATATTTAAAATTATTTCATAATCTTGCTTCATTTAATAAAAACTTAATTTTTACTTTGGATGCAGTGGATTCTGATAAAAAAGCGTCTCTTCTTTTTCCTGAAACAACAGATTTGATTAATGGTATTTTCGAACAAATTCAAGGAAGTACTAATGAAAATGATCCATACTTTATTATAATTAGTCTTTGGTTTGATAATCTTTCATATTTCATTCATGAACATACACAATTTGTAATATCATCAATTATTACTGATATCAATTATTCTATTGCATGTAAATTTATTATGACTGATCAATATAAATTTTATTTAACTCAATTACAAACATCACAAATATCACAATCAATATTTACTTATAAACAACTATTCTATATGAAAACATGTTCATTGTCAATAAGTTCTTATTCTTTTGGCAAGAATCAAAAGTTTCCTTTTACTGGTGATGAAATTCTTCAGTATTTAGCAAAAGATTATTTAAATATAATTTATATTCATAGTTTTAATGTTCAATCATGGAGTAAAGAATTACTTGCTTGTATTACATATATAATGAGTTTTATTTGTGTATATTGTTGTTGGGATGATGATAAAACTAAATACACTGAAATACTTTTACCGTCCGAAGAAACATGTCATGAACATATACAATCACTAATCCATATAATTAGTTATAAACCATTTCATCAAAAAATTCAAACTCAACGATCTAATGATGAAACTATTCTCATTGATACTATCTTAAGTTTTTTATTATCTATATTACATACATATGATTCAGTTTCTTTTATACGTTTTGAAACAAATTTATTAGAAATACTTTTACCATTAGCTGAAACATCTGTATATAATCGAATTAGTTTATGTGCATATGGTTTGTTAGGAGAAATTTTATGTGATGAACATTTAAAACAAGTCAAAATAACTGATAATCTTTGTGAATATTTCTTTTATATGCTTGAACAAGCTGGGAATCATTCAACAAAAAAGTCTCAACGAATATTAACATCACAATTACTTCGGGGTAATTTTTTTTTTTTTTCAAAAAGAAAAAGAAAATTTATATTTATGTAATTATTTCAAAAGAAATTTTTGACTATTATTTTATATTTATTAGGTTTTTTAAGTCTAGCAAAAAATGATGCAATACAACAAAAAGTTGCTGACACAAAGAAAGTGTCATTTTTAATTGAAATGTGTGATCAATATCCAATAGTATATGATATACTGTGGGCACTTTCATTCAATCATGACATTCAACAACAACTTCGATCCAATCAAAAGTTAATGCTTAGATTAGCTCATTTAAAACAAGAATTACATCATGAACCAATGGGGAAAATTACATATGGAATATTATGGAATTTAAAATCTACGCATGAAGATCGTGAATTAATAGAAAAAGATGATCAAACAATGTTCGATATCATGATTAGTTATTCGCATAAAGATAAAATTTTCTGTAAACAATTATATGATGAGCTTATTAAAATAGGTTATCGTGTATGGATTGATTTCGATCAAATACATGGTAATGTTATGGATGCAATGGCACAAGCAATTGAACAATCAAATACAATTCTAATATGTATGAGTGAACAATATCGAAAAAGTAATTATTGTCGAGCAGAAGCAAATTATGCATTTCGACGTCGAAATAGAATTGTTCCAATACTTTTACAAGAACATTATCAACCCGATGGTTGGTTATTATTTCTAGTTGGTCAATTACTTTATGTTGATTTTACTAAATATGAATTTTCACAATCTATGGAAGTGTTAATCAAAGAATTAAAAGCTCCTGTTCTACAAGATTATAATCTTCAACGTAGGGAATCTAAAGATGAGACAAATATTATAAGTTCTAATCTATCAATACAACAATCAAGATCCATATTACCTGTACTTTCGGATAATATTTTAGACTGGACTCCGACTGATATTCAACATTGGTTAATTGGACATAATCTCGTACAAATGTCTCGTATTTTATCGGATTATGATGGTTCCAGTTTAATCAACTTGAATAAATATTTAACAAATGTTGAATCACAACAAATTTTTAAATTACTTCAAGAAGATTCTCTTCGACGAACAAATCAAAGTTTATCACTTGTTGAATTAGCACGTTTACAAAGTCTTGTCGATCAACAACAACAAATCCTCGAAACAAAAAGCTCTGAGAAAAAAATTAAGAAAAAAATTAGTAGCAGAAATAAATCGAGTAGTTGTAATTTTTGTCAAATAGTTTAAAACTGTTGAAATTATTATTTTATATATATATATTAATGTGTTTCTCTGAGAATCAATATAATCAATATCTTCTTAGTTAAAATAACAGTTAATACTAAAAGTATGTATTCAGTCGCTTGCAAAATATTAGGAAGAGAAGAGTACGAGTTTGTTTACCGGTTTGATAATACGTAATAGCTGAAGGGATGGATTTTTTTGTATTTGGTTTTATACTGGCATATTAATCATCCAAAGTTGAGAAAGTCAAGTCAAGTCTGACTTGAATTGGTGTCGAAGAAGATGTTCTAATTAATTTCTAATCTTTCTCTCGGCGATCAATTCAAGAGTATAGTTTCCGGATTTTTAATTCAAGAGAAACGATAGTATAAATGTAAGTTGAGTCATTTTTCGTGATATCTATTGAAAAGTTTAATATTATATTTCTAGAACAACTGATCATTCGCGACTCGCACAATAAATCTTTTATTGAAGATTGAAACTGAAATAAAACTAAAAAGAAGTCAATTGAATTGTAAGAATTATAATTTTTATAGTGTGATTGACTGATTTTGGATATTTCTTTCTTTCCTTCTTTTTACTATATTCTACAAATAAGAAGTTTGATATAGATACAAAGATGAATAAATTGTTCATCACTTTGATCTTCACTCCATTTCTTCATTGTTTATAGATTTGGAAGCGCAAAGTATCGTAGATATATGCATGTTGTTTTTAATTTTAACAATCACGGAAGTCTCAAGAGATATCACATATGAATCTTTGATGCTCAGACGTTCGAAATTCGTTCTACGGTGGCATTATTGAAGATTTGCCTTCTAAATATTCTTCATGGAAATTTTACTTTGATAGCAAAAAAAGCTCAATGAGAGACTAACTGTGAAATATAATTTTCGAAAAAAAAAATCCATTGTGTTTCTGAATATATTTATTATATAAAGAGAAGAAAATAAAAAAGTCACATTTGTTGCGTTGAGTTTCCATTCCATGTACGTTTTTCTTCATCATCACTATCATCTTGCGTATTATGGAAACGACGAATAGTTGTTTTTTCTGTTGAATCTACTTTAAAATTTTCCTTTGTTTTTTTTGTTGATTTTGGTTCATTAGTATTATTTAATCTCGTCGTTGGTCTTGTTGGTTGTGTTGGTGGTGGTGTCGGAGTACGATTTCCAAATAGTTTTGCAAAAATGAATTGATAAATAAAATTAAATTGCATCATAAACCATGTAAAAATGAATTGAATTGATTGAAAAATATTATTACTAATTAAATTAGTTGATGGTGACATAGCATTACCACGATTAAGAACAAGTAAAACAGCTGTTGGAACAAGTTCAAGTTCTTTCAATGTATTTGGATTATCTCTTGTTAATGTGATACGTGTATGCGTTGTTCGAAGTATATATGAACCATTTCTATATTGATCAGTTGGTAAAGTTTCTTGTAAATATGCATAAACATCATTCATATGAGCATCTGGTGAAAAATCTTCAGTAAAAAATGATCCATCAGTTAAACGAAATTGTAAACGTGATCGTGCATAATTAATTTTTGGTGTTTGAATTTCTGTTGTTGTTATTTTTGGTTTTGATTGTTGAATAGCTGAAGATTGTTCTTCTTCATATTTTCGACGTTTTTCTTCTCGATCTTGTTGTATTTGTGCTTTAAGTTTTTCTTGTAATTTTTGTTGTTCTAATTTTTCACGACGTATTTCTTCAGCTTGTATACGTATTAATTCTTCGTCTTTTTTTTGTTTCTCTAATAGCATTTGTTGTCCAAGGCGACGACGTTCTAATTCATCTTGTTTTTCTTTTTCTTTTTCTTCTTCATCACGTTTATCTTGAAGTTGTTTAAGACGTGTACGAGCTTCTGCTACCTATTAATAATACAAATATATATATATTTTTTTATTCAACTTAATTACTTTTTCTTCAACAGTTTTTGCTGATTGAACTATTGTTGTTGCTGTTGCTGATGTTGTTTCTTGTTTTGGTTCAATTATATTCATTGAATCTTGAATTATTTCTTCTAATTTATTAGTATTTTCAAGTGGTTGATCAATCATTTTTAAAACTTGCCCATTTTGACCATTAATGAAATAAGTTGTTGGATATGTTTGAATTTTATAAATAGCTTGAAATTGTGTACACGCTTCAGTATCTTTGTTTAGACGAAGTGCAACTATTTGTAATATATTATTTAATTTTGTCCATACATCCGACCAGAGTTTATCCATAGTTTGAGATTGTTCTGAATCATCATGAACATAAACAATGAATAGAGCTCGACGTGATTTAGCTTCACGTACGGCATCAACTACGGCACCTGAATACCACGGTTCCATCTAAAATAATAAGATAAAAAAAAATTGTTTACGATGACGTGTCAACTATTAGAACGATTCACTATGATTCTTATAAGATAGACTTATATGAATGAAGGAACTTAGTGTCCATTACATTAGTACATAAATCAGGTCAAAGGAGTACGTTTGTTACAGAGGTCGCAATTTGACGGCAATGAAATTCATAGAAATGATATATTTGAAATTATTTGATTTTGCTTAAATCGTTAAACTAAACGTAAATTAATAAAAATATAAACAAGGTTATTTTTGAAGAATTTCAATGAAGTGCATCAGAATTATTGATCAAATTTTTCTAACAACTTCCGAGATTTGTTTTTTTTTGAAGGAATTTTCTTTAAATCTTGTTATGCATGTTATCATCAAATGAAAAACACTAGGCTGAAGGCAAGCACTTAGTTAAGGGTGAAGGCTGTATATTAAGAATTATGGGTCTCTTTTGGTAGAGTTAAATTGTAGTATATACTATCAATAGATAAATCCTATGGTTTAAAGAAATCCCCGTAGCACCTTAATTATTCTACTGATATTAGTGAAATAGATTAGACATTTTTCTTTTATTATATTTTGAACTATTTTGTTATTTTCAAAGTGTTAGGGAAATACGAAAACGATGAAAATTTTTTGAGTTGTAGTTTTGTATACAATAGGAACATATAATATTTGACTAAACTGTAATCACCAACGAAAATTATGAATAGATAAAAAAAAACATCACTAAACTTAAGATCAGATCATTTATTGAAAAATCAATGATATTTACTGACTTCAGAATAAAATTATTTGATTATAAAATTGAGTTCTATCATTAATAAAAAAAAACAATGATAGCACGCATATTTGCACAGATAAGTCAAATTAATAAACAAACATATTAGGAATGTACAAAAAACAAGAAGAAAAAAAGATCTACGTCATTCTACTAAAACATTTTTAATATATGAATACAAAAAACAAAACAAAACAAAACAGTCATGAGATATAGAGCTAAGTACTAACTATTTAAAATTCATAGTATAAAAGAAAGACATTCAGAACAATTGAATGGAATGTTTAATAGTGGCAAAATTGACTACTTTATACATAAATACAATATTTGAAAAAAAAATGTCATCCTATTGAATATGCTGCGTCAGTTGCCAATAGAAAATAATAATACCAAATAGAATTGTTAGAAATGAGAGTCGTATATTTGTACTTTCATTACATCCATCTTTATTATCACATTGGCAATACCACATTTTTGTTTTCCATGTACCTAAATAAATAAAAAACAAATATCAACAATACAATATTGATACATTCTACTTTTTCATCACTTGACAGATACACAGTGAGTATTAAATTTATTCAACAAGGTTTATTTTTCAATTTTTTCTCCTAACTTTCACATTAGAGAGAATTCAAAGAGTCGTTTAAACAGAGAAAATCGTTTTCGACCAAGATATAAGGAAATAAAACTTATTCTCATAGATGGGACCTCCGGAAAACTTAAATCCCAGTTTTTCATCACATATAACGTGTAAATAACTTATTTTAAAATAGTTATAATGATAGAGAAATATATTTCATCCAAAAAAATGTTGTAATGATTTTGGAGACGTCAATTTTTTGCCTGTATCATTATAAAACAAAATATTTTCACGTTCCAGATGCGAAAAAATTAGATATTTTGTTTTTTTGAACATCCTATGTTTGAGAATAATTTCTGTTTCCTTATTTTCTTGGTGAAAAAAATTTTCTCTATTCTAATCACTATTTGGATTCTTTCTAGCACGAAGTTTAGCCGAAAAAAATTGAGAAAAAACATTGTTGAAGCTTTGATACTCATTATGTGTCAAAAAAGCTTTTCTTATGAAATAATCATGACATACATTCTGATAAGTATTAGTATATATTTACATTTCATATCAATTTTCTCTCTCTCTCTCTCTCTTGCTTAGAATATTTTTTTATTATTAAAATAATTTTAAACATTTTAAAAATTTTACCAAAATCTTCGATCGCCTCTTCTTCCTCCTCATGAAACATTCTAAGAATTATTTTTTTTTTGCATAACGGATTATAATATCATCGAAATCAATGCAATATTCTGACATCTACTGTTTAGATACATACCAAGACGTTCAATACAATCACGACCTTGTTTTCGACTTACACGACCACGTACAGCACATCCACGCATATAATAGCGTGTACCATCACCAACTTAAACAAATTCAACATATCAAATTACAATCATATTATCTCTTTGGATATTTCTTTCGTTTGTTTCTTACTTTCCCACATATACTTCCGACACATTGTGGCATTACCCATACCAATTTGTGAGCAATCTTTCAAAAAAATAGTATCATTTTGAAATGGATCACGACATTTTCTATCAGGTTCTTTACAAACATAACATTTTATTGATACAACTAAACAACTATAATAAGCAATTCATTTATCAAAATCTTCTATTACCGACCTGATAAAACATAAAATGTAAGTATAACAAATGAACAATAAAATATCAGATATTTCATCTTCTTTTTTTTCTTCTGTTCTAATCAACTTTCTACTCCGACAAAAAAAAGGAAAAGAAGATTCAATGTATATACAACAAATACAAATAAACAATACAAAATTCTTTTGTCCAATAAAAATCTTTGAAGTGACCTCTATCTTAAATAAATTCTCGTATAAGAAAAAACAAGAACACCATATTCATTTATGGTAGGTGTCAAAAGCGAATGAATCTTTTTATGACTTTTTTCTTCAATGAGTTTCATTTAACATAAGATGAATAAATTCGTTCAAGCGTTTAATATTCAATTAAAGTTCAATTTATGTTATAAACAATCGTTTTTTTTTCGTATTGCTAGATTGAGATAAGACAAAAAAACAAAACAAATTATTATGTATCGTCATCTGCTACGTCATCTGAATTCATTTGCAATAAAAATAACAACAGCTAGTCCATTTGAACATGTAGCACGTATGACAACATGTCATTATCCATTTCCGGCAATATCAAAACCGGCACCTGATTTTAAAGGTCCAGCGGTTATTAAAGGACATTTTAAAGATATTCAATTATCGGATTATAGAGGCAAATATGTTGTATTATTTTTCTACCCATTAGATTTTACATTTGTTTGCCCAACGGAAATTGTTGCTTTTAATGAACGTATAGATGATTTTCGTAAACTTAATACACAAATTATTGGTTGTAGTACTGATTCAGTACATAGTCATCTTGGTAAATTCAACCAAAACAAATGAAAATTTTTATCATTTTATTATTTTAATGTTTAGCTTGGATAAATACGCCAAGAAAACAAGGAGGTCTTGGTGGTCTTCAGTATCCATTATTAAGTGATTTTTCAAAAGAAATAACAAAACGCTATGGCATTTTAGTTGATGATAATGGTGGTATTGCATTACGTGGTTTATTTATTATTGATAAACAACAAATACTAAGACAAATAACAATAAATGATTTACCTGTTGGTCGATCAGTTGATGAAACTCTTCGTCTTGTAAAAGCGTTTCAGTATGTTGAGCAATATGGTGAAGTATGTCCTGCGGATTGGAACGAAAAAACAAATCCGAATACAATTAAACCTGATCCAATTAAATCGAAAGAATATTTTGATAAACAAGAATAATTTAACGAAAAAAAAAATAAAAATAAAAACTTTTTTCATTTAGTTTTAGCTTATCTTCTCTTTTTCTTTTTTTCTCTTGAAGATATTTATTTTATTTTTATATGTTCTCTTGAATTTTGTCATTGAAGAAACAATATGCAAGCTTATGGTCGTTATGATTTTCAAGCAACGGCCGATGATGAACTTAGTTTTCAAAAAGGAGCTATGCTTAAAGTATTATATTATTATTAAAGTTTTCGTTTTTTTTTTCAATATATTTCTTATTGTATAGATACTCAATACTGATGAAGACTTGAATTGGTATAAAGCAGAATTTAAAGGACAAGAAGGATATATACCAAAAAATTATCTTGATATGGTTCCTAATGCGTAAGTAAATCGTTTTGTATAAAATGTTAAGAAATTTCGAATTTAGTTGATTGGAAAATGAACAAAATAGTGTTTTTGCAAAAAGTTCATATCTACTTGTATTGTTTGGTATGCTTTAATGTCTGTAGTAACTTTAAAAAGTCATTATGATTTAATAATCATAATAGTTCATTCTATCGATAAATCAATTTCGAAAGCTATGTATTATATTAGAGTTGAGTTTCATGTTTCCTTTTTTCGAGAATTGAAAAGAAAAAGTGATTTAATTAGGAAATATTTTCTTTTTCATTTTTTTCTAGTTGGTATTATGGAAAAATTGCTCGTGCTGAAGCTGAAAAAATTCTTCTTCAAAAAGATGTTAATGCTCGTCGAATTAGTCAACCTGATGGTGCCTTTCTTGTACGCATGTGTGAATCATCGCCAGGCGATTTTTCACTATCTGTCAAGTATATAATCTTAATATTTCTTTTTAAATAATTCTAATTGTTATGATCATTTAGATATCAAGATCAAGTTCAACATTTTAAAATTTTACGTGATGGTATGGGTAAATATTTTTTATGGGCTATTAAATTTGATTCAATTAATGAATTAATTGAGTATCATCGTACAACATCAGTTCATCGTGGACAAAATTTATTACTTAAAGATATGATTTCATCAACACAATCAGAACAAACATCATCATATGTAATGAAATAAAATAATAGAAATAAACTGACATTTGATTTCATTTATAGAATAATAAAAATCAACAACAAAACACTCAATGGACAGCACAGAAAACTCAAGTACAGCAGCAACCAGTTTCACCTCCTGCTTCATCAACAAATGATCAAAATTATGTAGCTGCTTATGATTTTCAACCACAAGAGGAAGGTGAAATCGAATTAAAACGTGGTGATCGCATTCGTATGTTAGACCAAAGTGATGCTAATTGGTGGAAAGGTTATATTCAAATGTTTTCATTTATTTTCATGTATTAGTTTTTATTTTGTTATTTAGGTGAAGTTCGTGGCAATGTTGGTCTTTTTCCTGCTACATATGTGCGACCTTTATAAGCAGTCATTCATGTCGACCAAACAGTGTTTCTTTCTCTTTTTTTTTCGAGCCAGATTCGTATCAAAAATGGAGATAAATAAAACACATGACTTTTTTTTGTCCACTAAGAGATATTTCTTGTCTTTTCTTTTGATAACATGTTCTTGTAACTGTTTGATATACACATGTTTTAGTTTAATTAGTACTCATTACCTACAAATATTTGTTTGTGTGTGCATGTATATAAAAATATCATTTTGCCGAAGTGCAACTATGACGATGTTTCATGTGCTTGACATTATTTTCTTTTTCTTTTTTTGTTTATGTTCTTCTAATTGCATAGATTGGTGCTCTTCTGTTTTGTTCTAGTAGGGAGAAAGTTTGCTATTACTACTGTTATTGATGTTCTTCTTCTCCTTCTAATCTTATTTTAGTGATGAAAAAAAAATAATAATAAAATAAACTATCAACCAACTGGAACAAAAGAGATATTTGATCTATTCTATTGTACCAAGAGGCAGAAGAAATGTCAGCCATTTGTATGAGAATTTCTTACCTAAGTAATACGAAAAGATCATTATTGAATTATGCCATACGAATTGAATACCAGCTCCTTTCAACTTACACCATATTTTAGCGGATCATCATATTCAATTCATATTTATCTGTAAGAAATATATTTTATGTTTTGTCTTATATGAGAATTAGTAATCAAATGAAAGACGAAGAAAGTCAGTTTAGACATAAGAAGGAAATATTATTTATATTGGTCCTTTTTTTTCTCTTATCAATCTTTGTAAAGCAATGAAATACATCTCAAATTAACCTTCGAAAGATACAGAATGTTAATACTATAAATTTTATGAATAAATTTTCAACAAATATTTTAATAATAATATCATCCAGATCCGTTCTTGAAGAACAAAAAAAGTAGACATTAAAAAGCTTACGACACTCGGTATTCCCAGGCGGTCACCCATCCAAGTACTAACCGAGCCCGACGTTGCTTAACTTCAGTGATCGGACGAGAACTGGTGTATTCAACGTGGTATGGCCGTAAGCATACAACAGTGTTTTCATTCTTGACTTTATGATTTCCTAGAGTTGAATAAGTTCTCGATTATAAAAATGAAAAGCTGCAAATCTTCTTGTACAAATATCTCCTTAGATATACATATATGTGACCCTGTAGTTGCTTCGTATACTGGTTGATAATCTATGACGAGTCTATTGAACACATTATTTTAATGTTTTATTCGTTCATTTTTAGAAGAGTTAAGAGAAAAACGTATCTGTTTTTTACGGATATCATAGAATTCGCTACAAAATTAATTTCAACATATGGAATTCTTCAGCTACAAAAAGTTTCAGCTCATCAATGTTTTTGATTTTCTGTTTCCAATTTTGCGTCTTACGATCAGCGAAATGTTCTCTAGAAGATTGACATCTGAACTGTTAAACGCCCCGATCAACGATTATGGACTTCGCATAAGACTGTAAACGACCATAAACGATCGTATTTTAGCAATTTACATGGTCCAGTATTACGGTCGTATATCGCCGTGATCGTACACAGATATATATGATCGTATACAGAGAATTATGGAGCAAAACGAAGATTATATACGGACTCTGTATACGAGGACCGTAAACAACCGTTTTTCTCTCTGTATTTCTCCGTAAACGATACCAAGATATACGATCGTAATACTGGATCATGTATTTTGCCGTATTTCTCCGTATATGGCCGTTTACGACCATTCTTGTTCGATGCCTAGGTGGGCTCTCTAATAATGGTGGCATATTGTTATTGAAGAATTATTTAGTAATGTTGTGGCAGTGTTAGGGATCACTATCCTACTGTAAACACTAATTTTGACAAAGTTTTTGTAAAACAAAGAAATAAACCGTGAGTCTGCATTATTTTTCATGCTTACTTAATTCTAGTAGCAAGAAAATTAAGATTTTCAAGCACATCAACATTATATGGAACATCAAGGTTGTATCGGTATGCGTGAGGATGCGGTTGTGAATGTTTTTGTGTTATTGTCATCGTCACGGAAAAATGCATGATTTTAGCGGATTTTTAACGGTAATCAGTACTAGAATGTTTTCTGAAATTCACGAACCGACGCAGCTCAATTAATCTAGTTCATATCCACATCTCGTAAGAAGATTTCAATTTTTCACAAAGTTCAATGTTTTATAGTAGGTTGTGAAATCTTTAGACCGTTTTATCATTCATAACGGCGTAAACTATTGAATGTAGGCGAAGTTCGTCTTTCATCGATCAGTTCATCTGAATTTTTGATTTTGTGATAATAGTTCAGCTCATTATCAATGAATGCAATGTCAGTATTAAAAGTGTAGTTGGAAACAAGTTTCGTACATGGGAAAAGCTTAGTATTTGTAAAGGTTTTGAAACAAGATGGTACTATGTAGCGTTTATGAGAGACGTGAGGTTTTTTGCGCAAGCAGATTCAAAAGTTTGGATTAAGTTAGTAAGAAAAAGTAGAGATTAAAGAGAAACGTTTGTGCATGTATATAGCTATTAAGTTCGAAAAATAAACAAGGCAAGTGCAGAGTTACAATGATATTTTTATACACAAGGCATGCACAGCTGTAAGGGAAAGTAGGATGAGATGTCAAGCGTGAGAAGAAAAAAAGCCAACATACGGTTTGAACGATAATAGACTTATACGTGCACATGACATTGCATAAGTATTAGATGTTCGGTCTGCAGTAACTCTTAAACTCACAAATGTAAACTATAATGATAACAGGTTATCATGTGGAAAGCATTCGTGAGGATATATCATTGAAGCGAACATAGGTGCCATCATTCGCTTCGATAATTGCGGTAAAGTGACTTTGTTTATTATTGAAGTCGTCTGAAAGACGATATCTGAACAGAAAATATTGTGAGAAATACGTGAATATGAACGATATTAGCTTACTCGTGTGGATCAATATATAATGGATCAGACAGTTCCAAAATTAGTGGTTCATCTATTTCAACGTTAATAATTACGAAAGGTTATAATAATGTGAAAAACAAAATAAATCTTACTCAATGCGAGTAGTATTAGTTTCTATATCGGCAACCGAACAATTGTTGCCGATAGTGTAATTGTTAGGATAATTTTGAGGTTCGTCAGGACCAAGATTGGTGTCACAAGAAGCCACTAAATCATTTCCAAATGATTTCATATAATTTGGAAATTGGTTAGTGCCTTTGCTAAATAAATTTCAAGAACTTCAATAGCCAATATATCATTTATTAAAATAGAAAAATTAGTAGGAAGCTGTTATACGAAAAGATTTTGATAATTGTTCAAGATATTGGATTTATGGAAAACATTTAAAACTACAACAAAGATTTGAAGCGTCTCAAATATTTTTACAAAAAACTAGCTTACGTGAAGACTCTGACAAGTCGAACAATTAAATTTTTAGATGTAAGGGAAGTTAGCGAAGTATTCGAGTTTTTTCTAGATCGATTCGCAGAATCAACTGTGCCAACTACGGAATGTTGTGTGCCAGATAGAGTTCAACGAGCTTTATCGAATGGTATATTTACTTTTAAAAACAAAATTCACAATAAAGAAAAAAACCATAAAATATAATTTTTCATCATGGGGAAAAAATGAAAAATAGATATTTTCCAGAAATATTCGATTCACGACTTGTACCACTTTTCAAATTTGAATCAATCAATGTAATTCAACAAACTCTATCTAATGATGTATAATAAGCCCTGATAAATTGAATCAATGAAGATTTATATTTTGTTGTACATCTAAAATTAGCATTTCAGGAAGTGTTTCATATCCCAATTCGTTAGATAAATTGTGCCACACGGGAAAATAATCCCATTCGATTCAGTTTAACGAGCTCTATTGAATAATATATAATTTGTCATTACACAAATCAAACTTTAGCATAAAAGTTTTCTACGGTCTTGGATTTGTGCTGTACTGCAACAAGTACTCCAACCAATGACTCATAATGTGAATTCTATGCTAAACTCGTATCAGCAAATGAGCTTCGACCATGCCTCTCGATTGATCAGCAGTGTCACATATCCAAGATTTTGGAGATGCCACCACATCTCCTGCGGGAGATGCCGCATCTCGCGCGAGAGATGCGAGTGTGGGTGTGGGGGATGCGTCTCTCTAAAGGAGATCTTACATCTCCAGTGGTGAATGACCTCATCTCCCGAGTGTGGGTGCCGCGTCTCCCGCTGGAGATGCGGCATCTCCCGCGGGAGATGCGGTGGCATCTCCAANTTTCGTTATTCCAATTAATAAATGATGTATAATTACTTGTAGGTGTAGAAAATTCAATATAATAAGGTATCCATATATATTGATTGTATTTACGTATGAAACGATATGATCGGAATAACTTTTGTTTATCTTGTTGAATATTAAAATAAATAAAATTTTTTGATGAAGTTAAGTTATAGACAAGTGATGAATCATCCGAAAGTAAACGAATCTATTTAATAAATAAAATTAAAAAAAAACAGCTTGATAGTACAACATCTTTGAGACTGAAAATGTGGAACTCACATATTCGATATAGCTCATCCAAATAATTTAGTTTTAATTTTTTTTATATAATGAAATAATAAATAGACTGAAACTTTCGAGATAAAATGTTTGTTTATTTTTAACTACCTCGAAAGTATTTTCAGGAATCAGAAGCTATAGATTGTGAGCAGTAGTTTGTGCTCGCTCCGATGATAAGCTTCGAAATTTTCTTGCGACCAATGAGATGATCTTTTGAAAGGTCCAAAAATGAGTTTGAACGGAAAATCTTTTCATTATTACAACTCAAAAGTAAATGTTCACACCTTTATTAATATATCAGGTTGTAGAACAGAAGTCACCCTACAAACTGTACTATTGAAGTTCTTTTTTTCCTACAGATCAATTCAATTTTCGTTTCTTTTTAATCTTCATTTTTAGAAAAATCGACTTTTTAACGAAATGACGTTTTGTATAGAAATAAGCTCTTGGCAGTCCCTATAGATTCATTTAGGTAGAAATTACACCTTCGTTCAATATAGAATTTTCTAAAGAAGTGTCCACTCGACAAAACAATCGATTTAAATATTCTTTGGCATCTTCAAAAAAGGAATTTATAAGGATTAGCAAAAGCCAATTTGTTTACCATTAAAACTAAGTTTTTGAACCCTTTCCAAGATTCTCTTACTAGTCTGAAACAAAAACTGAGATAAAATATATAAGGCCATATTCGAAAAATGTGCAATATGCTGGTTCTAATCCATGGCTCTTAATGTCACGGGAACATTTTCAAAGGAATCAAAAAATAAACAAATATTTTGTTTCAAAACTTCCGATCCATCCGTTATATTTTAGAGTTTGGAACAAGTGAAATGAAATAAATCAAAAGTTTGACATAATAAAAGATTTATTTGATTATTAATAGTGATCAAAATTATTGACAAGATATTAAAATGTTATTTTTCAAATCATTTTCAATATAATTAAATTTTTATCAATTCTTTCATGTATAAAACTAAATATAACATTGATTAGTTTATGATAAAGAACTCATTTTCTTTTTTCATCAAAAAATAGCAACACTCTTGTTTTTATGATATGAAGAAGAAAAGAAATATATACGACAATGGTCTAAATGGATGAAATAATAAATGACTATAATGATATTTTTCAGATTGAAACAGTTACAAATAGATGATGAAGCACGAACTACGATAAGAAAAAAACATTGCACTCTCTATTACAAGTGCACATATTAGCATAGACGGCATACCAACGAAGCAATAGAATGCAATTGCTTCGCTTAAAAAAAATTCGGAGACGCAAAAAGAAGCTACTGCTCCTCTTGATATCTCAGTACTTTGAGGGTTAACATGGAAACATTATTAAATAGTGCTAGAAAATTGTTTAATTCTATCTGTGTGGATACACTTTCATCACATATATTTGATATTTGTCTTTATTATAGAAGCTGAAAGTCAATGAATTAATATTATATAATTATAGAAAATCAAAGACTGCTTCTCTTGTCTTTTTTTTTATCCATGATGGAAAGAAGATGCCTATTAGTCTTTTGTATTTTATTTTTTATCGTTTACAACCGTGTGGTTACCTTCTAATTTATTCGCTAAGTGTCAGACAAAAACAAAGTTTCTAATTATTTCACAAAAAAGAACAGAAATTCCATTAACAAGAATAATGTAACACACGTAATAGTACAACTATTCTGAATACAAATAAAACAATTATTTTAAGTGAAACTGTTGATGCAACATCAATGACACCATTTTAAGGGTGGGGGTGTAAGTGTTTATTTTTTAGTTTATATTGAACGTTGCTTTAAAATTCACTTAGATGATATGGTAAAAAAAGTTTGCATTGAAAAACAAAATATTTAAAAACTAAATAAATTGATTAATGTACGATTTGAACTGAAATATCTTTTATAATTATTCATTATAAAAAATTTATTACTTCCTCTAGAAAATTTTGTTTGTGTCACGTAGTAGTACCTTAATTCGACTCTCTTTCCTTTGCTTGTTTCTCTCTTTAACATAAGATTTCAATAAAAGTTGTTCGCTATGCAAATCTCTTATTTTTGCTGAAGTATCTGCTATTGCCAGTAGTATTAAAAAATAATTGATTTATACATGTGATAACATTGGAAATGTATTCAATGACTTTTACTACCAGTTGCTAAGATCGGCAAAGATGAATGAGAGAGCTGCAAAGCTTCAATTTCAAAAACTATCATTCACTATTTTCTTCGAAAATATATGCGAGCTCCACAAAATTCTTTTTCTTTTTTGGTTAATGAAATCAAGAAATCTTACGGCAACTGATGAAGGCCATAGACGTTCAAAAATGAATGATAAACAAATTTTTGAATCAAAATGTGGAAATATATAACAAAAGTCTTTTACTGATGATGATAAAACAGTTTTTTTTGATACGGTTTGTTTGTGATTCACTAATGGCTTTATTGCTTGTCTATTGATTAAATAGATTAAAAAGAAAAGTTCTTTTTAAAGAGAAAATTCTATTCATACTCGATTTTAAAAAGAATATTTTCTTTTTGTATTGAACGCCAAATGTATGAAGTTAAATATTCATGTTGATGAATATTAATTTTAAAATTAGATTCAAGATTAAAACTTATTTTATATCCAGTCATGATTTCACCTAATCCATGTTGAATTTTTAGAACAATACCAGCCGTTGATCTAAGAGACAAAAAACAAATCATAATCAAAATTAAATTAATTTAATGAAATGATCATTAGGAGCGGAACATTTTGATTCTAGGGTAAGCTCAACATATTTCATAAGACCCTCATCTTGAAGTTAAAACTGAAAGAAGACGAACTTTTCAATTTTACAACTTATGAAAATAACAACGCGCATCTGAAGAAACATACGAGTGTTTGTGTTCATCACAATGTGACCTACACAAGACGAGATTCTGATCTTCTTTACCGAAAAGTTTAATAGTGAAGCATAAATCTTTCACAAAAAAAGATCTTGCATTGCGGATTTCTTCACTGTTGAATGTGTTTACTCGGCATTTAAACTAAGTCGTTGAAGGTGAACAAAAATATTGAAAGATTTCAGTTAATCCGACTAAAATTATTCTTATAGTTCTTCTTCACTTGTAGCGATGAATTCCCGCTTCAAATCATTGACGATGCACGATTCAATATTTACTTGTACAAAACTCGATGTTTTCTTTAAAAAAAAACGTTTGCTAAATCTGCTCGATTGAGAAAATGTTACTATTAACTGCTGAAAACAATAAAACATATGAGCTTGTGTACAAAAAAAACGTGATGCACTGCTTAAATCTATCAATCTGATAGAAGAAGAAAAGTATTTGAGTCTACACTAGCCTACGAAGCGTGAATCTAGAGTAGAACTTCGCTTTTCCAAGCCTTGTGATTCTGTCACCTATGGAAATGAAAATGTATCATTTTCACATTAACCTAATCTGAAATTAGTCTGTAGTCTAGAGAGATGTAAAGATTACAGATCTTTTTATGACCTAAGGAAATGCCATAAAGGCATCAAAAACCACTTTTTGTATAATGATATTATTTCCTATGAGGATTTTTCTGATGAAACAATATCTACCGTAATTGCCCATAGACTCATCTAGAATATATGAGAAAATTCTAGAAACAATTGATCCTTATCCAATGCAAGGCTGATAGAGAATATTTCGATATAAATTGGCAAGAGACCAATATCTGTTTGTGATAACAACGAGTAAGTATCACTAGAGTTATGACTCTCGAGCATTTGTAGAAGTAGAAATAATTGAAAACTCGGCAAACAGTTTTCTGGTAATAACTCAAAATTTGCACAAACATTTCATTAAAATTGATGGGAGCTCCCTTGTCTCCCGTGATTGAAACCTATGATCAGAGTAGCCTAAATATATTTTATAGTCAATTTTGAAGTCTGTACATCTCTAATGGATTTTTCTATTGTCAAGTAAGGGTCATTGCAAAAAGTATTTTAATCATATAGTGTAATTTTTGTAGATATATATTTACTTTTTAAAAAAATTTTTAAATTGATTAAAATAACCAGTAAACCATTTAAGATTAAAATTCGATTTTAAATTTATTTTTAAATAAAATTCATCAAGAGTTTTCATTTCAAATAATCGATCATTATTTAACCAATTAAAAAAATCCTTAATTGTTGAAAAACGAATAATATTTTTTCTATCAAATATTAATAAAATTTCCCATTGCTATATGCAAGAAAAAAAGAAAAAAAAGATTAATAAAAAAAAAACAAAGAAAACAAAAGATAAAAGCAAAAATTTCATACCATATTTTCTTCATTATTTCGCACAAAATAAAAATCAATATCAGTATTATTTCCAAGTTCTAATTGAATCATATTTGGAAAATAGAATAATAAATTTTCATGAAATATAATATTAAGTTTTCCAAATGGAAATTCATATGAACCAGAATTTGCTAACCATATTGAACTTTGTTTAAATAAAGATTTTATATAAAAACGAAGTTGATTTGATTTAACATTTTCAATTAAATTATTTATTTCAGATATATTAAGAGATGAATACATTGCTTGGAAACAAAGTATACGTATTTCACTTGGTTCTTCTTCATTATTTAACATAATTTGAAAATCTTTTAGAAAATTTTTCTCATTATTGAGAAAACGAAATGCAATAGCACGATATTTTAAACTATTATTTCGATTTAATATACATTGTATTGTTAAATTATCTTGTGAAATAATTATTAACATACGAAGATTTATTATATTTGTTATTTGACAAGAATTAGGAAAATACTTTTTTAAAATTTGTTTTGTATGATCATTTGATTTTCTTTCAATTAAATCAAGATGATATTCAACTATTGATTCATCATGATAAAAATTATTAAAAATATATTCTGTAGCTTGATAACGAGTTACGTCAATTATACTTTGATTGATCATTGTCCTTTAGAAAGAAAAACAAATAAAAAAAAGAGAACAAAAACTAAAAATAAAAGCATTTCAACCATTCACAATTTGAATATTGATTTGTATTTAGAAACAGAATTTTATTTAAATCTTCATCATGAAGTTCATTATTCATCATATTAATTAATTGATATTGTAAATTTAATTCATATTTTGCACAAATTTGTTTTAATAATTGATCAAAGTCAGTTTTTGTTGTTGTTTTTAATTGAGTTGAAGTTAAATTTTTACTTGTGAGGATAAATGTTTGATTATCCAATTTGCTATCAAAACTTATTTGCCTATTAATAGTTAAAAGGATAGCAGTGGTTGATATACAAGTACTTTTTTCAAGTTTTTTTTCATTAATATTTATTATTGTTTCACATGTTGTTTTGGTTGGTGGAACAAGTTTATTGAAAACATAATTCTATTTAAAAAAAAAAACAGAGGACTTTTAATTTAAACGACAAAGTTTCTTTTTATCTAATAAATAGGCTTACAGCAAAAAGAGAATTTCCAATAAATTGGCCATCATTTGTTCGAACAGTTTTTATTTGACGATACTGATTACTATTATTATAATAATCATTTAAGAAGATAATATCCTGTGTTGTATTTTGTAATATATTCTTTAAAAAACAACAAAATTTTTGATTTCTTTTCTATACAAAATTTTTACTAACAGATGTTTCAATAAATATCTGAAAAATAGCTTTTTCAAGTTGTTTGATATCCATATGAATACTATCATGTTGAAATGAATTAATAATCAGATTTTGTAACTAAACAAAGAAAAAAAATAAAAGGTAACTGTATGTTTTTTTTTGCATTATCAATGAATTAATTACTTTAACAAAAGATTGATTACAAGGTGATTTTGATTGATAAAAATTCACATCAGCAGTTATATTCAATGCTGTTTGATCAATAATAGTAGTAGGTACATATTGAAAAATAGCTTTAGATGTATATTTATATTTAATCACAAAAAATGTGCCTAACAAAGAAATAAATTTTGTTAATAATTAATAATTTAATAGACTTACATTGTTCATCAGCAGAACTAGCGATAATATCTCCTACAAATATATGAAAATTACATTTTGATCATCTAATCCGTTCTTTTTTTTTCTGCAGACCTTGTACAAGAGAGAATAATAGAAGACAAACATAAACGACTGTACACATTCTTTTTTCTTTATTCTTTGAGTGCACGTTGCAGTTTAAATAATCGAGGCGTATCCTATCTATCGTTATCTCAAATTCTGACACGATGCTTGAACTATTTATTTTTTTTTATCAGAGTCATAAGACAAAGGGAATGAATATATATTTATTATATATACAAAAAAAAGAGAAAAGAAATTAAATCTTACAAACACACACAGCACAAATTTATTTTTCATGTTTTTTTTCTTTTCAAACAAAAAAAAAGAAAAGAAATTAAAGAGTTGCTCTAGTGTTAGCAGGTGTAAAATTTGACAGTTTCGAGATTTTATCAAACCCAAACCATGTTAAATGAGGAGTTTTTGTACAGCATGATTTTAAAAGTAAAATAAATTCTTGTCGAAAACGATTTCCCCATAATGAATAAAGAAAAAAATTTAAACAAAATGACATAAAATAAAAATGTCTTAAAATTCCAAGTGTACTTGTTAACACGTGCTTTGATATAATAGAATAAAGTAAAACAGCAGAATATGGAGAATTAAGCAGAAGAAACGTTGTTGAACATATAACAAGCATTTTTGTTGTACGTTGTGATATTGCTTGTCGATTATTATTTGAATTTGGTGGTGTACATATTAAATCATTCGATATTGTTAATACTGATGCACGTGGATTACTAAGACGTGTTGAATATTCGTTAGGTTTTGTTGTTGTTTCAACAACTGATGCACAAACTGTATGATTTAATGGTTCTGGTGTATCTGATGTTTTATTTCCATTGTCTGATGGACCACAACCATTTGCATCATGATTTGCTTGATACAAACGTCCTTGTTCAATATAATCATGAACACCAGTCAAATGAAGTGTAGACAATTTGCCCCGACTATAAGGAGTTCTTATCATTGTTAATGAACTATCTAAATATAGAAAGAAACGTGTAGATATCAAGTATTAACGAAATAGAAAACGGTGTAATTCTTTACATTGTAAATGACAAAGCTTTTTTTCAAGTATTCTTTCAATTCCTAAGTATTAATGTGTCGCGATGAAAAAGAAAAAAGCTATGTCGCAGTATGTAACTGTATTAGATTTTTCTCTACCACTATAAAAGTAACAATAGAATTTTCTGTCTATTCTATTTTGTCGGACAAGAATAAACTCTAATTTTCTTCTTGTCAATTTCAATACTTGTTATATACAAGTTTGATTATGTTGATAATTAGGTTTTGAACTCTAATTCTCTCATATTTTATTTTCCTACATGAACTCTGTACCAGCAATAGTGTAATCATATTTCTCTTATATATTCTAATATGATATTATATGTGTTATTCAAGAACGATCTCTTTACTGTTTTCAATTAAAGAACTAATATAATAATAAAAAATTGTCTATTTATGGAATATTGTATCATAATACAAAATAAATCTCAGATTATATCTTATGAAGTAGACCAGAAGAATTCTATTCAATGAACCATACCTAAGTGATTACTTAACGTGCAGGCAAAAACAATATTATGGCATAACAGTACGATTAATATTCATCTTTTAGATAACCTACATGTCATCTCATTTCATATCGACTTTCTGTTGTGAAAAATAAATATAACAGCAGCGAAATAATTACTCTTTTTCCTGTTTCTTTTCATTTCCTCAATTAAAATAAATAATATTTAAAAAACAAAATAACTTACCAAGAAAATTTGAAAATTTTTTTCTATGTTGTAATTGGTAAACAATTGCACAATTAAAAATAACTATAAATATAAAAGGTATGACAAATGTTAAACATATATCGGCAAGTAATAATGGAAATAAAGCTGGATATGTTTCATCTTCTATACACTTTCCATGTGATACATTTGTCACAAAAAAACTAAATGAATAAAAACTACAACCAAAAACTAATAATACTACTATATTTGTTATTGATGAACGATTTGATATTATTGTTTTAGCATGTAATGGAAAAATAACAGCAATAAAACGTTGTGATGTAAATGATAATGTAAAACTAGCTGATAAAAATGAACAAACATGTGTTATATAAACAGTTACTTGACATAATATTAATGACTGATTGAGACCAATTGTTTGATTTGTTAGTTCATCAATAATTGATAAAAATATAATTAATAAATAAAGAAAATCTACAGCAGCTAACGATGATAGTAATATTGACGAACGCCATTTACGCATTGATTGTCTATTAAGTACAATTATTGTACATGCATTACCAATTAAACCAATAATAGAAACAATAAGTGTTATATGAGTTGTTAAACGTTCAACCAATTTTAAATGTTCAGAAATATTTTTTTTTGTACTATCTGATGATGAATGTAAAGTACTGCTATTTTCAGAATATGATAGCGGTAAAATTGAAGAATTTATATTAATAAATAAGAAAAAATCACTTTTATTATAGTTTGCCATTTGTTTATTCTGTTGAAAATATTTGATGATGTTAATTAAAGCATAAATATTATTGATCAATATAATGAATTAGTTGTTATAACACTATTTTTTTTCTAGAATATAGACAATGTATATTAACTAATAGAGACGTCATTGCTGTCCCTATAAGACATGATATAGATAAGATATGGAAAACATTTTCTAGAGGAATATAGACTGGCAAATGCTGGTAGTGGTGATCCTGTCAGTTGATGACGAAGGAAGTAGCAACTATAATAGGAACAATAATAACAAACAGCCCTGCAATTGACTGTCATTCTAACTAATGTCATCACTATGACAGAAGCTTTTCTCAATCATCATTTATTCTTCGATTAAAAAAAAAGTCAATTTTCTTTTCTTTAACTTTCTATTCATGATTTGATTATCTGAATCCTCTCCAACATATATATATATATATCTGTGTGTGCATAGATCATTAGCAAAATTACGAAAATACTCAGAGATTGTTGTCTTTTTTCTTTCTTTTGTTAAGCATAATGTTGAAAAGAAAAAAATTATAGAGATGATATACGTACGATACGAAGAAACAAGTACACAAAATATAATGCTTTTTGTACATGTGTCGGCTTATTTTTCCTGCTTCTCGTTTTCTTTTATCAGGCAAAGTAGTTGGATTACTAATATTTGTTTGTTTTTTTTCGTTTACTATTGTCAATACACTAGAACAGAAAACAGAGAAGAATCCTTGTGCAACAAAATATTACAAAAGGTGGTGTCTCTCTAAATATCATAGTTTTGCTCGATAGAATGCCTTGGCTGTTCTCGTTCTCGCTCTCGCTCTCTCTTTCTCTCACTTCTCTTCGTTCTAGAAATATAAGGCGGTATCATACCGATGATGACAACAGAAAAAAGTTAGTCTTTTTTAAAAAAGAAAAGAAAAAGGAAAATAGTATTTCAAGCAATACTTCTTTTTTCCGTCGTTTGCAATAAAAGATTATCATCAAAGCGTAATAGAAGAAGATCCGTTTCTTATGATGAAATTCTCCTCTTCCACCTCGCACCTCTGACGTGGATTAGCATGCATATATTTGTAGCACAAGAAAAGAATCAAGTGTCATTCCATGCTTATTATCTACAAATGAAAATTAATTTATTTGAACAAGACAATAATAAAAAGATGATTTTAATTTTATTAGTTCAAAATATACTAGACATCCTTAGTTCTGATTAGATAAAAAAAAATACATGGAAAATTCCGTATTTTCTCCTTTTCAAATTTGAATTTTGTTTTTTTTTTGTAGTTTTCCGTATGATAAGATAATAATGTCTAATTCTTCATAAAAAATGAACAATCAAATGAAAATTTCTTATTTTTAAAAAGTATTTATTTCAATGATACAATCCAATCAATCTACTTATATAGTAATTATAAATATTTATGCTTGTCTTTAATCTACCTGTAAGTGAATGAGAAAGAAAGACGAAAGTAAGAAAATGTTTTTTTTTTGCTATTTCATGATTCTATTTTATTTCAACGATACTACTACAAAAATTTCGATTATGAGAGACACAAATGACTTGTAATAGATCAATCAATCAGATTGATCTATGATATTTTTTCCTATTTTATTTACGTGTAGTGAAATATCAAAACAATACAAATACGAAGTTCAAAAGCAAGCAAAAAAATTTGAAACAAGAGAAAATGGAACGTAATCAATAGTAATGTCTACGAAAGGTGTTGTAAGAAAAAATCGTTACCATTCAACAATCTTACAGTAAGAAGTGCATCATCTATATCTCAAAGCAGATTGTATTGATGTGTGCCCATGTCACACACAGGTGTATACTGTCATTGAAATGTAAACAATGAGTAAGAAAAAACGATTCACTTTCAAATATATGGATTTTTACCGCGCAAAGAAAAATTATCCCTACAAAATACGAAAAAACAAACAAACAAAAGAAAGAAGGCGCACGTACATTTGTTAGGAACTAGGAGGCCGTCACGTGTAGATAAAGCTTGAGTTATTTTATACAGTGGCTACTAACACACAAGTAATATATATAAGAGTCGTTAACATGTTTCGTCTCCTTTCTTTCTGCTACTCAATTCAATCTTTTTTTCTCTCATCTTATATCCTATATAATTTAGACATATCTCTATCTTTTTTTCTTATTATTATTAGTATTATTATTGTACTTTGTCCATGAAAAACCTCTCTCCTAGCTTGATCATCAATTAATTACAATGTCTAGAAGAAAAACGAACGAAGCAAAAAAACAAAAAAAAAAACCAAAAAAAAAGCATACATGTTGATAAAAAATGATAGGTAATGATCATTTAGATTGATGATGTGAAAATATTTATTTTATATTATAAATGATTGTAATTCAATTTTAAAAGACAAAACGTGAAAGATATTTGGTACAACGAAAACAAAAAAAAAACAAAAGTATGTTAAACTAGATAAACAAAAAAGTATACTCTTAAAAATTCAACAATCATACTAAAAAATGTCAAAAATAGACTTTTTTTCTTTGTTCATCTCTTCTTCTCATCAATTTACTCTCTAATAACAATAATAACTAATTCACCCATTTAAACTACTCATAGTAAAGCATTTTTCAATGATAACTAACAAAAATTTGATCGACATATTTTGAGTAGAAAAAAAAACAAAACAAAAAAAAAAAAAAAGAGATAATTTTTACTTAAGAATAAATTATTTTTCCACAAATAAGTCTTCTTAAAACTATTCTATATTTTAAAACTAAAGCTTATCAATATTTTTCTTATCATTTAAAAAAAGAATCATTTTAAATATTATATCGATTGTTAAAATTCTAAAAAATATTAACGGTTTGAATTATGCATATTCATCAAAGAAAAACAACCAAATTTATCATAAAAATGTTTTTAATCATCTGTTAAATATATTAAAATAAGAACTTCATCATTCTCTATAAGATAAAAAAGAATTCATGAGTTAATTAGGTTACTGCGTCATTCATAACTGAAAAATGTACTACTTTTCTAAGGCTAATTTATATTCGTCTACGCATGAAAGACGAAGTATTATACTAAGAAAAAACTGTCATATAGTCGAACACAAAAGAAAAAACAAACCGAACAATTACTAAGGTTTAATACCATGAAAGTTTGTATTCCTAGGGTGCTATGTTGATACTTACAAATACATCCTTCGAATAAATTGTGAAACTCTTGCATAAATAAATATAATCAACAAGGTTATCAATGTTGATGAACACAAGTTGTTAGACAAGAAGACTTGAAGAAAAAAAATGATTTATTTCTCTTCTATATATTCTTTTTGGATTAACAGTAAGAATGCATACGTAACAAGGCGTGAAGCAAAAAAAAAAAAAGAATGAATATATGAAAGAAGAGAGAGAGAAAAAGAAAAAAAAAAGTCCACTTATCGTCAATAACGATGAGAACGATTGATTGAGCATTTAAATGAATAAAAAAGGAAATATGACAGAATCGGTCTGAATAGATCTATATGAATACAATAATGTTAATTCTTTATTATTAGATATAATAAAGAATTAAAAACAAATAGAAAAATTCATTTGAATTTTTCTATAAGGAAAAGGCAATTACATATATCACATTTCGTTTGTGTATGTACCTTGCTAAATGGCAAGATAGTTATGAATCATTGAAGTTCTAGTAGATAATGCATGTCATATATATATAAAATAGTGTCTGTATGAGTGGATAGTAAAAAGTAATAATATCATCGAATAATTATGTAATCTTTAATGTAGTAGTACTTAGCTAAAGACTCATGGAAACTAGCATCACCGCTTTTTTCGTCATCATGTTCTTTTGCTCTGCTTTGTTTTTACATTATTCATCAAATATCTAAATCATGATAATTTCTTCGTGGCAAAATCAAAAAATTCTAAACATTAATGATAGTGTCAAAATTAAAAAACAAAATGCAAAGATAAAATAATGATAATTATCTCAATTATACTTATTTCACCGTCTCTATTACGAAATAAAAAAACATTTGAAAAAAAAAAGAAAGGACCATAATTATAATATATCATTATTTTGAGATTGATAGTTTATTTTCGCATCAAAAACAATGCTTTACTTGCGTTAAGGTTAATAAGACCTACTTGCATATATAAGACAAGTTTAGTTTTGCAGAAAATTAAGATAGATGTGTCGTAAATAATCGATGACAATTGCTCTAAGAATTATTTGTACCATCCAATGTTACAAATGCACAAACATTAGATCTCGATATTTCATTTTCTTACACGCGTTTTTTTTAGAATACCCAAAGGTCTTTTTTTTGTAGATTTTGATCTGTTGACAAAATCAAATAGCAATAAAGAATATTTTTGTTATTTTTTTATGACAAATATATATATACAATAATCAAGAAGACAGTATTGATGATAATTTAATAGTCATATTACATGATTAGATCAGCATATTGAAGCAATTTTATAAGCAAAATGTAAACATGTACAAAGCTTTGATAATATTTAGTAAATAAATATGCTTGAATTTTACCTTTTCTTTTTCTCTTGCTTGCCTATTTGGCTTTCAATATGTATTAATGACGATGTAGGTGGAGTGAATATCGACATTGAATGATTGGCATATTATTAACGCTTTATTAAAATTTTCTCTGCTTGATTAAATCGTTTATTCAATAGGAACTATGGAAATTATGTTATATATGATAACAAATAATAACTACCACTAGGTCTTATTTACTTAACTTGAATATGATGCATACGAAATCTATTTTTTAATCTAATTATGCTTTTATGTATGCATGCAGACGGATATAAATACTAAATAAGACGATAAATGATGTTGACACTTATAAAAACAAACAGAAAATGAAGGATGTTCTTTTTCTATTTGATTGTTGAGAACATTTATTGTGTCTTACTGTTCAAGGATAATCTGTGTCAAAACAAAAGACAATTGACAATGATGATGACGAGACATGGATGTTAGTACTTTGACGTACATTCCTATTAGCACTGAAAATGTTAAAGCATTAAGATGAGTAACATCTATTTATTTGTCATAGTGTTTTCTTTTCTAGGCAAAAATAAATTAAATAGAAACAAAAAAGGCAAAGCCTAAACAAATGTTTGAATTGAATTAAGTAAACGTCGAACTGGTCTTACAGCAGCTAATCGTACTTCATATACTTGATTTTCTAATTGATTTAATAAATTATTATGATGTGCTGTCCATTGTATTAATGGCCATGAATTCATTGTATTATTTTTATCATGATGTAATATTCTTTTTGTACCATAATCTAAAATTCTTAAACCAATTCGACCAACATGTGCAAGATTTTCTGATATTTGTTCAATATCTTGACCCCAAATTTGTTTACTTCTATCTATATTTATATTATCAAATAATTGTTTTAAACGTAAATGATTAATAGACCAAGCTTGAAATATGTCACGAAATGTTTGATCATTAATAGAAAGTTTTTCTAATTTCCATATGAGTTCACTTTCTGTTTGTAAAACATCAGTAAATGTTGTTAATGGAACATTTGATGAATATTTACCACTTTGTGTACGTTGTTCAAAACCATATGGTTCACAAACATCAGCTAATATAACTAATGGATGTAGAAGATTTAATTTTTTATCTTGATCAATAATTAAATTTTGTAATTGAGTTTTATATGATGAAATATGTGTTACACCTGTTTGCATTTTATCAAGTAAATGATTCATTCGAAAGAGACGTTCATAAAGAAAATTTTCATTTGTTATGGAAGATGGAGACCAAAAACGTTCAGCAATAGCAAGAATACGAGGCCAAATACGAGAATCAACTGTATTTTCTGCAACAAATTCAGTCCACAAACATGCTTCACCACCAAGAATCTGATTTAATTGCTCTTTATTAAATAACCATAATTCATCATTCGAAATAGGATCAACTTTATAATGGAACGAAGATAATGAAAGATGATCAATATAGTAACCATGAGAAAGTAAACTTTTATAACCTTTGTTTATTGCTTGAATAAATGCTTTTCGACTTTTCCATGCTTGAATAACAGCATCTTTATCTACTGTTGAATTTTCATGAATTTCATCAAGAATTTCTTCCCATCCAATCATTATTTTTCCATATTTTTTAAGCATTTTTTCTATACGTTTATTAAAATAAGCTTGTAAACCATTTTTATTTTCAAGTTGATGTTCATTAATAAATTGTTGAATTGTTGATGATTGTGTCCATTGAGAACCTTCAACTTCATCACCACCAATATGAAAATATGGATCAGGAAATAATTTTGTCATTTCTTTAAAAAATTTATCAAGAAATATATATGTATTTTCTTTAGTTGGATCCATTGCAGGTTTCATTACACCCCATTGAGTTGCAACTTGATATGGACCTGGTTCAGTAGCTAATTCTGGATAACCAACAAACCAACTAAAATATATATCAGAACTAACTTTAAAATGTAGAAACGAAAAATTCTTATGCATTGATCAAAACTAAATATTTTTCAACTGGTCAAAAGTTTTTATCTAGATTCTGACTATGATGTATGTAGGCATGTACTGAGACTGAGTTGCTGACAAATATAAGATGTTTTTTCTCTAGTGAGAATCGTTGATATGCTTAGAAAATTTCATAGTAAACAAATCAGCTTATTCTCATCTAGATGTACGTACAAATAAATAGATCGATAACATTGAAAAAAGATCAAGTCGTAGTCTACACGNTTTTTCGTGAAATCTATATTCTTCAACAAGCAATTTCTAATTTTATGGAACCCACCCTCACCCACACCCTCACATTGTCCTCCCTATTATTAGACAATATTCACAAACTCATTCATTTCCAGCAACGGATCATAGAGATATGAAGGTTTTTTCATAAAAAAATTTATAATCCGACATTGGCCTAGGCGAATCTGAGATTGGCCTGAATCCGAGATTGGACGCTAGCATATATATATATACGGCAACAGTCAAAATGGATGAAATCATAAATAATTATAATGATATTGCTCACTAATTGAAATAGTTACAAATTGATGCTGAAATAAAAACTATGATAAGAAAAAAAAAACATGACCTCACTATTACTATACAAAGCACATATCTTTGCTTGCTTCTGGATTTGTGTCTATGAGGGATATGGAAGAGGAGTCGCAAAACTTCAACTTATACTCACTATTTTCTTGGAAAATACATGCGAGCTCCACAAAATATAAAAATTTTATCAATAAATATATTTTCTTCTTTATTAAACTCCAATTAGTGAATAGATGACAGATCAGCAATTTTTTAAAAGGGAAGCGCTCTTTCTATAAATCTCATCATATTTTTTACCAACAACTCTAATGATTTATATCGATATTGTCTCTTCAAAAGAACAGTTCTCTCTAGATGCAATTGAAATATATGATACACTATTCAACATGTTCATACGTAACGCACTGACACATTTTTAACCTTCGGATTGTCATAACTCACAGCTTAATATGACGAAAAACTGAAACTTATACTGTAGCAACATATACCCAAATTCTAATGCCACTATAATTATGATTCTATTTTTCCACAAAAAAATGCTTGATTTTAGCTGATGATTACTATTTACTTTTGCTGTGATTCGAAAAAATGATATCTATCGATGCAGACTATATAAAAACGTAAAACTTATTTCGACTATTTTTAGTTAAACCGACTGTAATAAGCCTTTAATTACCGACAAAAGATACACATACGTGAAGTAGAGTGACTTTACACCACACATATTTTCGTTTCTTAACGCAAGAGTATAATATGAGCCGTGAAAAATAAATGATCATGTTGAAAGCTTCTATTCTTTGATGTTTGCTTTTTCGCAAATGTATCGAAAAATAATATGCATACATTAGTTTTATGTAATGATAAAGCTTTGATACAAATATGTGTCGCTGGTTATCAACAAGCTAATACATCAATTCAATGGACTCGTAGTACATTGAATAAATTTAAAGACCCAGACATCATTGTACTTGTCTAAACGTATTAAAATCAATTGAATACATATATCATATCTCGCATATTATCTATTTTGTATTCTTTATTTGTTCTTTTTTTCTTTTTGTAATAAATACTAAATGATATATGTATATTCTGTTCTTTTTATTATTTATTTTTCAACGGCAAACATCCAGCATCGAACAAAAACAACAATAGAAAAACATCATATTTTATTTCATAGGGTTTTTTTTGTTTAATATGATGTTAGAATATTGTTGATATCTAATGAATTTTGCCGGTGAGCCGTCGATCACGTTCTTCTGCAACACTTAAACGTAAGCCTTTGCCAGCTGGTAATGAGACCCAAGATTTTTGACCTTTACCAATGACAAATACATAAGCCAAACTAAAAAACACAAAACGAATATTTCATTTTATGAAAAAAAAACTTAATTCGTACCGAGTAGCAAATGTATGTCCATTTGCATCTTTAACATGAACAATATCAAATGAACCTGGATGACGTTCACGAGATTGAATAATACCAACACGACCTAAGTTGTGTCCACCGGTAATCATAACAATGTTACCTAAGTAAGAAAAAAAAAAAAGAAATTTTCCTCAATAAAAAAAAGAAATTTCTTTTTCTTAAGAAAATACCTGTATCAAATTTAATATGTTCTTGAATTTTTCCTGTAGCAATATCAATTTGTACAGTGTCATTTGCTTTAATATGTGGATTCGGATAACGAACTGTTCGTGCGTCATGTGTTATCAAATATGGTACTTTCTTTGGACCCATACATAATGCTTTAACTTTGCATAATTTATACTAAATAAATATGTAAAGTTTTTAACTTTTGATTTATCTTTCAGATACTGAAAAATCGTGATAGTTTGGTTTGTATTTTGTTTTTAGACATGCAAATGTAATTTAAAATCAGTTTCATTCAATTAGAGATAGAGAATTGTGTACATTCATATATTTGTTTCAGATTAGAATATGACTTAGAGACCTACAGAGTAGAGGTAAGATAAGACATCTCGAATTCGAAATTAAAGCAAAAGTTTTTTTTTTTTCTGATATACTTAGACAATGTTTTTGAAGTGAAAGTTAGACTAAAATAAAATCAGAAAAGTCTATAAAAATTGAAATAGGCCGAAACCATTTAATCTCGATAGTCTTAATATTTATTCGAATTTTATTTTTATTTCTTTGTTGAGAAAATTGATTTCTTTCAATATGACAGCAAAAAACAATGAATATGAATTTGTATTCTAAGATTTCCATCTTTAAACTTTTAATTCTCGAAGAAACAAATATCATATTCGAAGTCAGCGTAAAAATCTCCATCGAATAGTTACATTCAAAACTTAAAATTAATTTTCGTCAAATTTCGACCTTAGATGATGTACAGATCCGAGCATTCGAAAATAACAGTAGGATGAGCGTACGGACCGAACTTTGACGAAAAAAAGAACTTTAAGTATTGAATATATTATTCGATGCAGATTTCTACGCTGATTCTGAATATGATATTCGTTTCCTTGAGGACTGAAGTTCTGATGAAAAAAAATCTTAGAATAGAAATCATTATATATTACTTTTTACTGTCATATTGAAAAAAAAACGTTATTTTTATAGGATATTTTTAGTTTATATTTTAGTCTAACTTTTACTAAGAACACAACGACTGAATATGTCAAAAAATGTTTTTATTTTATTTATTGTTTTAATACATTTTCAAATATTTCATTTACTATTCTCCTTATAATTTGTTTAATTATGCTTTCATTTTAAAATCCAATATATTCTCTAAATCCATAGAAAATTTCAAGACTATTACATAATATGACTATGTTGCTAAATAATGCCGTTTGTCTTCAAACCTATGGCTCGATCATTACATACAATACTTACTTTAGCTTCTTCAGGTGTTATACGATGAACACAAAATCGACCTTTAACGTCATAAATCAAACGAAAATGTTCGCCTGTTTTTTCAATAGTAATAACATCTATTTAAAAAACCACAATCTTTATCTTGACAACAAATATTCTTTTTCTTTTTAAGATAACAAACCCATAAAGCCAGCAGGAAAAAGAAAATCCGTTCGCACACGTCCATCGATTTGAATAAGACGTTGTTTACAAATTTTTTTAGCTTCAACGTATGTTAAAGCATATTTCAATCGATTACGTAAAAAGATAATTAATGGTAAACATTCACGTGTTTTATGTGGACCAGATGAAGGTTTTGGTGCAAAAACGCCACCCAATTTATCAAGCATCCAATGTTTAGGTGCATGAAGTCGTTTTAAATGCTTACGAATACCACGATACTGAAATATATAAATATATAAAGATTTGTTTTCGAAATGAATTAATTCATTAATCTTACGCCCATGTTTTTTTCTTATTGTTGTTGTCAATAAAGATCAAGATCTTTCTTACGATCTGAAAAAAAATTCAAAGCAAAGTAAAAACATGGAAAATCAGTATTTTATGTAAAAATTCGAAGTGAATATGTAAACCAATCAATGATTGTTTAATTAAACCAAACATTGTTCGATGAATTTATTGCCTTTTTTTATATTATTAAATAAACCTATTCTATTAAAATAATTCAAGTAAAGAAATAATAAATTTTATTTTAATTAATATCATTGTATTTTTTTCAAATGTATAAATGTGTTATATAGGTGTTAATATAGAGGTTAGAATGAATAAAAAGTCAATATGGTTGTTTTGTTCTTTCCTTTCATTTTCTTTTGAATTGATAGTTATTAAATGTACATACATATATATACGCACATATATATATAAAATAGATGTCTGGAGGTGGTAAGTTAACTAGATTCTTAAATATTTCGTCTATCGTTTATATTAATTTTCTAGTTGAACTTGATCTTGTTTGTGGAGAAAGTGATGCCGATGAATTTTCATCATCATCAAGTATGTATATTACATTGTTAAATTCAATATCAATCGATAGATCAACTGATAAATACTTGTCATCAATTGATAGCTCATGATCACTCTATTTATGAAAAGGTTTTAAGCAGTAACAAATTTGTCAAAAGTTATTGAAATGAGTAATTTTTATGAATTGTTTAACACAACAAAATATTTGACAATTATAAATTTTTGATTTTCAATATGAAAGCTTTTACTCGTCTCTAATAGGAAAAAAGAGATGATCTATACAAGAGTTTTTCTTCTTTTCTGGCATATTAGGATTGTAGAAAGATAAGATCTTTTATTTCGTTTTGTAAAATTTTCATATACTGACGTGACAATTGTTAATGTCTATATTTCGTTACGTAATCAAAACTGCGTTTGAATGAAGCGAGCGAGGCAAAAAGTGTACACTTATTAATATTTCGAAATGCACAACTTGATATGAACATGAGAAAATTATTTTTTATCACACGTGATAATAATCTAATGAAATTTCTCAACGTACTCACCCTTCAATAAAGTTCAATCTATTGCAGAGGTTTGAACTATAAGGATATTATTTCATTTATTAAAATTATATGTATCAAGAAAAAAGTTATTTGTTATTCGAGTTACATTCTGACTTGTTGCCATAGAAATCTTATTGAAGTGTTCAATTAAAACCAATCATGACATAAGCAAATCATAGAACATAAAATTTAAAAAAACAGCTGAATCATTATTTAATTAATATTCAAATCAAATATTTATAAAAGATAAAAAAAAAGATTGTGATGCAATCATGTCCTTTTAATAAATATATTTCATAATATAACAATGATTTTAATTATAAATTTTAGAATCCAAACAAACTCGAAATGTATTCATTGAAGAAGACCAAGTATGACAGGAAGAAAAGAAAAAGGACGCTTATATAACCTTCTAGATAACTTCTTCTTTTTTTTTTTTCATTAGGTATTTGCAAATGATGGTGTTGATGATGATGATGAAATCGCAATAATAGAACCAGTAAATTCTAAAACATCAGATGAAAATCTAATAACTCAAACATCAATTGAAAATGATTATTCAAATACAATTGAAACTATTTTCAGTGATAAAACGAAAGACAATTCTGATTATAATGGTAAACGTCGAAAAACTGAAAGTATTTCTTCCTCTTCATCTTCCGCCAGTGCAACGAATTCTAGTAGCAGCAGCAGCAGCAACAGTTCCAATCATCAGTCTATACACGGTAGTTGCTTCTTAGCAAAGATAATAGATATTCATTTACTAATACTAATATCAAAACCTGTTTTTATTGACAAACAGAACAAATATATGTATAGCATATGAAAATTTTTCTTTTTATAAATAGATTTAAATGAAGAACTGATTCAAAACGAATCAAATTGTATTGAAATGGACCCTTCCAGTGGTAGAACAAAACACGAAAATGATTCTAATGGAAATGAACAGCGTAAAGCATCAAATGCACCAACATTAATGATAACAGTGAAAAATGAAATGGCTCAACCAATTCGTGAACAGACAATTCCAACAACTGGTAAAATAAAAACTTAATGAGAATTCTTCAAAGATAAAGAGAAGAGGAGAAGAATTTTTTTGAATTGAGTAAACAATGGCAAAATACAAGAAAATTGTAGCAAAAAACAATTAACATTTATTTAACCTTTTGACTATTGCCGACGCACATATGCATCATGAACTTTATCAGTGTCTAAAGTTAATGCAATCAGTCGCGGTGCATATTTTTTAGCTTCATTTCCATAGAAATAAGCATCAGAAAGCTGAAGCTTGTGATACAATTATGAAACAATTGTATGTTCTAGAGTGGTGCCTTAAAAACAAAAGAGGGTATGCATAGAGAACAGTCAGTTTGTTGTACATATGTATATCTTTTGTTCTCTTTCTTTTTATTCGAGAACTCATTGAAAAGCGCGTCTCAAAGCGGTCAAATATAGGCAAACCATTGAGTACTCATCCATTGCGATTGACCGTCAGACTTCTTGAAGATGTTATGCTTGCAGCAATACAGAATGGAGCAATATGCACTACCAGTATAGTCTATCGAATGCAATGTTACGCTGTGTATTATCGATTGCTTCACAGTTTTTCATATCTCACAGAAGATTTAACGTTATCTTGTATAAATCTGTGAGATTATATCAAAAATGAACAACTGTATTGATTTTCTCAAGAGATTTTTTTGTTCATTCTTATAGCGATTGCGAAAAGGGTTAAGAAAAATGTACTGATTTTCTTAGATTGTTTATATAGTTAACTGAATAATATGATCAGTGAGATTCAATAAAAACTTTCGACTATTTGCTAGATTTATCAGAAAGAGTATGAAAGTGAAAAAAGTTCTTTTTATCTTCTGATGAACTGTTAATCATCTCGAACGATAAAGAAATTTACCTATAATTATTTTAGATTCTACTGAAACTGCTACACTTCGACATATATTCAGTGATGCTGCTTATTATTTAATTAAAAGTGTTAATGAAGAAAATATTGGATTGGCTAAAGCTAAAGTAAAGTATAGATTTATATATGTATATTTGGCATATATTTGAATAATTAAGGGTGTATGGTCAACACCACCAGCAAATGAACATAAACTAAATCGAGCTTTTCGAGTAAATATATATTTATAAAAGATAATATTTCTTATATTTGTTTTATTTAGGATCATCGAAATGTAATTTTAATTTTTTCTGTAGCTGAAAGTAAAGCGTTTCAAGGTTTTGCTCGTATGTCATGTGAAGCACGTCATGATAGTCAGCCTGTTAATTGGGTATTACCACCCGGCATGAGTAATCGTGCTTTTTCAGGTGTTATTTATATTGATTGGATAACTTGGTATGTAATTATCTATTATTTTATTTCCAATATATATATTTTATCTATTTTAAATTTCATTTAACATATACTTTATTTTTAGTCGAAGTTTACCATTTAGTAAAACATCACATTTGTTCAATTCATGGAATGAGAACAAACCGGTTAAAATAGGACGTGATGGTCAGGTAGTAGAATTAGATTATAATAACGATAGAAATGTCCTTCAACTGATAAATCACTTTTGAATCAAGATTATGTGTACTATGTAGACATAAATGAGCTAGAAATACTTTGAAAGGAGTTCATGTCCTTAGTTTATAGTTGCATTTGTAAGGTATTTTTTAAATGAACGTCGTACTTCCCCTTCAGAAAACTCGATTTTCGAATTTCGACTTTGCATAGAGACAAGCATTATTGAGAGTAGTTTGCTGTGAGTGTTTCAACTATTGTTGTTGTTTCTATCTTAAGATACAACTATGGTAAAAGTGTGTCGTTTAAATCACTCGCATATAATAGCAGATTTCATTTTCTTATTTCAGGATAGAAGCAAATCGAAAAATCTGAAACTTTCACAATAAATTACTCTTGTTAAGGATGTATTTTTATTTTTGGCCATTCTTGGCTCTCAAAGTGAGTACAACGGATCTGCATGAAGCTTTTATCATAGATAGAGCACTTAAAATAATTAGACACAAGTTCGAGAAGAAAAATTTTAAAGGAGTTTTTCGAGAAAATCTCGGTTTTCATAGGAGTTGCTTACGATCTTCGTCTCACTTTGTTCGATCGGGCTGAAAGTTTTGTTTTCTTGAAATTTCTTAGACTGTATCTCAGGTGATTTTTAGCTTTTTCAGACATCAGGATTTCTTTTCTTTTTTATGAGAGAATTACTTAAAGGTTCGTATCTAAAACCGTGGCGATGGTATTTAAGACTTAATAGATCTGGTGGAGCTGGGCAAGTACAGACTTTTTCGAGCACAAATACGAATAACAACTCTCCGAAAACACTATACAAATCGGTCTGCGTGATCTCTACAGAATTAAAATACGAAATACGATGTAGTTACTCGTGTTATTCAGAAAGAATTTTGTTTGAATCTATCTATTTTGCTGCTCATTTATCACCCATACTTTTACTTATTCCTCTTGCAGTGGAATCAAAAAGTAGTTCTTATATTGTGATATGGCGTTCTTGATGTGCAGTCTTTGACCATGTTTCACGAACGCTTCACGCTTGGTGACAGAGCCTTATAGTCTCTGTCACGATCTGTGATGGGATTCCAAGGGGTGTATCACATTTTATCAAGAGATCATTAATGAGTTATTGATGAAATATGAATGATCCATTCATTAGATATTAGTTCATTAAGTAGTCAGTTAATTAATTAAAATGTCTGTCGCAGTAATTGGACAGAGAGTATAGCGGGAGTGTATCATAGATACAGACAGTCTCGAGTTTAGACGATAAGTACCACTGCGGATCTAAAAATGTCAGACCCAATCGGATCGGTTGATCTCCTAGTAATAAGCCGATCGACCGGTAAATGCTGGTTTACATGTAATAGATCAATTCTTACAATAAAATTTTGCTTTATAGTGAACTCTCGCCAGTTATTAATCCAGATCACGAATCTGAAATACCTGAACAATTGTTTGGTAATATTCAACAAATAGCTTTCTATTAAAAAATAATAGTAATCGAAACATCAATGTATTATATTTCATTTCATCACATGATCACAATGCATTTGATTATTTTCGACACTTTAATCTTAAAACATTGTATCATTTCACTATTGATAATAATAATAATAATAATATATTGATATTTCGATTGTTTTCATTGTTAAGAAAAACCACATATTCAGTTTTAGCACATAAATTTTTAGGATAGTTTAGATTCATGAGCTAAGTTGGTAACGTGTAAGAGTTCTCTCGGAAACAAAACTTCATTGTAAGAATCAGTCTGTTACAGATAAAGCAGTATTTAACCATAGACCGCTCTGTTGTTCGTAACAGTTCCATCTATGGAGTGTATCTAACTTTCTACCCTTTAAACTTCAGTACCCTTTTCAAACTGTGTTTCATAAAAAGGAGTAGAAAAATAAGCCTTTGCTCTAAGAACAACTTTTCATAAACTCTGATTTGAATTTATGAAAGTGCAACGTATAATAAACCATTTTTATCTTGTATGAAAACCTTTCATATACTCTTTCATAATTTCTTCGACAGGATTATGAAAGTGTTAACAATAGAAACAACACCAACAAACAGAAAGTTCTTCAAAATTACAGATTTTATTAAATATAAAACGGAGAAAGCAAAAAAAAAGACCGATGGATTACGTCAATATCAATCGTATATATAGTATTGCTAATGGAACATGAGTAAATTAATCAAGAGAAAAGTGAAAATAATACGGCAGCTATTCTAGGACTTTCTATCGTATGAATGTTCAAATATATATTTGTATGGATCGAAGATAAGGTGTCAGCAGTTCGCTTCACTTTTGAACAATACACAACAGGTTAAGTTTTTCATAAAAAAAGCTGTGCACGTCTAAATTCATCTCTGGAGAATACTTCCAAGTGTCTGTGGTCAAAATTTCAGCCTGATCGGACAATCTTAGACGAAGACCGTAAACAGACACAATATGTTCCGATGGAAAAATATGATATTCCTGAGAAAACTGCGAAAATATTGTTAAAAATTTTATGAGTATCCGTTTTATTCTCTCCGAGAATCAGAAGCAGCTAAAAAGAAGAGAAGGTATGCCCTCAAGGTGTATCTCTATGCGAAGTTTCAAGTTGAAATTTGAAAATCAATTTTTCTGGTCTTCTTGAAAGGTATCACGGCATTGATTTAAAAAGTAATGTAAAAGTGCAGCAATAATCCAAAGGCACGAACTCTCTTCAAGGTATTCTTAACTCATTTGAATCTACATAATGCACATAATCTTGTTTCCAAAGCAATTTATCAGTTGAAAGACTTCTCACGTAATATTTATTTTTATATATTAATTTAAATATTTCAAGGAAATTGAACCACGTTGTGCTGAAGCATTATGTCGTTTATTTCCATCCGATCCAACCATTGATATAATGTCAATAGCAACAAAAGCGAAAAATAATAAAAAGCGTTGTTCATCTCGATCGCAATCACGTTCACCATTATCGACAAATGTTTCTACATTACTACCGATAGAAACTTCTTCATCATTAATAATTAAACGTCAAATATCAAAAGATCGTAATCATCATCCGTTATCAAATAATAATAACAATAATAATAATAATAAACATCGACCAGCATCATCAGATCTTTCATCTCGTCATCCACCAAATCATTATCGTCATCGATCACCTTCAAATCATATTCGTCATAGGTCAGACGTGACTCTTTATTTAATAATTATTCGTCTTACAAATTTGACTATCATATTCTCTACTAATCTTATTCACTTCAGAACTTTTAAAAAAGGTGTTGGTTGATAGAGGTATTCTTTCTTTTTCTCAAACATCATTGGTCACATATATCCATATATCTAACATCCAAATATTACGATGCGTATGTACAATATGAAGCCGGCTTTATGAACTTTGAAAAAAAGCTGGAAGCAAAGCATTTTACATATCTATTCATCGAAGAACTTTATGATTATTTTAAAAAGGACTATGTCTGTTTAACAGACTGTTATATATATATATATATATTGTTATTTTTTATAAGCAAAAAAAATAACAACAAATACTACTGTTACCTACTCCCAACCCATTTTATAAACAAAAAAAAAAAAGAAATTACTTCTTCGTTTACCTTGAGAATTAGATTAGACGATAATATGAAAAAGGAAAATGAGTTTTCTTATATGCATGCATAGACAGAAGAAAATCAAACGAGATAAATCATAGAGAGAGAAAAAACAAGAGATTGCTTTGTTATGTCGTTTTTTTTGTTAATCTTAATTTAGACATCAACAATCAAGAAGTCGAGAACATGAAACAAAAGATATATCACGAAAACGACGGCGATCAAGTATGTTTTATTTTCTTGTTATTTTATATTAGAATAGAAGAAGAAAAAAGAAAATTATTGTTGAGTTCTGTTCAATCATATGATAGGACTTAAAAGTCCTATTCATCAATTCTTGATATTATTCTAAAAATTTTTTAATTATGCATTACATGAATTATATCATTTATATTCTCTCGTCTATTAGGATCATCACATTCCGATCGTGGTGGTAACAATAGTTCAAATCGAAAACATTTACATCGTAATAATAATGATCAGTCATCATACAATAATACTAACAAAACGATGACAAAGATTATTAGTAGTGGAGTAATATAAAAACTAGAAACATTATTTTTCTTTGATTATTAATATTCATATAATCTATTCTGGTTTAGACATATGAAGAATATATGAATCATTTAGCTGCAACTCATGCACAATATGGTGGATTTAGTGCGGCTATGTTTCCATCTGGAGTAAGTCTCATACAAGTAGCATGAAGTTTATTTTATATTGATTATAACATCGGAGCGACTTATAAACATATAGACCATTCAAATGTCATCCTAGGAAAACACATAGTTTCCAATCTTGGTCTCATTTTCAAAGAAATACTAGATTATGAATGCCATTTTTCATTGGGAATGATGAACACAGATTTTCGACTTTTGAAAAAGGAGTAAACTTTTTATTAATACTATAGTATGAACAAATAATCTGCCAAACTTATTGACGGCTAGTGCAATCAGAGGAAATCAATTTCAATCGTACATACACTCACAAGGAAATCATTCAAAGTGATACCTGCTGTTTGAACTCATATTGAGCTCACTAGGAGGTATCGGTAAGACAAGAACAAAATCTGAAAGGATTCCTCTCAAGAGAGAAAAGTGCTACTTCAGTAGTACCTCGAAGTAATGGAGTTCAGCTTCTTTGCCCTCTGAAGTTAAAAAATAGAATTTCAATGTGAAATTATATCAAGAGAGAAAAAGAGAGATTGCAATGCTCATATGTCAAGATATTGAATTTCTAAAAACCAATCGCTTGTTATTGGTATTATACAAAAATTGAGTTTACTTGAAAATTCAATACCACTAAAAAAAAAAATTCTTTTCAGTGGAGACTTTCAGGATAGTCTATGAATCATTAAATTTATCTATAAGTAAAACTTTACATCAAATTTCTTCTTTTTTGATGTTCTGGTATTGACCAAAAGATGAATCGAAGACTGACTAAAACCATCTAAACTCGACTGTAAAAACTCATAGAAAAGAACTATTTTAGACTTTTGCCAATTTTGTCAAGACGCCCTTATATAATCAAACAGTGGGTAGTTCTGTCATCAACTATTTTATATTTATCTTCTTAGGGTTATCCTATGGCTTATGATCCAGCTGCTTTTTATCCAGTAGGATATGATCATCGTGGTATGCCAATATCAATGCATGCAGGAGGTTATGAAATTCCAATGGATATGTATTATCCTCAACCGACCACTTCGATGCCATCTCGTTCTCGAAATTTAACTGATGTAAATGAAAATATTCTTATCAAAAAAAAGAAAAAAAAATATATATATATGGTTTATCTTTTTTTAATTAGTATGAACAAGAAATCAATGCATTTCTTCGTCATACAACAGCCTCGTCTTCTTATCAAAATAATGATAAGAATTTAAAATCTCATCGAAGTCATCATCATCATCGAAATGAAGATAACTATCATTATAAACCTTCATCTCGACATCGTTCAAAATCACGTGAACATCGTCATTAATTTGAAGAAGAAAAAAACTCTTGTCTTTTTTCTATTTTGTTTTTGTTTTTTCAACAATTTGAACAATCCTGTTTTTTTTCTTTCTTTCTTTCTTTTTGTGTGCACTCTTTTATACATTCATTTCGGTTCTTCTTCTTTTTCTGTTTTGTCGTATGCAAAAAGAGAAAAATACCTGTTTTCATTAGTTTTTTTCTTTGCTTGTATGTATAACAAAGAAAGACCGATAATTATTTGCGTGTGTGTGTGTGTGTATTTGGTCTATGATCTCTTTCTCGCATGTTGTTTTTATGTATTCATTCACATTGCACATTCAGTTTACTCTGTGATATATGGGAAAAAAAAATCTAGTTTGTTGCTTTTATTTCAACACCTATACAAAACGTATATGTATATATATATAATATAAACAAGAGTAAAAAGAAAGACCGATATGTTTTATCTTAGTTAAAAGAGAGAAAAAAAAATCAAACACGATTGATTTATCATATCGTTGTTTTAATTTTTTTCGGAACAGTTAAACGTATTGGTTGTGATTGATTGATATGAGTTGATTTAATATTTCCAGATACTTTTATATGATTTAATGATTTTATATTAGAATTTGAATTATCTTGATGATTAAATAATTCAAGTAAATTTGTATGTGCTTGTGATCGTTTAATAAAAAATAGAGTTAATAGAATACCAATAATAAAAATACTAAGAAAACTAATACCAATAATAGTTATTTGATATCGATGAATATGTTCGGTTTTTATTGGTATCATACGTCGTTTTCGTTGATGATTACAATGAATATCATGAAAATTTTTTGAACAATAAATACATTGTTGAGTACGAATATAAACAAGTATTTGTGTTGGACATTGATCTTTATTATTTATATCAAGTTGAATTAATAATGGTTGATTTGTTTTATTTAAAGAAAAGATTGGTAAACAAATTGATCCTTTCCAATTATGTTGACATATATCGTTTGTTTGATATAATGTATAAGTAATTAATTTCGAATGAATATTAGTTAGGATATAAAGAAAAAGAAAAACGAAAGTAAAAAGCATTTTATTCAAATTAAAATTATAAGAAAAGAATATATTTAGCTTAATTATAATCCATAACAACAAGAGAAATTTTTTCATAGAATCATTTTCTTAAATATATTTTAGTTGTGTTAAAAAACATAAATGAATATTGGAATACATAAACAATTAATTTTTATTTTTCTTCTTCATACAAAAACTAATTAAGAGATGGAACGAAAGTTTATAGACAAAATATTTAACTATTTTTCGCAAAATTTAAATGTATTGGTAGTGTATTAGATTCAGAATATTTGCTTAGACTTTTTTTGTGGCTATTGATATATAAGTAAATATTGTAAGCACTCAAAAAGATCTTCTGAAGAGGCAAAAATCTTATTTTTTTTAAACAACTCTCTTTTCTGTAGACATCAAATAAGCTCTGTAAATATATAGTACTTGAAGGTAATCTCTACTCAATGAAATAACGAGAGAATGGAGAATTTTGGTTCGAGGCAGTGGGGTCCGCCTCTGAAAATTTTTCATCCAACGAACTCTAGTTTTGGTTAATCTGCTAAAAAATAACAGAATTGTAACGGACGATCTTTTTATTCAAATACACCGCTTTGTAGAACATTATTTTCTGTATCGTCGAATATATTAGATAAAATTTTGTAGCATATCTGAAACAAGTTTCATTTGACGTTTTTTATCTCCAAAACAAAAATGTTTTAGTCGTTTCACGATTGACTTATAGCTCAATAGTCATAGAAAAATTGTAATTGTAAGTTCTGAAAGAGCAGAATATTCGGATTCTAATACATTATCAATGCATTTAAATACGCAAAAAAAGTAGTCAAATATTTTGTCGAGAAAATTTCGATCCACTCTCGATAAATATGTTTGTAGCTACACATTGAACTCTATATTGATTATCGGAAATTGTAGAGTACTTCTAAATATCACATAATCGAAGTCTATAGAATATACAATGACAAAACATATCTTTCATGAACGTGTATTAATCCATAATTCAAATATACAATTTGGTTTCAATCCTAAAAAAACAAGAACTAATTCGTCTTGAATAAAATAGAAACATTCATTTAATCAAAATTGTATTTTATGTCCAATATGTGAATGAAACCTTTCAAGAAAAACCGAGTAGATTTTATATTAAAATTTACTATAGATATTTTTATGAATCCATGTAAATAATTAATTTGATATTTTAAACGATTTTCGATAATTTAATTCTTTGATAAACAATCAATAAATATCATTTACTTAGTATATGTTAAATATTTATGCATCCTTCACTTCTATTCTTTTTTTCCTAATATATACTTCAAAAAACAGATTTTAGATTGATAGAAGAAGGTCACAATATTCTTAAGGACAAATAAAAACAAACGATCCAAATTATGGAAAAAGGACGACAGTAGACAGCAATCATATTTTTGTTTTGCATATACAACAGTATATTTATTTACTGCAAATGATTAACATGCACATTTGTAATTACACAGATTGTTATTAAACAATTTCTATTTATAATGTACATAATTATTATCTAAAATAATTAATAATTCATTATAATGAAAATTACAATTCAAAACCGTAAATTAAGATCGTATAACTTGAAAAATAAAAGATATTATGTATTATTTAATAAATAGATCTTAAATTGTTTCATAACAAGTAGACATGATTTTACCTTGCGGTTAGCAACAGAAAATAAAATAAAAAAAACTTTGCTTATTTCAACAACTGTTGCATCATGTATACAATTAATTGACTAGTCTCTTCTTCTTCTTCTTCTTCCCGCAAATCATCTGTTATTGTTATTTGTGTACGTTGTCGTCGTTTGGAGGTAGAGAGGGAGAAAGAAAGGAATAGATCACTTTGTATTTAGCCAGGCATTAGATGAGAAAGGAGCGAAAGAGAGGGGGAGGGAAAAATAGACTCTATTTGCAATTTGGCCGTTGTCTCCCGTGTACGAAAGAGCGTGCGTGAGCGTAAGCACATATATGCAAACCCTATGCAACTCGAAGAAAATGAAACCTTTTCCTTTACACTCTTTCTCTTTAACATGTGACGAGGAAAGACAATAATACAGATGTGCTCTTTTGTCATCATCACGTTTGACATACCAGGTGATCGAATTCAAGAATAAAAGGAAAGGTAATATTTCACTTTTCTATAGATTCAGATAATGAAAAAAAAAAATAATAAGGAAATAAAATAGAAAAGCGCATAAAGTTTAACATTTTAAGTTTTGTTGAATAATGAAAAGAATCAGATATATCAACTATCGTATATTATTCAAACATATTCAATGTCATGTTGCTTAGTCGATTTAAAAAAAAAAGCGAAGTTAATACATCATTTTTTAATCATATAATATTGATGAAAGTAATTCCTATAATCGATCATGTATTTCTTTCATAAAATGAAATGAATGGGTAATATAATGATAAAAACTCAATGCCAAATATGAAAGCTTAATATAAAACTATAATAAATAATTGAATTGATTCAAATAGAATATGTAAACATAAGGAAAACGTTCTTATGTGTGCCTTATTCGTATTGTACGCTTATCTAGGCATGTATACTTCCTGGAAGAAGAAATGCCGCCTTTTCTTTGAATACTAACACAGAAAAAATAGGAATGTATAGTATATGTTTCTCTCTCTGCTTGTTACTAAATAGTGTGCAACAACTATATAGTCGTGTAGATACAAAATATCGTCTCACCTACATGCGATCAGTTTTGTATTTATCTATGTATCTTTCTTATTGTTCTATTTCTCTTTCGTACTCATTCATTCGCTTTTAATCATATCTTGATGTGAAAATGTTTGCATATTGTACATGTGCATACGCATACTCAACCCGATTATCACTACTATAACTTCAATGACTAAGGCATGTAAGCGTATTTCGACTTCGTATTTGCGACGCTCATTTATATTTCATTAGATTTTTTTTCGATTTCATTTGTTCCTCACTCATACCCATTGATTGAATTCAACAAGCGACATCATCGAGAAAAACGTTAGCGTGCTCGTTCTTTTTTCTTTTCTTTTTACCTTTTTTTCTTCTTCATCTTTCTGTCTTTTCCTCTTTTCATTCATATTAAGCTACGTTTATGTGTTGAACTTTACTTCTTCTTTTTTTTTAATATTTTTTTATGTATTGCACATTTAATGTGCACCGAAGCGCATTCCTTTAAGAATATCAACGACTTTTATAATTAACTTAAAAAATCATTCAGTAAAGATTTAAATAAAAAAAAAATCCAACAATGATTACTATGGTAGTTAGTGATGCTGATGTTCATGAAAATGAAAATATTGAATTAACATACTGGCTTTACTATATGATGGTTTATTATATATCACAAATTATTTGTATCATTACTGTACGTATAAAGAAATAAATTTATATTTTTCAATTATATGGAAAATACACATATTTCAATTAATATATATTATTATACTTTTGTAAATGTATTTGCTTTTGACGACAGTCGTCGATACATGATTATGTTGGTTGTATGCTTGTTAACTGATAATAACGTGTTCTTCTTCAAACTATTCGTTTCGCTAGTAGATAAGTTGTTTTTTTTTTCTTGTTGATAATAATGATGCGCGAACTAGCGCAAGGAGGCTAGATGTTTATTGTCTGTATCGTCGTCGCCATCGTCATTTAGTAAGCACAGAAAAAAAAACGCGAGAATCCAGTAGACGCATAAGAAAAGAAGAAAAAAAAAAAGGAAAGATGAATGGATAGAAAGAAAGAGAAAAAAAAATCAAGGCTATTCTCTTATATTAGACGGCAAGACGAATGTTACGCGCACGTTTAGGATCAAGCAACAGGAGACTATGAGATCTTGAAGGACAACGTTACTTCAATATCATCATGTCAAAATAACGGGTGCATTTCTATGTTTGCTTCGTCTTACATCTACAACGACAAGTATATACATATTTAATAATAGTTATTCAACAGTATTATTATTATTGTTATATACTTTTATACAACTACTTCTTATTCACAAGAAAAAAAACCTACTATGCAGTTTTACTCACATTCCTATCCAACTACTAGCTATCGAGCTAGTGAAATTCCGTCTTCTACTCAGGTATGCGTCAAAAGGGTAGATGAGTAAATGAACTTTTGATAAGTATATATATATATACGTACATATATATATGTATATGTATGTACGTCCTAGAAATAATTTACTATGAAACATGAATCAGATAAGAAAACAATATATTCATATACGTATATTAAATATTTCAATTGACATTCTTTTTTTTTCTTCTTCCATAGGCCTTTCTCAATGTTCAACAGTACAAGCAACAAGAACAAGAGGCTGTTTCAACAACAACATCAACACTCGTTGGTATGAATGTAATGGGCCAATTGATTGACAAAGCTAAACGTGCTATTGTCATGAGAACAGTTAGTAATGAAAAACCGCAACAAGAACAAATACAACAAGAAAAAATTCATTATCAATCATCACAATCAAATGTAACAAAGTCAATATTACCCATTCGTATACAAGAACTTGAGGCTAAAATTGAACCTCGTCCAACAATCATTGATGAAAAAAGTCCAGCTGTTTTAAAATATCGAACACCACATTTTCGGTAATAAAAATTTCTACTTTTTTTTTTTAACTTATGAAAAGAAAGAAAACAAAAAAAAACCCTCTCTTTCTATTTTAATTAATAGAGCAACAGCTACAGTTAAATTTCCTCCGTTAGATGAAGGTGAACATTGGAAAATTGGCTGGATTCAATCGTGTAAACGTATGGATTTTTTTAATTCATATGGTGATTGTGGTTATTCAAGTTGGGAATTTCCTCAATTAATGTCTGGTCAAAATCCAATGATATCCGATTCTGATGGACGTAATTATCCATTTTATGGTTCAAAATCTGAAGTTATTGAAATTCAAGGACCATGTACAGATTATACAACACTTAAAGTTATTATGAACGATAATTTTTATCCTCATATAACATGGGATATTCCAACAAGTAATGAACGTTTAGCACGATTAACAAATGTAAAACGTCATCAAAGTTTTTATACATGGCTTGTTGCAATGAATGCTCGAAATGGCTCAATACTTGTACTTAAAACATTAAGTTGGCAAATGGATCTTGAAATAAATGTTGATCCAACAAAAGCTCCAGGTTCACGTGCAACACTTGTATCTGATCCAATACCAATTCAACCTGAAATCCTTAAACAAAATATTCGTATACCGACTTGTGTCCTTTATCCACCTAATGTAAGTCTTTTCTTTTGTTAAGGATTCTTTCCAGGTATATTTGACATTGATCATCCATATAATGATCATTATTTTCAGGGCTTATTTTATTAATTTTTCATTTTTTCTTTCAGGCTAACAGTGCTCAAATACTTGTTTGGCATCCAGGTTGTCGTCTTGGTGAAACAAGTAAACGACCTGAAATAGTTGTACCGCCAAGATGTATGCTTGTCTTATTACAAAATCCATTCTATGCTAATCATATACGACATAAAACACATACATCTATTCAAAATAAACTTAATAGTGGAAGTTCATCATCATCTTCACCGTCTCCCTCATCTTCACCTTCATCATCATCATCTTCATCAGAGAGTAGGATGAATGTATCACAATCCTTAACAATAAAACCTTATTCTCGTCTTATATTTCCACAAGCTGCTGGTCCATCATTAGCATCATCATGTACTATAACGCCTGGTAATCGTTGTTATAATGGTATGAAACATATTCTAAATAATCATGCAAAATTTGCTCAGGGCGTTATGGTTCGCTAGTCGATCTATTATTACATATGTACAGATAAAGACACTATATGTGTATGTGTTATTTGCTCATTGAAGATATACAGTGAGAAATTGAACGTTAAAAAATTGATATTATATCTAAAATATTTTTGCTATTGTTCTTCTTGTAAAATGAGTGATGAATTTTTAATTTGTTTCACTCATATTAATTTCTTGTATTCTAACTTCTCGGAAATTTATGATTTCTTTTTTTTTCCCGCATGTTTTTAAGTGTTTTTTTTCTGTATCCGAGGAGTGTGAAACAGAAAGGAAGAGCAGATAATTCATTCAAGAAGAAAACCTGTGGTGCTATATGTCTATATTGATTCTTTTTAAAAATATATATAGCTTGTCAATTGATATTTTCTGTTGTTGTTATTGTCATTAAAAAGAAACAAGGTAAACTTAATTATTTAGGAAAAAAAAATATAAACCACATTTTGATTAAAAAATGAAACGAAAAGAAAAAAAGAGAAAGGTTATAAATCTCAGAATTAAGTGAATTGGTATTAATCTTGAAAGAATAGCCATGATATTTTGTCTGTGATATTTCAAATGTTAATTTATATTATTTTGAAAAAAAAAATGTCATGATGGTTTTTTAATGATCTGTACAAATTTATCAAAGTTATAACAAAGAAATGAAAAAAATGATTGATGTATTTTTCTATAACAAGTAAAAAGATTTCTATTAATAAACATTCAATTTTTCATTTGTAATGTCTTAGAATGTGATACTGTTGATCTCGATAAACAAGAGAGTCAGTTTAGCTTTCTTGTTTGAAACTTCAAAAATGTTCATCAACATTAATGCTTTAGAAAAGCTGTAATCTAATATGTAGTATTATATTGATAATCTACATGTTCTAAAGAATGGAATGCAGATTGGAAATATAATCAATCTTGTTTTGGATATAAGAAAAAAAATTCTATTCAAATAACATGTATTACATAAGATATCAAGTTTCAATCAAAATAACGAAATCGAAAAAAAAAATATCAACAGTGTCAGATTAGAAACAAGAAAAAAAAGCACAGTAAAGATTTATTAATAATTCAATGGCACGAAAATATCTTATTACTAGAAACTAGTAATGAGTTTCGAATGAAATGTACGTGTAGATAAATTTTGTTCAAATAATGTTTACTATTGCTATTTTATCATGAAAACGTAATCAATAGGAATACTTCTGTAAAAAAAAACAATAATTTTATTGATGAATATCGCTGTAATGATAAGAAAAATGGTTAACAAGACAAGTCTCCCAAAGGATAAATTTCTTATGAGCTGTGACGATAGGCATCATGTAAATTCTAATGAGGCATGAATATCATAACAACAGCTCGTGTTCTTGGCTTATTTCCAGCAGTGATCCGATTTGGGAGTTTAACATCCCCAATCATGGAGAATTTTAATTTTTTCCCAGCAAAGCTGAAATTTTCTTTTGGCATTCTTCCTCACTTGCAAAAATTCATTAAACGACCTCCATGTTGGCTGCTTCGGCTCCCTACAACTTATTACTGTGAAGGCACCATACTTTTACGGTAGTCTTTCAATAAATATCGTGGTCCTCCCAGAGACACCAGAAAAAACTGATTTTTAAATTTCGATTTTGAATATTGCATGGAAACAAAGTTTAATGAGAATAATTTATTGTCAAGGTTTCAAAACTTTTCGTTTTTTCTATCAGAAGATATATCTATGGTGAAAGTGTGTCTTTTACATTGCTCATAAACACTGGTAGATTCAATACACTTATTTCAGAATAAGAGCAAATCACAAGACTTAAAACTTCCACAATAAACAACTCTCGTTAAAATTTTTCTCTTTGCAAACTTTCAAGGCGAAATTCAAAAATCAATTTTTTTTGATATTTCTGAAGAGAGTCATGGCATTCATTTATAAAACTAACGTAAAAAAGTGCATTATTTCTGCACCAATAATCTAAGAGTCCGAACATTGTTCAGAATATTCATAGCGTAATAGGCTTCATTTTGATGCACATAGGCTTGATTCAAAAATGATTAATCAGTTGAAGGACTTCTCTCGTCCGAAGCAATTCTTATCAGTAATGTGTCTTTTTTTCTGTTCTCTTTCATTCATTGAAAAAAGTTTCTTTTTGATGATATACTGTAATAATAACATAATAAAACTTTTGATGCATATTTTATTCACGGTAATAGTTTCATACATTTTTTTCATAGACATCGCTGTTATAAATTGTTGAACTCTAAATATTCTTTTGCATAGGCAGAATCATAAACTTGAAAAGTTAAAAGAGATCAGACACTTCTACATCATTCATGTAATATTCAATGATATTTTTCACAAAGTACGATGAAAAAAAAATAAGGGTATACTAGAACAATATCTAGTAAAGAAAAATACCCATTTTAAAACTTTTTATCGATAAGATCCGACAGAGATAAATGGTATCAAATATGGATAAACTATTGTGTTGACAGGATGAAATTTTCTTTTATAAACAATAATATATTATATGTGTTACAGAGATTAAAAGAAAGAAACTATTCAAAAAGTATTTATCCGATTTATTACCTTGATGGTAAAATATAATATTCTTCATCAGTATTGTTTTTATTTTTAAATATTAATAATTACTTATGTTATATATTTCGTTAAAAATCATCGTAATCGTAAGAAATAGTTTTGCTTTAAAAGCATTATTAAAAAGCAATTCTTTTTTTTTTTTGGATGACTTTTTAATTAAAACAATAAAATAAACAAATGATAATATCAAAACCGTGTGTTTTATTATTTCAATAGAAAGTTGACATTTGATTTTATAACAAACTCTATTATACCGACTCTTTCATTAGAGCATATAATAAAAAAAATATGTTCGTATATTTTATTTGATCATATGTTTGTTATTTTATCAAGAATAATATTCTGTTATTCTTTAGAGACGATTCATAGAACAGGTCAATCAACAGTTGCATGATTATATCATGACTTCCAGATGCAATACTAAACTTTGACATAAAATCTTATCACAAATAAAGAACTATGAGAATCAACAGGATAGATAAGAAAGAAAGCTTTTCAAAAAAGAAGTAATATTTGACTGAAGACAAGCTTGTTTAAAATAGAAAACCAAATAAAAAAAAATTCTAACATACAATGTATCGAATAAGAAAGGACAAAGATCTAGAAAACAAGACAGATGTGATAAAAGATCTTTATATAAACATGAATATAGATAATGAAGACAATGACATAAGTCTCTAGAAGAAAATATACTGTTGATAGCTTACTTTCCAAAAAAAAATGCTTCTCAAAGACAAACAAAGGAAATTTATTTTACTAATTAAACATTTCAATCCATGAAATAGCGGCATCTCCCGTTTTCACTTATATTGGCCAAAACGGTAACTGCATCAGTACATGCAATCAATCGTCATTGCATTGCATTGCATCGCATCGGTCTCATATACCCATACATTATTTATTCAGTTCTTTTTTCTATTCTGTTTGCCTGATTATTAAACAGTAAAACGGCTGAATGATGCTCTCATCATTATCATACTATTCTTTGCTTTTCTTTAATCGAACACTTATGTATGTATTCATAAAGATCATTCCTTTTACTATTTATTCTACACGGATTTTTAATTTTCTGCATTAATATATATCAGATACTACTCTTGATTAGTCATTCATTCATTTGGAAGACACATTAGTATCGCAATAATGACTTTTGAATAGCTTCTGTAATACTAAATAGTAATAGTACCAGCTGCTATAATTGATTTTATCCTAAACAAATACGATGGCTAGAACTCCTGACAACGTTCTTACATTTATATCTTTGTACATATTTGATAATACTAAGCTGAGCTGAGAAAGATTTTATTACATTTAGTTGGTTATTGTTGTTTTGTCATTGTTCGTGCCTTGAGAAGTAATGATGAAGTAGAACAATTCATTTCTGTAATGATCGACAGTTGACAGTTGTATATAGAAGAGAAGAACATTCATCTTGCCTTCGAGTTCACTTCAGAATTTCCGAAAGTTACATCATATTGATGATGGGATGATGAAGCTGGACCTGTTTATGTTCATTTACATTGTTATCTATTCTCTTTCTTCTTCTTTTTTCTAATCTATGTATATACGTACAATATTCTTTTAATGTATACCGAGTTTTTCTTTCTTATTCTTATAATGAAAGATGTATGAATGTATGAAAGAACATCTTGCATAGATTTCTCATGTCAATGCATACGAAACATATGACAACAATCAGCTTGCAGCACAAGATTTGAGCTATTCGAGATGAGACAAGAAGCATGCATACTTACGCGTGCATATAGATAGTGATGGATGAAAAAATTGTCTCACTAACAGCATTATGGCATGTGCGTGCAGTCGCAAAGATGAATACAATTAAGAAAATCTATACTGTTCTCATGCTAAGTGAGTCTTTATAGCTCTCTCTATTAAGCATTTTAACAAGCTAATTCTTCATTTTGATCCTCTCTTTACATATGACAATGAAAGTATGAAGTATCATAGAATTCAGTTTTTTCTTGTTATACTAACAATCTTTTTCTCTTTTCCTTTCACATATGCATCGAGAATATGTATAATATCTAATAGTAGCCTTAAAAAAAAAGGGCAAACCACTTTTTATATCTCCAATATAATATCTTTCTCACGTATGAATATATGTATATATACGTGAAAAAATGCCATTAACTTCATTTGTCCTTCGATTTTTTCTCTCTTATCTTTTTAGCATAAACATTGAAAGCATCTGTGTCACATTTCATCTATCCAAATGACGATTATATTGTGAATAGAATTTATTTCAATAAAAAAGATGCTCTATCGATCGATAATATTTGATGGGCAATAAAAATTCTTCATCACATTTAACAAATAATCAAAGTAAACGTTCTTTTCATCAACAAAAATCAAATTATTATATAACAAATAACGACCATATTTATTCTAAATTTGATACATCATCATATAAAAGTAGTAATACCAAAAAGCATGGACCATCACCTAGATTTCGTCGTCGACATGCGCGACAAGTACATCTCGATAAGAAAACAAAAAAGCTACAGGTATGATTTATATGCTCAAGTGATTTTGTTTGCATTTCATTGCTTTTTCTTTTTGATCGATTTATATTGCTCATATTGATAAGAGTATTCTCTTAAGTGAACAACCTGTTGTGACATAAGTGTTAAGAAATGAAAAGAACATAATGCACGAGAACTTTTAATAGAAAAATGTAATCAGTATGCATGAAAGGAAACGTAGACGTCGTTGATATGAAAATGAATATATATTATTTATAGTTTAGCAATCAAAAATCTATACATATGAACGAATGAAATTTACAATTTCATTTTCATTTAAAAGAAAGTCACTTTTTATTTCGAGATATTTTCAATGTAATAAATTATAAATATTAATTAATATTGAATGTATAATAACATCATTGTTAATGTTCATTAAATGAAGAATTAAAAAAATATTTAATTGATTTTCTTTTTTCTTTAACAATAGACTATTATTAAATTGTGTAGCTAATTATAGTTAGAATGTTGAAAAAAAATACCAGTCATATATTAATCAAACTTAATTAAGACTTTTTATTTCGTATGAATAAATTTGATGACAACAGTTCAAAGTTATCAGTTTGATGAAGATATAAAAATTTCGTTTTTTTTTTCTCTAAGATTCAAGGATTATTGTATAGAGTTTGTTTCTTCATTCATTTCGAGAGATTGTTTTTTGTCCTTCAAACCTTTTACATCTTAATATTTTGTCTACAATTGTTTAGTTTAATACATCACTCGCAAAACAACTTAGCAGTCATTTGTTGCAAGGACAAACTAACTTAGGAGATTTCGTAATCACTCAAGTTGATATAATTAACCTTCTCTTCAAAGCAAGAGAAAACAAACTGATGTCTATGCTAGAAATCAATAGGAATCACTCTAAATCATAGAACATTGTCAATGATAAGATTAAAAGTAAAGCCATGATTCGTATTGATTTCTAATGATGTCTCGTGATTTTCCTTCATTTATAAGCAAGCATTGCTGATGATTCCTCTTGATGCATGATGAACAGATAAATAGTGATTTCCAGTGATAGAGATCACTAAAAATCAAAGAAACCAGTTTGTTTCTCCTTGCTTTCAAGTAATATATCAAAGCGAATGTTGATAAAGAATAATGTGTAATCTGATTGAACTAGAAAACACAGAAATAGAATGAATTAAGAGAAAACATACAATAACTTTGAACTACTAAATGTAATATTCATTTATATTTCGCAATGATCATTAGAATAATCCAAATACAAAATTTCATTTTAATGTTTTTTTTTGTCTTCTTTTTTATCCCTTTAGACAGTTTCATCATATCTTAATGTTAGTCTTCAATCAATTGGTGATCGAACAATTAGTTTATTTTCTCGAAGTTTTAATTTTCTTCATCCATCACTATCCTCATCTCCAATATGTTCATTAGAAAATAATCATCAAGAACTATTAATAACAAATGAAAATAATCATGAATTTAATGTTGGTACACATTCAGGTGTATATAGAAATCAATCACGTCGAAAATATCAAACATCATCATTAAGAAATCCATATCGACGTTCAAGTACAAATTTTCCTGTTCACGGACATGAAGCACTTTTTTTACCGGAATTTTCTATTAAAGGAAAAATAACAGAAGCTGATTTTGAAGTAAAAATAAAATAAAATTAGCGTTTATAATTTATTTGATATGAGATATTTTTTTTTTGTAAACTAGGTTATTGATATTATTGCACGAGGTGCCTTTGGAAATGTGATACAAGTATGTTCTACCCATGATGGACAAACGTATGCAATGAAAATAATGAGTAAATCACAAATTGTGAAAGATAATGCTGTTCAACAAGTAAAAGGTAAAGTTTTTATAAACAAAAAATGAATATATTCGAAAGAAAAAAAAACATGTTTTTCAAAGAACACAAACTATTATTTGATTTATTACAGGATAATCAAATGAAAAATTGACTTATTGTCTATGTAAGCTAAATGTATTCTACAAACACGACATAACTTATTTAAAAATTATTTCATAATAGAACAAGAAAACAAAACTCGACAGATCTGATTATTTGACAGGAAAAGAATAATAATCTATTTGAATAAGTACTGCTGACATATTTGGAACCGATTGAACTTTTTAAAACCGAATCCGACCGATTGGTTTGACATTTTTACTGGTTCAGTTTTAAGCAGGACTTGTAATGCACAATTGCTATATAGTTTAGTCTTACGGAAGAACTTCTCAAGGTATGAACTCGCTTTTCGATCGAGACCATGTTCATTTGATGGGTCATAGAAAAGTCTAGAATGATTTGGTTTTGTCGAGCCTTTGTTCTTGAGATATCGAAATTTTACTCATGCTTTTCAACAAAAAGCTGTGGTCACATGAAAAATTGACTTTCGACTTCAAACTTTGTATGAACAAAGTTTTTACCAAGATCAGTTGATTATACGAGTTTTAGCTTTTCTATTGTTTTCTTTCTGTAGATGTAAATATATATGAACGAACTTTGCTTGAATTCGTGACAGAATTTCGAACATGGAATATCTCAGGATAGAAGATACTGTAGAAAAGTTACAACTCGCTCAATGATTTAATCTCATTAAGAAGTTTGAAATTGAAAGCCGATTTATCACGTGACCACATCTTTTTTTTGTTGCGAAACCGAGTAAAGTTTTGATATCACAACAACGAAGACATGGAAAGTCAAACCATTATAGACTTTTATATTTACTCATTAGTGCTCATCAAATACAATGCGTCTTGGTCGAAAAACGATTTAACACTTGAATAGGCTTCCTTATTAATGACTAAATGTTTGAAATATGCACATACGGAATATTTTCTCTGATCCAGACACTCAGAACAGAACAACACAGGCCTCCTACAGATTCTATTCATGCATTATTTTTCATTATCATGTTATTTTTTGTTTCAGGATTATGATTTGAAAGATTTTCTCAAAGTGAAATGAGCTACTGTTGTTTAGGCAACTAGATGATAATATTACTTATACTTCTCAGATAGCAAAAATATAAAACGAACAAGGCTGAAAATTTCTCATTGAATTACCAAAAGAATTCTTTTATACAAATAATTATAAACACGTATAACAAATCACTTACCGACTAACGTAGTTTTTGACGTATGTTTTCAACAAAATAAGCAAAAAGAAAAATTCTTGTCGCTACCAATGAATGAGTTCTTTCATTAAAAATACAGAAAAGCATGTGAGAACCAATTGTCAATTACATGAACATTTCGAAAACAAAAACTAAATATAAAACATTTCGTATAAAAAATATTTTCTAAATTTTAGACGAAGTGACAATAGCACAATCATGTCTTTCTCATCCGTTTATTGTACATACACATTATTATTGGCAATCTCGTCGTTATCTATATATAATAACTGATCATGTAGAAAATGGTGAATTATTATCATTATGGTTACGTATACGTCGTTTTCCTCAATTAATTGTTAAAATCTATATAGCCCAAGTAGCTATGGTGCTTGATTATTTGCATAGTAAAGGTATTATATATCGAGATGTTAAAATGGAAAATATTTTACTCGATGAAAATGGAAATATTAAAATAATTGATTTTGGTTTATCAAAATGGCTTTCATTAGGACAAAAAACATCAACAATATGTGGAACATTACAATGTAAATTAAACAACAAATAGAAAACAAATTTTTTTTTTTTTTTTTTTTTTTTTTTTTATTTAGATATTGCTCCTGAAGTTCTTAGTGTTCGACCATATGATCATCGTGTTGATTGGTGGAGTTTAGGTATTCTTATGTATGCATGTTTATTTGGTGAATATCCGGTGTCAGCAACGAAAGATCATGTAACAATGGCAAATAAAGTATTAAATCATACATTTAATTTACCATCCACAGCACTTGAAAATAAATTTCAAGTAAAAGAGTTATTATTACATTTATTAGAAAAAAATCCCAATCAACGTTTATGTTCATTAGATGAATTACGTCGAACATCATTTATGTCAAAAATTGATTTTAATCATGTTTATTCTAAATCTTATTCACCATTAGAAATCTTAATGAATACTAAATCTCAATGGCGTGATGAACTTGTATTACATTATAATTATCGACAAAAAGAAATAAAAAACAAAAAATATTCATTATCATCATCATCAACATCATCAATTCAAAACAAAAAAGTCTATCAAAATATCGACAATCATCTTTTCCAGAAATTTTCGGAGTGAATCTTCTTCTTATTTTTGTTTTTGCTTGTTTTCATTTGAAATATATCTTTTGAATTGTTTACTATGAATTTTTGTACTATTTTAAAATGACAAGTTGGACGTTTTGTCGTTTGTGTTTTTTTAATTGAATTGAATATAGAACAAGTGAAGTTAGTTTTAAAAATCGAACTTTTATATACTAAATTCAATTAATTATACCTCATTGTCAAATTTAAGTCTTTTTCTTCTTGGATTTTCCAGTGAGATATAGGGAACTGCAGGTTCTTTCAGACTCATGTCTCAATCCACAAAAACATGGATCTGTGGTTCACTAGTCAAATATGATACGCCTGCAACATTGAGGTCGATGAGTGTGTTATAGATGTTCAGATTAAAGTTTTTTCGTATCCTGTACTCTAACTGAGAAAAATTTTCTAATCCTTACCCTATTCTGTAGGATATAGTAGGATAGCTCTGCATATCTCTAGAGTAGAGGGCTGCAGGGTGCAGGATTTTTATAACCTGTAACCTGCCCTGTAAATTTTTTGTAACCTGATCCTGCCCTGCCCTGTGAATATTTTTGCGGNACATTTCCAAAGAATTTTTGTTACAGTTTTTCGATCAATTGTATACGAGTAACTGTTGTGTATTAATAAAGGTGTATTTTTAGAAGTTTTTGTTAGAGTAACAGACATTATTACTTTCGTAAAATGACTTTTTTCAATTTTCAACAACTTATATACACGTATATGTATACATGATTATCGTTAAATGAAAATGATCATTAGATTACTATCCTCAATTTGAGAAATATTGAATTAATTACATCAATTACTCAATCGTGATGATTATTCTTACACACGAGATCAATTCATTGTATTAGTGTTGTGTGGTTATTATACTCATATTCCTCTTATTTACACTATACGACCAATTGTTCATGCGACCAACTGTCCTGCAACCAACTATCCGGATCCCTTGGCAACATTGCCTATATCAAGAGCATCTGCCGAAATAAGTTTCATTCCAGTACTGAGAAGTAAAAGTTATTGTCAGTCTACAATAAAACAATAGGCTAAACGGACTTGCTGTTGCATACATTCATAAAGATTTCGATATAAATCCAAATGGAATATTACAATTATATCTGCAAGTGCATTACTGTCGTCTTGATTTTGGTGTTTGAATTTGATATATAAACATTATAAACAGAGACATTGAAAATAGCCTAAAACACATCTGACTCAGGCGTAAAATGTGTGTCTGATGCATATTTGATTAAAAGAACCTCATTTCATTTTTTTTTGTTTTTTTTACGTTATCAGTACTTGATTGGACCAAAAAACTTTTAGCCTATCAATAAAAAACGTGCCCATCGTTTTTTTTCCGACACAAGAGAGATTGGCCCATTGATCTAAAAATCCAGGTTACGCCGATGGGCAACCCGAGCATGTACCTAGATAAGATCAAATAGAAAATATACAACTTTTAGTTTTTAGTGACATCCGATGAAAAATTCTTTTATCTAATATTTCATAGATGAGGCAAAAGAATTATAAAACAAAAATGGACACTAGTTTACTGTGAACACGGAATATATATTTTTTGGCATCCAAAGCACTGCTTGCGGATGAGGGCAATGTGTATCAAGTAAACTCATATTCGATGCTAAAAGAAAAATACATCAATTAGTTTCATTAATGTGAATTCTACTTTTCTCGATCAAGGGTGAGAAAAAAAACATTCACATAGGTTGCTTAAAAATTTGTATCAAATATGAAAGAGTAATAACAGTTGAAGGACAGAGAAATGTTCCAACAAATCCAAAGTTTAACTGAAAGATGGCAGGATATCGAATAGAATTTACGAGGTTGCATACGATGACGAGCAAAGTATAAAAAATAGACAGATTGTGGTAAAATACGGAGTCAACTTTGATTGGTTTATTTGGTCCATATGAAATGAGCACTCTAAAAATTTAAGACGCTTAGCCGAGATTTTTCAAGTGTCTATTCTACATTTATTTTGCTTGAGCATCTAAAATCGATCATCCGTTGCCACTTGGTACGCCTAGCTGAGACATGTGATGCGTATCATATGTCTCAGCTAGACGTACCAAGTATCAACGGATGACCAATTTTAGATGCAAAAGCAAAATAAATGGAAAATTGACATCTGAACCGTCTTATAAGACACATGCCATTTTTTTTCCGAGTGAGCCACATTTCATTGGCTGAGATGTTTGGTTCATTTTGTACCACCTTGGTCTGGTTGTATCTATATGATAAAAAGTAGATGACGCTTTTGTTAAGTAATTAATAATTATTCCTTTATCTATTGGTGTATTTAAATATCCATTAATAAAAACCTTTAACAGAAATTTTTTTGTTTGTCTTTTACGTTCGATAGTCTAGAATTTTTGAACCTATTGAAATCTATGAATCAATATTGTCTGTTTAGATATTTCTTTTTTTATTGTTATGCTAAAACTCCTTTAACTGTATTTATACAAGTAAATGTAAGATTTTCTTTTTTCCATATTTATTCCAATGTCTTATTTTTACTTAAATTTAGTTTTCATGAGTAATCGATCCAATACTCGTTGGAGTGGTCGACAACCACCACGTCGTGGTGGTGGTGGTAGTGGTGGTAGTAGTGGTTATGATCAAAATTATGCTGATTATAATTATGGTCATCATCCTTATTCGGGAAGTGGTTATGATTACGATTCATATGATCAATCACAATCAAACTATGATCGTAATTCAGCGTCATCAAAACGTTATTCATCAAACAGAAATACTTATGATGGTGGAAATCATTATTATAATCCACCACCTCGTCATGCAAAAGGAAATTTTGCAGAAAATAATAATAAAACGAATTCATCAGTTAGTAAAAAACCAACAAGAAAACAAGATTCTGAGCCTAGTTCTTCAATGCCGAATAAAGAACAAGAAACGACAGGTAAATAATTTTTTTTGTTATTTGTAGAAAATTTAAATATTGCATTTTTTGAAAATGAAAGTTTACAGGAAACTTGACATCATATTTTACTTTTAATTTAGCTTAGAATACTATAAATCAATGATTCCTGACATATACGACAGTACTAACTTAATTACGCAATAGTTTTTTTTCTTTATCACGTGACATTTATATAAATTTTCTCAGCTTGAAAATTTTCAGTTTTGTTGAAGATGAACTTGCCCGTCAAGAACTCAACAAATTTTATATTATTTTTAAAATTCTTAATTTACTATTTTAATACTTATTAAATATAAGTCGATATCGAAAGTACTAGTATTTTGTACTACACGAGAATCTTTCAAAATCAATTGAAGAAAATATTTATGACATAGTCTTTTTGGGATATGATGCCAGTAAGTGTTAAAATCCATTATAAAATGAACATCAAATTCTATTTGATTAATCCGAACTTGTCTAAAACTGTAAAATATTCTGAAAAAACTATTGTATTCGATTTCTTTCTGTTCGGTTTTGCAATGATGAAGTAGGTGGCGCCCCTTCGAAGATCGAGTTATTCGTTTCGCATTGTTTTGTGTTTATTATAGTACGTACTATGTATTTGTGTTAATAAAAATAGATGTGTACCTTTGCAAAATATTAAATCGTTCCTCCATAAGAGAAAAACCGCTATGTCTATTTTACTCTATTTTATTATTAGTTTTCAGAGAATAAATCTGTATTAGTCTTTTTTCCGATATCATGGAAGTATACTCTACAAGTGATTTTAAGATCAACATAGTATCCTTTTTGACTGATCTATTGTATTCGATTTCTTTCTGTTCAGTATTGCGGAAACCGAGTAGGTGTCGCCTCCTCGAAGATCGAGTTGACTCTTTCAGGTTTTCTATTTATCGTAGCATGTACTACTTAGTTGTACTACAGAAAAATATGTATTAACTAGTGTCCTACAGAACAATTCCAATTGTTCTAATTCTTATTGTACTCTATTCAATCTATAGTCGAAATTCCTTCGCTTTCATCTGAACCAAAAATTGAACAATCTATCGAAACAGCTCCTATTGAAGAATCAAAGCCAATTGAAACTCCAGTTGAAGAATTACCATCTCCTCCTATAATAACAGAAGAACCACCACCAGCACCACCCGAAGAAAATCTTGAATTAATTCGTCAACAAATAACGAGTTATTTAACTGAACGTAATGATCGTTTAAAACAACGTGAAGAACTTCGTGAACAAAATCTTAATGCTGAAAAAAGTCGTTTAAACGCCGAACAACAACAAGCAGCTATGACACGTTTGGATTCAAGTATAAAACGTATACCACCATTTATAAAACGTCTGCGTACAGTAACTGAACAACAACGTGATGCACTTTGTCGTGATATGCAAACACTGAACTTAACACGTTATATATCGGAAGTAGCAACAGCATTAACAGAAGCAAAATTAAAAATGAGCGATGTATGGACATCAGTTCAAATATGTTCATTATTACATCAACGTTATCCTGATTTTTCCTTATCACTTTATGAAAATTGGTTAAAAGTATTACAAAAAGAAACATTAAATGAAAATTTATCTAAAGTTCGTGTTGATTTAAGATTATTTGCTGAATTAATAACTGTACATGTTTTACCAATAAATCAATCAATAAATCATCTGATAACTATATTAACAACATTAATTAATAATGATAAAGATTTTTCAAATTTAACAATATTAATTAGTTTTTGTCGTTTATGTGGTGAAGATTATGCTGAAATATTTTCAAATAAAATACGAAAATTAATAATTAAATTAGATGAAAATATTGATGATTCAAATAAAAGTACATTTCATTCAAATGAATTAAAACAACAAATAAGACAAATGTTAAATGATTATTTTCAAAAATTATCTATTTATCTTATTGATGAATATAAACAATTACAAAAACAAGATCAATTAATGAAAAGAACTATGGAAGTAAGTTTAAAGTCAATGATGAATGAAAGGCGAATATGACTGTTACATATATATATATATATATATACAAAACTTTCTTATCTATTGAGATTTGTATAGATAATGAAAGAATTTTATAAAATTGGGTTACATATGGATGCACAATTTTATTATTCTGAGACTTTATATTTACATTTATTTGTTGTTTTCTTTTCTATTTTAGAATCGTGGTGAAATTAATCAAGAAATTAAAGACAAATATGAACAAACAAATACAGCATTTCAAAAACTTTTACAAAATACCGAAACAATGGCTGATTTATTAGAACAAACAATGCCTGAATTACCAGTTGAAGGTTAGATTTTTCAATAATAGAAATGTTCAGTGTCGTTTATAAAGCATTCCGATAGACATTAAATAAAACCGTCACTTTTTCGTTGACTCAAATAATGACAAAGATATGTTCTATCTAATGGCGTAAAAATTTGTGTTATGAAATTTATGACGAATGGAGCAATTAGAATTCGAAAATTAGTCTGGAAATACTAGTAGTCACTCTCAGTTGATGTTTTGAATGTATGACATGAGACATTTTCTTGAAAGAGTGTGAACAAGTCTTTTTCGCCGAAAAATGCTTTATGTGATTTTCTGAATGATATGTAATCACTTCTGAGCAAAAGAGAGCGGTTTCCAAGAATGAAATTTGCTTGTTTGTTCAAAGGTCGGGTTGGTGCTTCTCGAATTTGTGGTTATGGTACAATGTACTAACTTTCTGTGCTCCAAAAAAAAAAAAGATTTCTGCCTTTCCGTAATAGAGAAAATTAAGAAACATCTTTTCTTCAACTTATTTTTTATATTGATATTTTAAATACGTATGATATAATTGATCAAATTCTATCTATAGTAGTTAATCACAACCTTCCAGCAGAGATTAACTTCTGGTCTTTAACTTACTTACATGATTGTACTCAAGTTTTAGAAACTCTTATAATAAAAATTAGGATGGTAACTTATTTGTTCTTGCATGACTTGTAGTTCTTAAATAAGAAAGAACATGTGTGTTGTCTTTCGTATACATAACTTGTTAATAATGCCTTCTATACTTAATATTCTTATAGAAAATAGTTTTCGATCGTTTTTTCTCATAAATGTTGTTATGACTTAAATTATATGATTTACTATTTTAACTTTTGCTGCTATCGTATATCATCTAAAATGTTTTTCTTTGTTAAATAGAAGTCTCAAAGAAGTCTAGTGATCGTACTGGTATTGACTTTTATCTTCCTGGACGATCTGATGATGTAAGTCTTATAAATATACATCTAAATTAATTTCGACAATAAAAATATTTCTAAGGATCTTGGTGGCGATACAATATGGGAAGATAGTGAAACTAAACAATTTTATGAAGATACTCTTGATCTAAAACTTTTTCTTCCTGGTTATGCATTTCGTGAACCCGTTACAGCAACAACACAAGCATCTGAAGGTATAATCAAATTAATATTTGTATCAAGATTAAATAGAAATTTTGATTTTTTTTCTAAAAGAAACTGAAACGGTTGATTCTGTACAAATGGAACAAGAAATTGAAAAAGAAGGACTTGAAGTAACATCAACAGCTGATGCTGAAGAAGAAGATACAACATTGGCTGATATTGAAGGTGAACAAGAAATATTTTGTTTAACAAAAAAAAAAACTCATTCTCACTTTTGTAATTTTAGATGGAACTGAAGAAGATGTTGGAGCAAATAATATTAAATTAATGATGGATGTATTTGTAAATCAATTACCAACATGTGTTAATCGTGAAATGATTGATAAAGTATAAAATAAGAATTTCTGTTTTTTTTTTTTTTATTAATGATTTGAATATTTTCCTTTTTTTGTTTGTCAGGCTGCTCGTGATTTTGCAACAAATTTAAATACAAAACAAAATCGTAAACGATTAATAAAAGCTTTATATACAGTTCAACGTACATATTTACATTTATTACCATTTTATTCACGTTTGATAGCAACATTATATCCAGTAATGCCTGAAATAGGCAATGAATTAGTTCGTTTATTAAAAAATGAATTTCGCGCACATATTAGACGTAAAGATCAAATATATATTGAGTCAAAAATAAAAACTGTTCGTTTCATTGGTGAACTTGTTAAATTTAGTGTTTTTCCAAAAAATGAAGCTATTAATTGTTTAAAAACTTTATTAAGTGATTTTCGTCATCATAATATTGAAATGTGTTGTAATCTTTTGGAAACATGTGGAAGATTTCTTTATCGTAGTCCTGATTGCCATCGACGAACAGAAATTATTCTTGTAAAATTAATTTAAAATTTTTTATATTGAAAAATTTCGTTCTTGGATACTTTTTAGGAAATTCTAATGCGTAAAAAAGCAGTATTAACATTAGATAGTCGATATATAACACAAATTGAAAATGCTTATTATTATTGTAATCCACCGGAAACTCGAGAAATTGAAAAAAAAATTCGTTCACCAATACAAGAATATCTTCGACGATTACTATTTAAAGATCTTAATAAAGTTACTATTGAAAAGGTAATAGTATTTACTTAAGAGAAAATTCTTCTTCTTTTTTTTTTTTTTTTGAAAAACAAATCAAAATGATAGTAAGAATGGCGATTTGAATCAGAGGTCAAATAAGAATGACGACTGACAGTTAGACATGTAAACCGATCGGTTGAGCCGAAAATTTTTGTTTTTGAGATATATCAGCCGTCGGCACTCGAACGATTCGATCGTACCGTGACCAATGCCCACATCTCACATTCGCTGCTGTCGTCACTGCGACACAAAAGTAGATATTTGATTTGAACAAATTTCGGACATGCTAGATCAGTTTTTGGAGATGTTACTGTCTGGTTTTGTGTGACTAAATTTTCTATCATCGTTTTATTGCTTTTTTCATTTCAGAATTTTTCGAAATTAAGAAATTTTTTTAAAAAATTCACCGAAGAATTATAGTCATCGCTGATCGATGCATTGACTTACACGGCTAGTGATAGTTTAGAATTACGTTTTTATTTTGGTATAGTTGGAATATATTGTATGCAATCAATTGATTAATCTAGATAAAATCTGAATATTTGATTATAATATATATAGTAAAACTTTTCTAAGTAACCAACTTGTACTGCGTAGTTTATAATCCACCCAAGCAAATTTTCTAAGACTTAGCTTCTGAAATACTGAGCAGTGTACACTTATTTCTAATCACATGAGCAGTAACAACTTGTGTAATGTGAGCGACATATATTTTGTTACTCACGTGCAAAACACGAAAAAATGATGTTTATATGAATTACGTCATGATAAACAATTATGAGACACATAAGAAAAGGGAATGGACTAGCCGTGAATATTTAAAACAAAAGCAGACAATAATGGTAGTGTTTGGTGTAACGGTTCATCGTGTTTTTTTTCTGTTAACATGCAGTGATATCAACTGTTTTCAAGAGATGTTGACTTCTGATTGAAAAAGTTGAATTATTGAAAAGATTACCTTGTGCAGCCGAAAAGTAATTGCGATTAAATACTTTCTATAGAGTGAGCAATTTTGATTAATCTCGATGGCGTCCGCATTAGAAAGATTTTACTATAAAATACAAAGATAATTTTCATATAGGTTCTTCGTCAAATTCGTAAATTCAATTGGTTTGATCCGGAATTTCGTTCTTATACTATAAAATGTTTAGCAGCTCCATATAGTGTTAAATTTAATTCAATTCAATGTCTTGCTAGTATACTTTCTGGTTTATCACATTTTTATGTAAGTAGAAACATTTTCAAAAACAAAAAATTATTAATTTATACAAAAATTTATTAGGATGATATAGCTATTGAAGTACTTGACAATGTTCTTGATGATATTCGTTCAGGTCTTGAAGTATGGATTAGAATAATTTTTCATTTATATGAAAATATATTTTAATATTTATATTTAAGATAAACATTTCAAAATTTAATCAACGACGTCTTTGTATGATTAAATATCTCGGTGAAATGTATAATTATCGAGTTGTTGATTCAATTATTATTTTTCGTACATTATATTTATTAATAACATATGGTGTTAGTCTTGAAGGTAAACAGTTGAAATAGTTTTGTTTTTAAATAGAAAAAGCAATTTGTTTTTCTTTTATTTAAAGCATCAGAAATAAGTGAACTTGATCCACCTGAACATTTATTTCGTATTCGTCTTGTTTGCACATTACTTGACACTTGTGGTCAATATTTTGATCGTGGTACAAGCAAAAAACGACTTGATTGTTTTCTTAATTATTTTCAAGTAAAGAAACAAAAAAAAAAATTTCTTTGGAAACATAAATTGAAATAATTTTATTTAGAGATATTATTATTTTAAAAAAGAACAAGCAGTATGGAATCCATTAACATATCCATTTCCACTTGAAATTGAACATATATTTGATGAATGTATAATGGACTTACGACCTAAATTTAGTAAAGTTAATTCATATGCCAAAGCATGTGAACAAGTTGAAAACATGGAAAAAGAATTTATTACTTTAATAAGTAAGAAAATGTTTTTTTTTTTACAAAAATTTATTCAAACATACTCTATCGAAATCGTAAAGAATAATTCGACTTCAATTGTTCAAATATATCACAATAAATTTTATATCAATTGGTAACAGTCGAACTGGTGGATACCTAGTGCAACCAATATCCAGTTTGACTGGTGCTCAGTCTGATCAATGTCTAGTCAGACTGGAACTGATGCATACTTATTAGTGATACATGATCTAATTTTTTGTCTTCGCTATCCATGTGCTTTGAAGAGTATGAGAACTTTACAGAAGAGAATAACATGCATAAAATAGGATAAATTATTAATTAAGATTCTGTTGTTTTTATATTCTCAAAATCATTGTATCAATTTTTTAATAAAAACTTCCATCTATTTATCTTTAATTTCCTACAGATGAACAACAATCGAAACTAGTATCAAAAGATATTTCATATCCATCACGTGACACAAATTTAGCACCAATTACTGAAGATGAAGAATTGTCTGTTCGAAATACTAATGAAGATGATCTTCTTAATACTCAACAACCCGATGATGAAGAAGTAAAAGAAGTCCATTTGATTTCAATTAAACATCAATTTTTTTTTGCAAAGGATGATGAAGATCAAGAAGAAAATAACGAAGAAGAAAATAATGATGACTATGATGATGATGATGAATGTCATAGAACAGTACGTAGTCGTCGTCCACGTGCAAGTGCTGGTAGTAATGAACGAACAAGTGGTGGTAGTGGAGCCGATGAAGAATGTCTTGATACCGATGATAATGATACAGTTGGTTTTGATGATGAAAATAACAATACTAATAAAAATTCAGTGGAACGTACAAAAGTTACCACTGAAGAAGATACAGAATTTATTAAAGCATTTGATGCATTAGTTGCTGAATCTGTTGCTGTAAGGTTTTTTTTTTGCTATTATTTTTGAATAATTATAATAAAATATTTATTAATAAATTAAATTAGCAACGTTCAAATGATTTAACGAAAATTCCAGCACCAGATATTCCTGTACCAGTACATTTAAGAAAAAATAAAATACCATCAACAACGACTATAAGTGTTTCACGTAAGATTTTAGATTTTTTTCCTTCTTCGCTTTCATTCTGTTTATTTATGTTTACTAGAAAGTGATGGTGATGATGAAGGTGACAACACTGTTAAAAAACCAGAAACAGTTAATTTTGTTGTTATGCTTAAAAAAAATAATAAACCTCAAGTAAATTATTGAAATATATTTTGATTTTGAATTTTTTTAATTAATACATTTTAGTTTTGTAATATGGCTGTTTCAAGTACATCGGAAATGGCATTAAAATTAAAAGCTCGTGAACAAGTAAGTTTCACAGAAGAATTTAATTTAATAATAAAATTTGGTTTTCTTTTATTTTTATTTATTTAGGCTGATCGTGAAGAAAAGGCTAAGTTGAAAATTCTTACACTTAATATGTCAACACGCATGGAACAACAAGAAAATGAACAAGGTTTGTTTATGAATAGAATATTTTTTTGTTTGAAATAAAGTTTTTGTTATAGAATTAATAATGAATGTAACGAATCGTGCACCACCAGCACCAATTTTAAATTTAAATCGAGAAAAGAAACCGAAATATATACCACCAAAAGGTGCTCCAGATGCTGATCTTATTTTTGGACCGAAGTAAGAAAACAAATTAAACAAGTTTTGATTTTTCAAGAAATTTTTGAGATTATTTGGATGACCTATGAAGTTACAATTAGTTTTCATTAAAATGAATTGTTATTAAAAACAAAAAACTTTAGCAAGATTAGCATTCAAATGGATAGTAGGAAGTTTTTAAAGTTTAATTGTAATGAAGAGAAAAATGTGAGATTAAGTTGTTACTCTATTTTTATTCTGATTTAGTGGGATCGAACATTTTTAGACACGATCGAATACAGTATTGGTCAAAAATATAAGACTAACATAATTTTATTTTTGTTTTTCTATGATACTGAGCATTTAATTTAAATTTAAATAGTGGTTTGAATAGCCAATGAAGTTCCCTTTGAAATATATACCATACCGAAATTTCATAGATGGAGTATGAGAGAAACGTTTCTAAAAAAATCAAACATGCTGGTTTTTAGACCAATAGAAGATTGCGCGAAAGTTAGATTTCAAGAATATCATCTTAAAGGGCAAGGAGTTCTGAATAGAATGAGAGTCGCCGTATTTCCTATGTCTTTTCCTTAAGAGTTATAAGCATCACAAAGCCAAATTTATCCTAGCATTGCTAAAAAATAATTTTTTGCTTTTTGTGTTACTTATAGCTGTGTAAGGGTAGATCGTAGTAAATGCAACAAACCCTCATGCACTTTTAGATGGTATTCTTGAAATTTAATTTTCGCACAATCTTCTAGGATCTGAAAACTACCGTGTTAGATTTTCCAGAAATCTTCCTCTCACAGTCCATCCATAAAATTTCTGTATAGAACGTATTTCATACAGAACTTCATTGGCTTTTCAAATCTCATTTAAATTTTAGTTCAGTGGTTGATATTGTAGAAAAACCTTGCAAATGCGTTGATCTAGTCAGTATACTCTTCGTCGAAAGTTACATCACCGAAATTCGGGATGTGATACACAACCGTTAATCTTGTATATATGACCAGTAATGCAGACTAATGAAACTGGTTTGAGCTCATAAGAAACCTATGATAATGATTATTTGTTTCTGAGTACATCTGTAAAATAACGATCAATTATATATATATTGTTCTTTTTTTTCTACAGAAAACGCTGAACGAACTCCAGTATGGAAATAACATCAGACTTCAACTATGATGCCTGATATCATCTAAACAGTTGGACAAATATGGTACTTATGCTATAATTCGATGCAACATTGAAAAAGAAAGTCTATTTGACAAGAAAAAAAGGATAAATATGTAATTAAGTAGTTTGTGCAGTGATTCACTGGAGAAAAAAAATCTTATTGAAGTCTGTGTTTTTTTTTGTTTTGTTTTGTCTTTTGTTTGTTCCTTTAATTTTTCTTTGATTTCTACTTCATCATAAAAAACAAATAACATTGAAACAAAGACAAGCAATTAGAAACAATCTCTCTTCATACATATTGTAGACTTTTGAATTTTTCTTTTTCTTGCTCCTGTTTGATTTTTTTTTGTTATTTTGTACCTTGTACTTATCTGCTTAAACAGTCGCCATCATTATGTGCTTTACTAACGAAGGAAGAGAGAGAGAGAGAAAAGAAAATGAAATAAAAAAAAAAAGAATCTGTATACAATTGTATTAGTTTAATATATGTAATGAATTACAACAATTTTTAAAGAAAATTTTTTTTAACTATTGAAAAGAGAAATAATTCTTATTCTTGTATTAATTTTGAAGAATTGTACTTGATTACGGTTTGTAATAGTTCGTTGATTTCTACAGTAAATGTGTCATAGACATGTTTCAAAAACACTATTGTCACAGCAGCAGCTTGTTTGTTTTTTGGACGAATGTAAAGTCGCATGACTTCGCACCCGATTTGAGTGTCTACAAGTTCAACCATAAGAATCGTGCTGAGCCTGATGGATTTAATCTAATTGTACTAATTTAACATAGCGACGAAAAAGATGTTCGAAGAGTTTCTTGAAGACCATCGCTGCAGCGGCAAGTTTTAATATAGTTCATCGTGTTGCGATAGTCTTGTCCATTCTAGGACTGCGGTAGATTTTCAGCTGCGATAGACATCTATCATATGTTAATAAGAAGACTAGTATCTAATATGCTGTATTTCTGTATTCGAAAAATATGGCATTGTTTTCGAATCGATCATTAGTTTTTAATTGATCCCGATGTTAGTCGGATTTTATGAAGAGTTTTTGTGACATTTTTAGCCTTGCTAATTTTCAGCTTTTACCATTGACAGGTAAATTGAATCCTGCCTTCCTCGTTGTCTTTTTTTTATAAATACTCAGCAAGCCGAAAAGCAATAGAAAACAACAAATATTTATAACTTTCATTCGTGTTTACATTGAAACTGATTTTGAGAAGTAAAATCGATATTATCATTGATCTATATCAATTTTGTCGATTCAAATCAATATGATAATTAAAGAGATATAATGTACATGTTTTTTTTAAAATTAAATGCATAGAAATGTGTCGATTGAATATATCCATCTTATCATTCAAAATTTTATTTTGATGCACAATTTAAAGAATTTTATGTTTAATCTAACCGTATAATAATTTCAAAAGTATTCTTAACAGATCTTTTCTTATTCATTAGTTTTTCATAAAAACGAACTTTGTAGTGCATTGAATGAACAATATTACTGACACTCAGTAATATAGGTAGTCGCATTTCGGTCATAATGCATCAAATGAAAAGAAGATAATAAACCCTTTACTGACCGTCATTTAAAGAATTTATTCTCGAATCATCATCGGTTTGAGTAGAATCTATATAATTATTCGGCTTAAACTAAATGACGTGTCAACAAATTAGTTCATTCTCACCGAATGATTTCATAACCGAAAAGAATCGAGCTCAAATATAATCCATTATATATATATAATATTTTATTAAAACTAATTAGTTTATAACCAAACCGATTGATTATCACCCGAGTTGGTTATTACATTGGGTGTGAATGTGGAAGTCAGTGTGAATGTGGAAGTCAGTGTGATGAGAACAACACCTACACCCATACTCACACCTGCATTTATAAGCTATTAGCTGGGATAATAATTAACTCAGATGTTTATCAATCGGTTTAGTGATAAACTAATTAATTTTAATAGAATGTTATTTATAGAATGGATCATATTTGATATGGATACTTTTCGACCATGAATTCTTTCGGCGATATTGGAACTGGTGAAACACTTAGTCGGCAAAAAATGGAAATTACTGTACCAATGATCATTGCTAAAATTTATATATTGAATATAAAAAATGAACAACAAGTAACATTTAATTCAGCACTGCACATCGTAATGCACTTGTAGTTTATTATCCAGGTTTATAATAAGCAATTCAATGGAGATAGATATATCCACTGTCCAGAAGTTAGAAATTAAGTAGAATTTAGTTTTTTTTTTGTGTATCAAGGACATTGCGATTATATATGCCAGTCTTTGCCGCCTCATGAGAGGGAGGTTGTGTAAGATAGTGTTTTAAACTACCCTCATTGTAGAATTCCTTGAATTCCACTTTAATTGCTGTTGAATTTTCAATTTATGGATCATGGATATAGCTAAGCGAGAAGGGACTGACTCGTGAGTAGAACCGATAATATTAAAGTTTATTAAACTAATCAATAAAAGATTTACAGAATGCATGTGATATTCCTTTTTTTTCTGTTTTTTATACACGAAAAATTTATATTAAGCTAATTAAACAAAACAAAACATTAAGTTCAATGTAAACTCTAATCTTATTTTGTTTTTGGTGTTGATCGTCTTGAATTCGTTTTTTTAAATATTTAAATCAGACGTGTAAGAAGATAAGCTTTATAATAACGATTCAAAAGTTTAGCACAGGTCACATTAAATAAGGATTTAAATAAACGTAGATGTGTATACCAAAACTTTCTATCGAATATACCATGTGTTATATGTACATCACCAAACTCAAAAAAAATTAGATTTTGTATACCATTCTATAAATGGTACTGATCGATCAAGACGATTCTAAGAAAATAAATGTAATATATATATATATATTAATCAGTTATTGACATACTAATAATCCTCGTTCATGAATTTTTAATTTTTGCCCATTAGTTGTCATATTTATATAATCAAATACAAACATTGTTATTAATATTTGATCCATATTCCATCCAGCACCTCCTCTTACTGTTGTTTCATCATATATTTTATGAAACTCTTGTCGTAAATAAAGTGAAATTATATCAAATGTTATTGTTTTATTTTCAGTTAATAATAATGAATCAATTTCTTTTCTTCTATATTCTTTTACTATTTCATATTCATAACTTTTATTCGTATATTGGTAGAAATTTTGGTTAATAATAATTAATTCTTTTTGTATAACAGACTGAAAAATCATTTCACGCCATAAATATCTTTTCATACATAAATGAACCATTGGTATCATATGATATGAACGATTTCGTCGAGAAAAAAAATCCACAACAATAACGATTAACAATAAAACCATCTGGATAACCTTTTTTCTAACATATATTGCTCACGGCGTATTGGTATTAAATCTGCATCACTAACTATAAAATAATCATTATCATTAAAAAACTCAAATGGTAAAAATCCAATAAATAAACGAATCGTTTGTGATATTTTTATAGCATAACTTTCTGGACATTGAAATTCTAATATTTTACCACCAAATTCATGAATATATTTTATCACAAGTTTAATATCATCAGGTTTTGTTTAACTTAATTTAATAAAATCGCCAACTAATATAACAATTACTTCATAACCTATTCGACGTCATGCAAGTGTTATTATAGGCATATAAAAACAGTAAGCTTCAACTGATGAATGAATTGAACAAGATACATATGCATATTGTTTTGATGTTGTTTCAACTCGTTCTTCTAAGATAACTTGTGTTGTTGTTGTTGTTGTGAAAGGGAGCAGTCGTAAAAGTTTAAATGGATCTGTAATCAGTAATGATTTGTATAGCAATATACTGAGTAATGCAATAGTCATACACAAAATACATAAAAAAATAATGATACATCGATAGAAAACCAGCTAAAAGAAAATATATAATTAATAAAAGTTTTTCTAATTGAAAATAAGAAAAAGTAAATGATTGACTCACCATAGAGAATCCATAATTTCGTTTTGACTGTGTAATAGACATTCACAAATAATTGTCCAATAATTTCGTGAACAAATCTTCTTTTGGAAATTTTCATTACTTTAATTCAATAAAAAAATAATATAATTGAGACTGAATATTGTACAATTAGAATATTATTATTTGTAACTGAGTTTCTTTTTTTGTAGACAATTTATCTTTTTTTATACTTTATCAGATTGAAAAATATTCTATTATATTAAAATCTTAGCATAAAATAGCGATAATTAGACGAATCACAATTAGTTGCATGTTTGACAGGAACATAGTTATTTTTTTTTTCTTGATTTTTCATAAATCTTAATTTACTACATACATTTGATTCAATCATACAGAGCGCAATGCGAACATATGAAATATTCACATTTTGAATTTATTGCAATGATACGAAAAGATGAAAATTATATTCCTTGTGGAATAGAGGAAAATAAAGCAGATAGATGATCGGAAATAAAGAGAATTTTTAAAGTAACTACGACTTGTTCTCATGTAACACTTTATGCACTATTAGAAGAGTCTACTAAACATTCATATTTTTACTTATCTCTTATGTTTCTTGACCTTCTTGAATAGATTGATAGTCATTTCTCTGTAATACTACTAATCAAATTATTGTTTTTTTTTGGACCATTTTATTCTTCAGCATTGTTTTCAATTCTACACTGCAGCAAATTTCTGTAGATTCAGCTCATTCTTTGGATTCTAATACTGCAGTATAAAGAGATATCAATGATTATCATACAAGAATCGCTAACTAGCAGACTGATAACCAGCTCATACAGAACTTTATAAAACAAAACTAAAGACGCCTATAAAGCTTTTTGATGACTTTTGACTACAGAAAATAATATATGTAAACATCTAGAGAAAGTTTTTTCTCTACAAGCCTATGTATATCCTATTCTGTAGACAGAATCTCATAGTTGCCTTTAGTCATTTACAAAGAAATCCAGCTGTTAATCAATCCTTTGAAAATATTTATGTTGGACGTTTATTTGCATTACCAGCAGTAGATTACCGGTCGAACAACAATTATCAATGTACTGCGATAGAGCGGCAATCAGAAAACAACTGATCGTTTAAGTATAAAGCTACTACCAATATGGTGCCCATTATACCGAATGGTTTACCAACGGATATTTTGTTCAATTTGAATCATATGAGTATTGACTAAAAGTCAAAAATTGCTCTGTTAGTACAATATGACAGTTTTGATATCGAAGATTTTTATAGCTAAATTAAAATTAAAATCTTCTATATTCGATTATCATTAGAAAAATATTACTTAGACTTTTTGAGGCAAAAGAGAACTTTTGAAAAAGTAAAAAAAAAAAAATAAGAAACAGTTCGATATAAAGTAGAAAAACCTTGATCTAACTAATTTTTAGATGAATTTCCCATTAGCATTCGTTTGATTAAGAATTTTCACTAGTCTAATTGAATTTTTATCAAGATTTTGCAGTAAACAATCTCATAAGTGCATAATTTATCTCCACGCAATTCAACATTTTATATCAACCATCTTGATTTTCTTCATTTTTAATCAGATAAATACTGAACAAACTCTAATGTTCGTATTCTTTCATTACTGTCACACGGTAATTATGTCTATATGAGAAGTAACGAAATAGAAAAGACAGATTTTTCTTCTTCTCTCATTTCGTTTTCTAACATAAAACGCAATGAAACGTTACAAAAAGATATGCCCATACGTGTGTATATGTCGCACCTAATATTCATGAAATATCATATAACGGAACAAAATTAATATTCATATGTCTAATGACTTTTTTGTACATTTTTTTCTGTATAGACGGAAAACTATCACGTAATAAATAATGACCGAGAATGGCGTGAACATTGTTGCTGCNCGTTTTCTAACATAAAACGCAATGAAACGTTACAAAAAGATATGCACATACGTGTGTATATGTCGCACCTAATATTCATGAAATATCATATAACGGAACAAAATTAATATTCATATGTCTAATGACTTTTTTGTACATTTTTTCTGTATAGACGGAAAACTATCACGTAATAAATAATGACCGAGAATGGCGTGAACGTTGTTGCTGCTCAAGGTTTTAAACAAGCAGCAATAATTTATGAACAAGCTCGACCATCATATCCGAATGAAGTTATTGATTTAATTAAGTCACTTTATAATAAACCAAATATAATTATTGATCTTGGTGCTGGTACAGGAAAATTAACACGTTTATTAGCTCCAATTGATGCTCAAGAAATAATTGCTATTGAACCAATATCAACAATGCGTGAAAATCTTAAACACATTCCTTTAATCACTAAAATAATTGATGGAACAGCTGAAAATATATCGTTTGAAGATAATACAATTGATATAATTCTATGTGGACAAGCATTCCATTGGTTTGCAAATTATCGTGCACTTACTGAATTAAATCGTGTATTAAAACCAAAGGGCTTACTTATACTTATTTGGAATTTAGCAGATAATCGAGAAAGACCATGGACAAAAATCATGTGGGAATATGTTGATTCGTTTCGATCAAAGGAAATACCAAGATATGAAACAATGGAATGGAAAAAAGTTTTTGATAATCAAAATTTATTTTCTTCATTACAACATAAACAATTTACTTATAAACATCATGTAACACGTGATTTAGTTATAAAACGAATGTTATCAAAAAGTTTTATTGCAACATTATCATCAGAACAACAAAAAACAATAACTGATGAAATTCGAAAAATTTTAGAGAATGTTGAAGAAATTCAAGATTTAGAAGAATTTGATTTAAATTATTTTACTGATGTTTATTGGTGTTCACCATTGAAACTATCGTCGCAATGATTTCATTCGCAATAAAAATGAATAAGTTTTTTTTTGCAAATTTTCATGATATTTGATTTTTTTGTTTTGAATAAAGTAATTATTGATGAGATTTACCTTGAAATATGAAATTCTATTCTTTCAAATATTTTTGTAAAGTAAAATTAATATTTTTTAGGATCGACGAGTATATTTATGTATAAATGTTAAAACGCAATTAGAATATGGGCAAATTTGAAATTTTCTTGGACAGAAATTGAACTCTTTTTTTTCAATCGAATTAATGTTCTACAACCGAGCCGAGTACTTGGCATCCATTCCAACGTGGAGTATGAATCTGGATGCAAATTCGTCGGGTCGAGTCAGGTTCAGATTTGAGATCATGTCCGAAAACTATTAGGCTGATGGAAAAAGCATTTATCTATGGATCAAAAAATGTGATGTTTGGCACCAACACTACATTTCATTACAGCTACATCAGCAACAAGCAAAAATATATTTAGCGAAATAGATCAGATTTTAGAAGCAGAAAAATTCCAAATGAATTATGAATCCTCTTGCATTTTTGTGAAATTTGAGATGAAGATCCTTCTTTGTTGCTGTTTGTGGAAGAAATTAAACAGTATATTATTTCATATAAAGTAAAAGTGTGATAATTGTACGATGACTGTGAGGCTATCTGCGAAATGTTAATTAACTTCTGTCCAAGCTCGAGCCTGAAAAATCGCACCCTTACAGGACACTAGTTGGAATAAAAGTCGAACTTGACTCAATTCATACAAACATATTTGAATAGCATGATTACTTTTTTTTTTTTATTGAACAATATCATTTGATTTCATCAAACAATTTACAAATCAAAGTACTTTAGTCTATTCAATAATACTTGTACAACCATTTTGAGGGTAACGATATGAAGATGGAATTAAATGAATTTCTTTACTCACCTATACATTACCTTACTCTCATTCTCGAGATAATTGTATTACTGAATAGACAAAAGTTCGGTGACTTGTAAATTGTTCTTATCAAATTCCACAATACTGTTCAATATTAAAGATTAAATTATAATTTCTAATTTAAGACATTTCAAAAAAAAATACAAAAATTACATTATTTTTAAATAATTAATAGTTCAATTTTATCTTTCTTTTCTTTCAGTAAACATTTAGAATAGACTTATCACGTAAAACTTTACTTCTTCATAGATGACTCACTCAAATATGATTATTCCTTCAGATTTTTCATTTACTTATTCACTTTTAATAATCAATGGAATATAATAAATCAAAAAATAAACACACATATGAATATATAAGCAAAATAAGATTGTTGACATCCATAATTTATTGAATTAATATTCATCAATAACCAACGATTCCTAATAAACATCATTCATGATCTACCATAGCTACCATAACAAGAATCTAAACCAATAGATTTTTACCTTTTAACCAAAACAAACTTCGTAAAGAACGAACAAATCCGTATGCTTTTCCTTCATTGCTTATTCCAATACAAAATCATACTATAAAATCAGGCAATCGACTATTATATATTAGAATAATAACTTAACGAAAGTTTATTTGATTCCATAAGGATATTTTTATCCATTGTACACTTGATATCATCTATTAAATTATCATTAACAGACATTCAAATTAGTAATATCTAACATTGAAAATAAACATCAAACATCTACATCAATTATCATTCTTGTGGAATCATAATTCGGATATTCATATTTTTGAACGATTGATGGTAATTAACTAATTCTTATGGATAAGTCTTACGTACAACAATAATTATATTCGATATTATTGATAGTGTTGATTTACAATCTGTTATCATAATACTAAAAAATTTTGAAATCATAAAATCAGTATAAATTTCAGAATTTCTGTAACCTGAAGAAATAATTTCAATTCTACTTGTTGATCACTAACAATATTTAATCTCATCACTGATTCTTTCTTGTATGCGAACAAACATTTTCTTTGAATTACACAAAAATAAGACATTAAAAGCAAAAAATAAATAAAATAAAAACAAATAATAAGAGCATTTTGTTTTTTTGTATAATGATTTTCAATTGATTTATGAGTTCATATATTATTCATTATATTTGATTTACTTTATGATTTAATCATGATATAAACAAATATATTTTTCATAAATAAAAAAATTCTTTTTTGTTTAATGTCCTTTTTCAACAGGTAAACATGTAAATGAAAAAACAATGCTTTTTTTAGCCTTCCATCACACCGAATAATCAAAACATTGACAAAAACCATTACCAGTGATTTCTTTTATTTTCTATGCAAAAAAAAACCAAGATATTAGGAATTTATATATAAAAGAAAAGACAATCCATCTTATTTATGTTTATTTATTTAAAAATATGTTCGTTTTTTTTTTACATATATTTTGAAACAAGACTATCCATACTATTTGTAGGAGTTTTTTCAAATGCTGTCGCTGCTCTCGGAGGTGGTGCTAATTTAAGACCAAAATTTCCTCCTGTATAATGATCGCGTGATGTCGTCGTAGCTGTATGTGGTCGTTCTAATGTTGTCATTGTGCTTTTTACCGTTTGCATTGAATGATTTGGATATGGTTTTTGTGGTAGTTGATCGGATCCGGTCGATATAAGACGAGGTCCAGCACTTTGTGCACGTTGACGAGGTGTTACAATATAGTTGTTATTATTATTATTATTATTATTATTATTCGGGATAACACGAGGTTGTAATGAAATAGGTACAACAATATTAATCACTTTATCATTTGATATAGGAGGTTTCTTATCATCATGTATATTATTCCATACAAGACATGATGCAACACTTGTACTACGTTGATTACGTTGTTGTTCTAAAAGACGTGTACGTGTTGTTAAAAATCTTTCAAATGTTTCTCGACGAATTTGTTTTGATTGTTCGGCATCAGGTTGACCATGTCTATAAGTATTTGCATAAACAGTTGTTTCTGGTGAAGAGGATGGTGATACTGTGGTTTTTTCGTTATCATTAGTTATTGGTTGTATTAATTGAATTTCAGATAGTATATGTGGCGTAGTTGAATCACGATTATAATCATCAGCATATGATGTTATTTTAGCATCATCAACAAATGCTTGACGATCAACATTTTTTGGTATCCAACTAACAAATAATGGATCGAATTCTCCGCGTACATTAGTTTGCGCTTTTCGTTTACCGAAACCCTTTAGATGAAGAATTTTTAAATATTAGATTAAATTTGATAAATATATATTTGTTTTATATTTGTTTACCGATTGGGTGCCACGAACAAGTGGATCACATTCAAATTTAAAACGATTATCATGTCGAGAAAATGCATGAGTAGTAGCTTCAGCCTTAAATTGAATGAAAACAAAATACATAAATAAAAGAAATTTATTTTACTTTTTGTCGATCAACAAATTTTTTAGGTGGATTAGGTCGAGCTAATTGTCGAAAATAATTGCATAAATCAGCACGTGATCTAGCTCTAAAGTGTCCATAATAACCAGATGGAAACTGAAATCAATAAATACAATTGATAATTTAAAAAAAACATACGATCGATATGTGTTTAGTAAGATTTCTTACCCATGAACCAACAACTCTTTGGGCATCAGTTGATGTGGCTAATGATACTTGTCTAACTTGAACTTGACTCATATCTAGTAACTATCGTTTGTGATCAAATACAAAATTTTAAACGTTGACCATTTGTTTGTAATCCATACAAAATAATATATGCCTTTCGTGTTTGTGTTGTTAACAGCGACACACGACGACGACAACGCCGTCGTAGAAAAAAAGAGAATTGAATGAGAAAGAAAGACAAACTAAAGAGAGAAATTGTTGTGAACGACACTTAAAAAAAGACTTTCTACTACACTGACACTGTACTGCTTGCAAAATGAAGCAATACTACTAATTTTCCACTTTATTCTGTTGATTCAAAGACAGAACAAGAGAAAGAAGATTAATTTATAAAAAAAAAAGCTTGTTCTGATATTTCATTTGAAGCCAACAAAATCATTCTATATAGGTATTCATTAGATGGTTTTAGACATAGGGATGAATGTTTTTGTTAAATTTCATTTTTATGATTGTAAAAGACAAGCATGCAACGATTAGAACATCCATTAAAAGAAAGATCAAGTATTTATATAGAATTTCAGATTCAAAACTTTTAATATATCATCGTTTGTAAACACTTAAAACTAAAATTACTCTTTTTTGTTATTATTTTAAATGGCATAGCAATTAAATAAAAAATAACTATTCCTTATCACTGACTTGCTTACCAAAATAAAAATTTGTAGGAAGAAGAAAAGTTTTTTTTTATAGTCCGATAAAGATTATTTGTATTTCATACGAACATAATCCTTTTTCTTTTATAGCTATGCATTCATCACGATATATATATATATATAGTAAATAACAAAATTATTCAATAAAGTTTTTTTTTTCTCCACTTAAGTTCTAGAAAAAAAAATTCAAGTAGAGAAAATTGTTTCCAATAAGAGTTGAAGTAAATGAAAATTTCCAAAGACAGAATATCCAGAAAATCGAAACTCTAGGTCTTTAGTCTAGCATGCATAATTACAATTCCATTTAGACTAAATAGAATCATAGATAAAAGAATTCTCTACTAAAAGAGATATCTTCAAGCTTTCTACGACGTTTTTCTGATGAGATACAGTAAACTATTGAAAGTCCAATTTTATGGGCTACGGTAATATTGCTGTATCTCAATCAAAAAAATGTCATAGCGACCTTAGAGGTATCTCGTTTTGTAGGAAATTGTTCGCTCTATGATTCTATGTAGTCTAAACGAAGTTACCTGTACGGATTCTAGACTCTAAAAACCTAACATTTCGATGTTATGGAGATCCTGTTTTTGGTAATTTTTATTTTCTTGTAGTCTTGTTGGAAACAATCTTTTCTACTTGAATTAAAATTTGAATTTTTTGAGAACTAAAGTCAGCGGAAAAAGAAATTGAAAAGAAACCTTGTTGAATAGTTTTGATGTCGATTGTGTATAAATCAAGTAAGGACATAAAATGCTAATTCAGCCAAATATAGGCTACTTTATTTTATTTTTGTATAAATTAAATTTATATTTATTTTGTCTACCGCGACAGTTTCATTAAGCAATGTCCAAAAATATGTGATGAAATTCATCTGTAAAACTGTGGTTATACACTCTGAAGTATAAAATCACTCTTGTGAAAAATATAAGACATCATGTAACAAAAATTTCTTCACAGTGAATTAATGAAAAATGACTTACAATAAATATGATGAATGTGTCAAAAGTTTTTTTATAGGCAAAGAATTTATTAAAAGTTTGACTGTTTTAACAACAATAGTTTCAATATATGCAGATTGATTTTATTTTAAATGAAAAACATGTTTTGATAGAGACTATAATTAAATATTGTTCATCTATGACAACAATAGTACAAAGAAGATTGATTAATATACAAGTGAAATAATGAATTTTTATAATCTAAAATAGCTTTAAATAAACAAAAATATCAATTCTAAAAAAGGAAACATAACTGGTCTGTTTCTTGTTTTTCGAATCATTTCAAGCATTAATATAATTTTGTGCCAGCAATGTTGTTAAACTATATATGCATTAGGATTAATTAATAATATAAATTTGATTTATATTAATTATGTGCAAACTAAAATTCTATGTTTATCAATAATTCGTTCGTATGTTGGATTGAAAATTTTCCATAGATAAACTTTTTAAAAAAAGAATAGAATACAATTACAAATAAACAAGAAAGAAAAATTTTTATCATAATTAATTTAATTCTTCGATAGCTCTCAACAAATGACTGATGCCATCTTTCGATAAGTAATCTTTATTCATAGAGATGAAAAAAAAAAGGCATTGCCATCGTTTTAAACACTGACAATGGTAACTCATTGACAACTATGAAAATTTGTTTTTTTTTTCTTTCTTTCTCTCTTTTTCTCTTGTTTCCTCTACGTTTCCTCTCAGTTTTTAGTGTATACTATACGTTTGCTGTAGGTGGTTTATTGAACGACAACATATAAACTTTCAAAATTTATACCTAATTCCACTTGACTCACAATGGCGTAAATTTTTCTTTCAGACAATAGAGATCTCATTCATAATAAAACCATGGATATGTATACAAATTCATGTGGCCTTCAACATATTGTTGGTTATGGCTCAAATTCAGTTGTTATCGCTCATCATAATCATAATCATCACAACGATTATAATCATTTTCATTCACCACCTCCACGACCACCACCACCACCACGACCAATACCAAAAGCAACATCTTCTTATCAATTGGTACCTCTTGGAATTGCAACACCTTTGATTATCAATGTTCCAGTTCAACAACCAAGCAAACAACAACACCAATCACAAGGTAACTATCTTTCAATATACATATCTTTTTTTTTAATCTTATTTTTGTAGTAGCTATTCGAGATCCATTTATTCTCGAACAAAATCGAACAAGTAAATCAGTTAAAATATTGAACTATTTCATTTAATTTCTTTTGAATTAGATCGAGGAACATCAGCATATATTCCTAGATATAATTCTCTTGACGATCCACATATGCAAGACTATTATGCCAAAAAATTCGGTCGACGATCAAAATCGTCAAAGAAACGTTTAACTCGTTCAGATGCACTTTATCGTATAACAATTAAAACAGCTAATGTTAAAGATGCCGGAACAAATGCAAAAGTATTTTTAAGCGTATTTGGAAGTAAAGATAAAATTTGTCGAAAATTATTAACACGTGAAACAATGTTACGTGGTCAAACTCAACTTTCATTATCATTAAATGGTCTTGATAAAACTTATGATAATGATTTGTATCATATTGAATATAAACGTGGAGCTACAGATGTTGTTTATATTCGTTGTCGAGATCTTGGTATTATTCATTATATTAATCTTGAAGTAAAACAAAACAGTTTTATTTTCTAAAATAAAATTTCTAAAATTTTTCTTTTTTTTTTCTTAGCATACGGGTCTTTTATTTGAACAAAGTTGGTTATGTGAATTTGTTTTAATAACAAATGTTCGTACTGGTCGTTCATGGTTTTTTCCATGTAATAAATGGTTATCATTATTTCCACCTGGTGATGGTTCTCTTTCGATAGAACTTTTTCCTAATGATCGTGCCTTTGACAATAATCTTAGAAGTAAAATTATACCAGCAGTGACCGGTAAAAACTATTAAAATTGAACAATTTCATAGAATATTTGTTTCTTCTTTGATTGTTTAATTTTTCTCTTCTAGAATATCAAATTACTGTTATTACAGGAGATAAAAGAAGTGCTGGTACAGATAGTCAAGTTTATATAACATTATTTGGAGATAATGGAAAACGAACAGAAAAACTTCATTTAAAAAAATCAGCTACTAATAAAAATCCATTTGAACGTAATCAAACAGATGAATTTCGTGTTAAAGGTGATTATGTTGGAGAATTAGTTAAACTTCGTGTTGAACATGATAATACAGGTCGACTCGCTGGTTGGTTTCTTGATCGAGTATGAAGATATTATTTTTTTTTTCTTTCTTTTGTTCCATATTAAATAAAAACACTTTTTTCTTATTTGATTAGATTGTTATAACAGATATGTTCGATCCAACAACAAAATATTTTGCAAATTGTAATAAATGGTTAAGTAAAGATGAAGGCGATGGACAAATATCCCGAGATCTTATGTTATATAAAGATATAAATAAAGGAGGACGAAGTAAGAAAAATAAATTGAATTAAAATCTTTTTTTTATATAGTTTTGTTTGTGTCTTCTAGGTAATAAATATAGGATAACAGTTTATACAGGAAAAAAACTGGGTGCTGGAACCGATGCTGATGTATTTATTACTCTTTATGGTGATTTAGGTGAATCAGGTGCCATTGTACTTGATGATAAAAAAAATAATTTTGAATCTGGACAGTAAATATGACGATAATTTTTGATAAATGTTTTAAATATTCTCTTTTGGCATTTATTTTTAATAGAAAAGATGAATTTACAATTGAATGTTCAAGTGTTGGCGAAATAAATAAAATTTTAATTGCACATAATAATAAAGGCTCAGGACCTGGTTGGTTTTTAGATCGTATAATAATTGTAGACCTTGCTGAAAATCGTACATATGAATTTCCATGTTATAAATGGTTAGCAACAGATGAAGATGACGGACAAATCTCCCGTTTTCTTTTTCCCAAAAAAGGAGGTGCTGATGATAAACATCCAACAGCAGGTAAATAAACTTAAAAAAACTAAAGAATTAAATATTTTGTTTTCTTTATCAATTTTTATTTTAATTATATTTAAAGATGAGGGTGAGTAAAAACCCACGTATATACAGCATATGTGTCCGCTTTAATTATAGTTATTATTATAATTAAATATATAAGAAGAAAAATATATGTTCGCTTGTTTTAGGTATTCCTTATAATGTAACAATTTATACGGGTGACAAACTAAATGCTGGTACTGATGCACGAGTTTATATTATTATGTATAATAATGAATCAACATCAAGTCAAATATTCTTAAGTGATGGAAAATTTGAAAGAAAATCTATTGATTTATTTAAAATTGATGCTCCAGATAATCTTAGTCCATTAACTGCATTGGATATTGGACATGATGATAGTGGCATGGGACCTGGATGGTATCTTGATAAGGTTTGTTAAGAAAAAGAAAAAAAAAACTTAAAATTTGCATTGTTGTTTTTGAAAATATCGTAACTATTAACCAAATATACATGTGCATTTGAATATTGAAACAAGGCTAATAATAAATAGTTATAAAACATTATTATTATAAAGATGTTTAAAAAGAAAAGAAACATCACTGTTCTTTAGTTTTATTAATGTTAATAAATAAATGAAATTTACATAATCGAATATCCGATGTGATTATTTCGCTGACTGATGATAAAAGTTTTTAAAAAAATTTATCTACGAATAACTCTAATGTTCTCATAGAGCTTTATTAAAAGATTTAATTTTTTTTATTTTGTAGCCAACTTGAATAATTTAAATAGAGACATCAATAAGACTGACTTTGTCATTCGAATATCTAGAAAGAACCTAAATTAATAAGAATAAGTCTTTGAAAAAACATTAGAACAGACTGATAGTCTTGTCATCATATTATAAGAAATCTTTTGTATTTTATTAGCTTTCGCTATTCTTGTCATCGATACCCGAAATTAAATTCATGTACTTCATATTTTAATCAATATTTGATTTATATTCTTTTCGATATTTATTGACTTAATATTGATTTAACATTTTAGGTTGTTGTTGATTGTCCAAGTACAGGTATAGAGCAAACATTTCCTTGCAATAATTGGCTAGCTAGTGACACTGGTGATAAATGTATTGAACGTCGATTAAAAGAAGATCAATCATTACGTAAAACTCGTGCACCAAGTAAGTTGGAAAATAATATATTTTTTTCTTCGTATACATAGATATTTATATTTTTTCTTTATTTCTAGCTGTTCCATGGTACATATGGATATATACAAGTGATATTAGAGGAGCAGGTACAGATGCTGAAGTAATTCTTGTTCTCTATGGTCATAATGGAAAGTCTCATAATATTAAATTACGAAGTAAATCTGATGTATTTGAAGCTGGTCAGTGTGATGAATTTAAAGTTGATATAACTGATGTTGGTACACCATTTAAATTACGTGTCAGTCATGATAATAAAAAATTATTTGCACCGTGGCATCTTGAGCGAGTATGAGAAACCATAAAAAGAAATTTTTGTTTTGCTTTATTTGAACATAAATTTAGATTGAAATGCAAAATCTTGTTACAAATAAACGATATAAATTTCATTGTGGAAGATGGTTATCGAAATCAGATGATGATAAACAAATTATAAGAGAATTACCTGCTGAAGGTCCAGGAATATCAAAGCCTTTACCGATTGTTAAATATACGGTTGATGTATATACGGGAAATAAATCTAGTGCTGGAACAGATGCAAATGTTTTTATTAATATTTTTGGCGAATGTGGTGATACGGGAGGTTAGAAATTCGATATGAATTTAATTATTTTATTTTAAATAAACCTTTGTTTTTATTATTATTTTTTTAGAACGTCCATTAGAATATTCAGTAAAAGGTGGAAATAAATTTGAAAAAAATAAAGTAACTAAATATCATTGAAATAATATTTTAGAAAATATTTTCATTTTTTATTTTCTAGGTTGATAGTTTTATTATCGAAGCTGTTTCATTAAAACATATACGAAAAATTCGAATTGGTCATGATGGATCTGGTTAGTTAATCAATTAAAATATTTTTTCTTTGTTTACTTTGGTTCTTTTACTTAATATAATCATGCAATAGGGCCGGGTGCTGGATGGTTCTTAGATAAAGTTGTCGTTCGTCCAGAAGATCAACGTTATGAACCAGCAACATTTGAATGCAATAGGTATATGAGCTAATTGAAACAAAAAAAAACAAAGAATTTTTAATAAAAATAATATTTTTCTAGATGGCTTGCTACTGATGAAGATGATGGACAACTCGTTCGAGAATTAACTCTTAAAACAGCAGCACAACATTTAGATAAAACAACATATAATGTTAGAATAAAAACGGGAGACATTTTTCAGGGTGGAACTGATGCTGATGTATATTTGAAAATTTTTGGTGAAAATGGCGATACAGATATAATTCAACTTAGAACAGCTAATAATACATCAAATAAATTTGAAAAAGGACGTACTGATCATTTCACACTTGAATTTGATGAACTTGGCAAAGTTAATATTTCGTGATGTTTTTATTTTCTTATAAAAATAGCTTTTTTTGATTATCTATAGATTCAACACATAATTATTGGACATAATGGAAAAAACTTAGGAGCAGGATGGTTTCTTGACTGGATAGAAATCGATATACCAATGCGCGGAGAACTTTATAGGTAAGTTTTATGCCAAAAACTTTATTTTAAAGCTTTATTAATCGTAGTAGTAATCCTAATAAACAGATAAAGACTTCAGGAGAATAAGCTTTTCTTTTTTATTTCGGAATCCCTTCAGTAGTAGATTAATGTTATTAATAATGTGAGTAAGTATTTTATATGTCGTTCTAAACGATTTCTTTCAAACAATTGATCACAATTTATGAGGCAGTTTTGCAAGATAAAAATACAGCATCATGAAGAAAGTTCTGCAACTGATAAAGTGCTTTTGAGTTGAGACTATGTACATTACGTAGATTCAAGTGAGCTATGAATATCCTAAAAAACTTCGTGTGCTTAGCTTCTTGTTGCAAAGATACTACATTTACGATATTTTTAAAAAGAATATCACAGTTCTTTCAGAAAAACTGATTTTCGAATTTCAACTTGAAAAATTGCATACAGTATAGACTTTAACAAGAATAGTTTCATGTCCTTTAATTTGTTTCTATTCTGAACTAAGAACATCAAATATACGCTATTACCGTAGTTATATCTTAGGATAGGAACCATAACAAGATCCGAAACTTTCACAATAAACTATCCTTCTTAAGACTTGTCGAGTTGAAAAGTTTCAAGTCAACATTCAAAAAACCAATTTTTCTGTGATAGCGGCATTCACTTTAATAAATTCTGTAAAAGTGCAGTATCACCGCAGCAATAAGCTAAGAGCTAGAATTCTGTTTAGAGCATTCATATCTTATTTGGATCTACATTATACACTTAGTCTCAACTGAACAGTGACTAGCAGTTGGAGCAATTTTCTTGTTAGCTTATATCATACAAATCAATTAATAGAAAAAGTATGATTTTAATGTTTCAGCTCTATATCCTACTTGCTACCTAAGTAAAAAAAATGTTTACTCTGTTTTTTTTTCAATAGATTTGTATGTAATCGTTGGTTAGATAAAAGCGAAGGCGATGGTAAAATTGAACTTGATTTAACACCATCTGATGTAATCAAGAAAAGTCGTGGTAAATTATTGAATATGATTTTTGAAAGTTTAGCTGAAGAAAATAACTAATATGTATTCATTTAAGTTATTCCATATGAAGTAACAGTTTTTACTGGTGACAAAAGTGGTGCTGGTACAGATGCGAAAGTATTTATTCAAATTTATGGTTTAAATGGTAAAACAGAAGAAATTATTTTGAAAAATAAATCGGATTCATTCGAACAAAAAGCGGTAGAAATTTTCTCGAAACAAAAAGATAATCTTTCTATGTTTAAAATAATTTGAATTATTTATATTTCAGGTAGATAAATTTAAATTAGAAGCTCCTGATATAGGACAAATACAAAAAATTCGTATTGGTCATAATTCAGAAAAATTCGGTTCAGCATGGTATCTAGAAAAAGTAAAGTTGTATTTGATTTTTATTTTCATATTGCATTAGAAATTTTCATTTAGGTACTTATTCAACGACATTTAAGTGAAGAACCTGATAAACGAAAACGAGGTTAAACTTTATAATGAAATTTTAAGTTTTTATTCATCAAATATACATATGTAGGTTTTAAATCTGGTCGATCACAACGTCTTAGTCAAATAAGTGCAACTGATCCAAATGTTGAAGAATATTGGTTTGTTTGTCGACAATGGTTTGATAAAAGTTCAGGTGATAAAGCAACTGTTCGAGAATTATTACCAACTGATGAACAGGGAAATCCATTAGCCAATCGAAATGGTAAAATAAGAAGTTTTTTTTTTACTTTTTCATGTGGCAAGAAACAAGACAAATTTTTTGCTTTGTTTAGAGATAACATATATGGCACATGTCTTTACTGGTAACAAGTCTGGTGCTGGTACAGATGCAAACGTTTTTCTAACAATCTATGGTGAATTTGAAGATACAGGTAGAGAATGCAATTGCTAATAAGATTTCATTGAACTGTTTATGTTTTGAAGGTGAACGTGAGTTACGACAATCAAAAACAAACAGAAATAAATTTGAACAAAATCATGTTTGTTTTCTTCTGTTTCGACTTTTTTAATAAGCTATTCTTTTATCGTTCATATTGATTGTAGGAAGATGTTTTTGACATCAAAGCTGCATCATTGGGCAAATTGACAAAAATTAAAATTCGACATGATGACTCAAATGTATGATTATTAAGTAACGACTGATCTTCACAAAATTCTAGAGTTTTAATGAAGAAAAAAAAAGATTCTACTTTTAAATCTAATGAGTTTTTCGAGAAAGTAAAGTCATGTTTATATGAACAATTTAATTTAGGGGATGGAAAATGTTTCAACTGTCTTTCGAAGAGAGTAAGACATTAAAACTATACAGTTTTTAGCTCGTTATAAGTTTTGAGTAGATTCAGCTCGATTCGATTCGAAACTTTCAAAAAATTCTACTTTAGTTTGATTCCGAGAACAACCTGAACCGGTCACACCCTTACAGCAGATTATCGTTTTTCTGTTCTATGATCATAATATCTCGCTGCTTGACTTCATATCATATATATACTCGGGAGATTGAACTGTCACTTTTAAAGTGAAATACTATAAGAGTCGAATGAACTGTATTGATACTTCTAATATTAAGTATCCTTTGTAGTAGATAAGAGCACTTAACTATTGAGGTAAACAAATTTGGTCCTTGTACGGCCATTTGCAATTAGAATACGATATGTAAACAAGCTGTATACCATCACAATACTTCATACAGAAATACGGCCGTATCGTAGTGAGATTACGACACATTTACGAACGTATACAACGAAAATACAGCATCATACACCGTGCTACATTACTGTGTCCGGAATTATGAGAAGATATGTTGAGTTTGCTGCCATAAATTTACTCTTTTTCCATCGTTTACAGTCAGAAAACGAACTATAAACAATATTCGTTTCGATCGAGCTGGGTAGGCAAGATCGAATATTCAAGATAGATTTTTATACTTCGACTTCATAAAATAAAGCTTTATTCAGAAATTGAAAAGATAAGATTATTTTTTTATTGCTTTTCGGCAATTTCCAGAAGAAACTACGAATAAATTATTAAGCATTCTCCTAAGTGTTTGAGATGATGAAAACAGTCTAAGTTTAGTTCTGTTTAAAAAAAAAGATTTACTAGCGACACTCCTTTGGAACTTACATATGTTCTTTAACTTCACCACATTAACACAAAATATGTCATAAAGTGAAAAATTTCTAATAAACAATAATTATCTTCTAACGATAATTGATTACCAGAGAAACAACCTATCTTATATTTTTTTATGCATTTCGGAGAGAGGTTTTTTACGGATACAGATATTCTTCATTTGTCTGGTTGCTATTCATTTTCTTTTATTTGACTTCTCTTAACTTATTATTCTGATTATTCTTCTCATTATTGATTGAACTGTCAATAAATGTAGAAAAACTGATACAGATTATTTTCGAACAGTAGAAGTTGACAAGTTTATGTTTTTCAGTATTGATTAAATGATGACTATGACAAATCGATTCATCACTAAACATCATCCTTAATATCTAGCATGTTATCTTTTATCAACTCTATTCAGACCTTTGAAAAACGTGTTCCAGCCATTTAAATTTCAAAAGATGCTGTAGAATTTGTTAGAACAGTCTAAGTCTTTTTGTTAATGCAATTCAGCACTCTTTTCCACTGCTAAGAAACTATGATAAAAGAGCCTAATCTTCGTTGTCGTCCGCTGCTAAAGAAATATTCGTACCCAATAACTTTTGACTATAGTTGCTAAGGTTTGTACGGAAGAGAGATAGGATGGAGCAGAAAAACTTCAACTTAAAACTTACACTCGCTATTTTTTGAAAGAAAAATCTACATAAGTTTTCGAAAAAAAGAGTTATTGTTTCTGTAAGTTGATTTGCTTCTATAGTTTGGTTCTGCATGGTATCTGGATCGAGTGGAAATTGTTGATCCAGAAACAGATCAAACGTAAGTGTTGAAATTGAAAATCAAAGTCAAAATTAATCAATAGGATTTTTTTTTCATTATTTAAAGGTATCATTTTATATGTCAAAAATGGTTGGCTACTGATAAAGAGGATGGATTGATATGTCGTGAAATTCCTGCACTTGAAAATAAAGCACTACGTTTAGCAGCTGCACGTGAAAGTTCAGCTGGATCATCAGTTGATTATGGTTTAGAAATGAAAAGTAAGTTTTTCTCAAAATTGATTAAATAAATCATTAAAAAGTATAAATCATATCCGTACTCTTTCACTTCGGATATCTTCTTTTCTCCAGCACGTATTCATCGTGGTTCGTACAATTAACATGTATCATCAAATTTATCTATTGTTTTTTTGTTTCTTCGGATTTGTATATCGTCAGCAATTATTTGAAATTGCCATAACAGTTTTCTTGTTTGACTTGGCTTTTCTTATCAATTATGTCTTATTGCTATTTTTGTTGTTTCCCGTTTAAAATAGAAATTCTCATTATAATTTAAAGTTTATCCTTTTCCCCTTTTTTTATATTTGTTTAAATTTTTTTTTCAATTGATTTTTATTCTTTAATCACAGCCATAGCGACTACTTATAAAATTAGTGTTATTACGTCGAATGAATTTGGTTCTGGTACAAATGCTAAAGTTTATATTATCATATTTGGAGAGAAGAATGATACAGGTTTAATTGATTTATTCGATAAAAATGAAAGGAAATAATAATTGTTATATTATTAATAGGCAAAGTCCCATTGGTAACATCAAAAACACATAGTGACCCATTCGAACGAGATCACACTGATGAATTCGAAATTGAAGCTATGGATATTGGTGAACCAACAAAGATTAAGTACAGAGAATTGTCTCAAAAATAAAATTATTATGTCTATATGTTGTTGTTCAGAATTGGTCATGATGATTCAGGTTTTCGACCAGATTGGTTATTAGAACGAGTTCAAATCGATGTACCAAAATTGGGTCGTACATGGATATTTCCATGTGGAAAATGGTTAAGTACATCAAAAGGTGATTGTCAATTAGAAGCTGAACTTTATCCACAAACTATGGCAACTGAAGTTTATACACCACGTAAGAATAAAAAGGCCAATAAGCAACTTTTCTATTTTTCTAAAACTATTTTCTATATAGATGTTCCATATGAAATAAAAGTTTTTACATCAAAAGTTTCTGGTGCTGGTACCGATGCTAATATTCATATTGAAATATATGGTGTTGAAAAAACAACTGGTCAAGTTGTGTTATGTAGTAAAACAGATCGGAAAGGCAGATTTCAAACAGGTTCAGTAGATACATTTGTTCTTGAACTTGAAGATGTTGGCAAAGATATTGAAAAAATTCGTATTGGACATGATAATCGTGGTTTGGGTAAAAATAGAAAAAAGAAGCAAATTGCATGGTATTTAATTTATATTCTTTTTTGAAACTAGGTGCTGCATGGCATTTAGATCATGTTGAAATTCGTCGATTAGACAAAAATCAAAAAACTAAAACATTTATATTTCCATGTCGTCGTTGGTTTGCTAAAGATGAAGATGATAGAAGTATTGTACGTGATCTTCTTCCAGAAAAAGTTATTGAAGAAAAACTTGATAAAAGTGGACAATTACAAGTTCGAGAAAGAGAAATTCAAGATCAACTTGAAAGTATAAAAGAAATAAAAGAAAATCTTAACATTTAAAAATGTTTTCTTTCTAATTTATTCTTTTAGTGAAACAATATATAGTTGATGTTTATACAGGAGATAAATTTGGTTGTGGTACAAATGCAAATGTTTTTTGTACAATTTATGGTGATAAAGGTGATACAGGCGAGCGTGAATTAGCACATTCTGAAACTCATACAGATAAATTTGAAAGAAAACATATGGATAGATTTAAAATTGAATGTGCAGATTTAGGAAATATTTATAAATTTAAGATACGACATGATAATGCTGGAATATCACCTGATTGGCTTCTATCTAAAGTTGAGGTCAAAGATGATATAAGAACATATGTATTTTATTGTGAACAATGGCTAACTAAAGGAAAAGATTCGAAACTAGAACGAACACTTTATGAAAAAGTAAAGACGAAAAGTTTATCTTTTAGTTTGTTTGCTCTTACTATAGTTATTCTTTTTTGTTCTGTTAAGGATTATCAAGGTTCAATGAGTAGTTTAGGATCGATTCCTCGTTCTGTAACTGGTTCCAAAGCAAGTTTAGCATCAAATGATAGCGATTTTAAAAATGAACCATTTCGACGTGCTCAACGTAAGAATATCATGTCAAGTATAGCCGAAGAAACTCGAAGTACAACTGAAGAAGGTATTCCTTACACTGTTAAAGTTAAAACTGGCGAAAAATCAGATGCTGGTACAACAGCTAATGTATTTATGCGTTTAATTGGTCGTAAAGGTCGACAAACACGTTTAATACCATTAGAATTGATGCAAAGACAACATTTTGAACGTGGAAAAGTTGAAACATTTTCTTTACAGGAACCTGATATTGGTGATTTAGAAATTGTTGAAATAGAACATGATGGTGAGACACTAGCTGATAGTTGGTTTCTAGATGATATTACTATTGAAATGCCAACAAAAGGACGAGCATTTTATTTTACATGTAATGAATGGTTATCAAAACATAAAGGTGATGGACGAACAAAACGTACACTTAAAGTACAAGATTCTAATCAATCATCATTTCGTCCTTGTAAGAATTATATTCGTTTCTTTTTGCTTTTCGTTGCAATGAATTTCTTTTTTTTTATTTGTTTAGTAATTCCATATGAAATAACTATTTATACAGGAGATATTGAACATGCTGGTTGTGATTGTGATGTTAGTTTGAAATTATTTAGTACAACAGGTTCATCATCTGAACATGTTATTAAAAAAAATGAAGGAGATTTTGAACGAGGATCTATTAATCCATTTAGATTCGAATTAGATGATGTTGGTAAACTAATTAAATTACGTATAACAATAATACCAAAGAGTAAAAAAGATCGAAATCGATGGTATTTAGAAAAAGTTGAACTTGCTAAACTTACAAAACAAAATGAACGACAACAAACATATTTTTTTGGTCTAAATGATTGGATATCACGTGAAACAGAATATTATCGTGATATACCATTAACTAAAGGTGGAAAAGCTTTATTAAATAATACAACTTATCGTGTAACAACTAAAACTAGTAGTGTCGATGGCGCAGGTTCTGATTCAAATATATCTATTGTTATTTCCGGTATGAGAAACAAAAATTTAAAACTTTTATACTATTTAAAATAACACTTGTTTTGTTTTTAATTAGGTCAAAATGGTGATAGTGGAGAATTAAAATTAGAAAATTCTTCAACACATATGAATAAATTTGAACGTGATAATGAAGATATATTTACATTTGAAAATATTTTAAGTTTGGGTGAATTAACAAAATTACGTGTATCAAATGATGAATCAGCATTTTTCAAAAAATCTTGGCATTTAGAATATGTTAAAGTTGATGATATACAAACTGGACAATCATATATGTTTCCATGCAATAAATGGTTATCATCAAAAGAAGATGATCGACAAACTATACGTGACCTTGTATGTAGTAATGATTCACCGAATTCAAGTCGACGAGGATCATTAACACCAGGTGGAAAAGTTCCATATGAAATTGAAGTTGTTACTTCAGATAAACAAAATGCTGGAACAACACAACATGGATGGATTGTTATTGAAGGAAATAAAAAGAGATCAGAAAAATTTTATATGAAAAATACTCCACGCAGAAAAATTTTACGAGGGTAAGAAAAATGTTTTTTTCTTTTGAAATATATTGTTTATTAAAATAATATCTATAGTGGGCAAACGGATACATTTACATTTGAATGTCGACCACTTGGTGAAATACGTCGTATTATTTTGGGACATGAGGAACGACCTGAATATCCACTGAAAACATATGAAGGTCGTGAAGCTAAATGGCATGTTGCACATATTACCATTACTGATCCTTCAACAAACACTAAGTAGAAATTTATTATTCACAAAATCTTAATGTTATTTTTTTTGTTGAAACTTTTTCTAGATATGAATTTCCTGTAAAACAATGGATTGATATTAACAATCGTGGTGATGTATTTGATTGTGCTGATAAACAAGAAGATGCTATAGCACAACAACGTCATCGTCAACTAATTAACTATAAAATTATTGTTCATACAGGTACTCTAACTGGTGCTGGTACAGATGCTAATGTATCAATTATTCTTTATGGTACCCTTGGTGATACGGGTACTCGACCATTAAAACAGAAAGGTCGAAATTTATTTGAACGTGATCAAGTTGATGAATTTATTATTGAATGTTTAGATTTAGGTAAGATAAATCTTATTCATTTATCTCAAATAAAATTTTCATTAAAAATAGGTAAACTAAATAAATTACACATTGAACATGATAATTCCTTAATGGCACCTGATTGGTTTCTTGATAAAGTTGAAGTTATAAATATGGATACAGATGAAAAAGTTACGTTTCCATGTAATCGATGGCTTGGTAAAAAACATGATGACCATGAAATTCAACGAGATTTATTACCTATGAATAATTCATAAATATGTGATATTTTATTTCATTTTTTTGTTCTTTTGTTAAACTTACCTCGGAGGTAAAATAAACACGACCAAACAACAAACCTTTTCTTTTCCGCAATAGAAATGTGAAAAAGAATTGAATAATGGTCAACTGAATACAATATAGATGGGGATGTGTGTTTGTGTGTATTTCTCCAATTTTTCTGCTTGACGATAAACGCATCTTCTTTCTTTTTTTTTTCTTGTATTGTTGCTTTTAACAAAATAAATAATTATTATAATTTTTTTTCCTCTTTGGAACAAACATTTATTTAAAATTTGTCACAAGTGACAAAATAACTTTGATGTCCATGTGTGGAACAAGAGACTTTACGAATAAAGATTGTAATTCAATCATGAGTGAAAACAAACAAAATTTAGATATGACAAACTTTATCAAGTATTGCAATTATAGAGAAATATGAATGTTTTGAAGTAATTTTTCAATGAAAATAAATTATGTGAATATGTGTGATAGAGAAGGATTCACTTCAACAATAGTCAAATAAATACATTATCCATAGTCTACCTTTGAAGCATTGATTTTCTCAGAATATTAAATGAAACTATTCTTTGAACTACAGACTATAGTAAAAATTTGCTTTTTGTGTGTATGAAGTACTTGAGTATTTTGAGCAAGGAAATCATATACTATGAACACACATTGAGACCTTTTGACGAGTTCAAGAAGTTAAAATTCTCATTCAAGTGCTTGAACTCTTTTTCAGGCATGTGTAAAGGTGACCACAAACGAAATACTACAAGAAAAGTAGTACGGACTACACAGATTAACAGCATGAGTTCATCCAAATTTCAACCTAGCAATAATAATACTCCACTGAATCTCGTCATCTATTACAACAATGAAAGACATACCTGTAAAACGTGAAATTACTTTTAATTAAATGTTATACGTACGCGGTTTTCAGTATACATGAGTAATTAAATTAAGTTATCCTCTATGACAAGGAGATTTCTTGCGTCCTGAACAGCACAGCTGTCATTATTTTGTTTCAGTTGATCGTTCCAAGTATTCTCATTTGTATGATATTCACAAATCAAGTACATGAAATACTTTAATTGTGCATATTATTCATACAAGAACTCAAGTTTTTGTCTATGGAAAGAAATTTATGCACTATGGACATATTTTCATATCTGTCACTATCAAATATATGAAAAAACAAAATAATTAAAAGAAATAAAACATGTAACATTTTAACATGAAAATAATGTTTATTTGTTCTGAAGAAAACACAAAAGCAGATGAATTAGATCAACTGTGGAATGATCGTCGAAGAATTATTCATATTTTCGCTTACTTTCATGAAATAAGCGATTAGTGACTGAACTTGATAGACTAGATCATCAAATTTCTCTCATCGTGTGGATAGTAGAGCTAATCGACAATAATATATCAAAACATTTAAATAAGACTTCCAATTGTTACCTCTTCAATGAGTCCAGTAATCAAGTTAGTAGACGTGTATTAACAGATATATATTGAGTTCTTAGTTGAGGTCTACACAACAACACACTACAATCAAACCAACGCATGATCATAGAGAAATTGAATTATTAAACTAGTCATCTTATTTATTTGAACTCAATATGAATGAGTAGGATTGATATTTCTGAATATAGATATATTACATTCGAAATTTTAATTTTGAAATAAATTAATAAACTCATTTCAATAGAAGAGAAACTTTTGACACATATGGATTGTTAAACGCAAAATTATTCTTAACATTAAATTTTACTAAAAAAGAATGGTTCATCAATTATGGCGCGATATTCCAAGTAGAAAAGAAATGCAAGTAATCAACAAGCAATTATTCATCGTATTTTTCTTCATTGTTTATTTCTCGTGTTTGAACAGTTTAATAGAATGTCATAAAACATGTATGGGTAAATCATTAACATATCGTGATATTGAAAAACATTTTAATTCATCTTCAAATCTATTTTTTTTATTTGGTATAAATATTCATCGACCATTTCTAAATGAATATGATCAAACACATGCTGATGCTAGCATATTTATTATAGTTATTTGTAGAAGTAATTCATCTGATTGTATCTCACAAGGTGGATCATTACCAGCTGAATATAAACTTGAATTTAGTGTTGATGGTGTACCATATAGTGATAAACATTCAAAAATTCATCGTCTATGGCATCGAACAAAATTAATTAATTATGAATTTCTTTATGAAATATATAATTCTCATTCATGCTATGATAAACCAGAGAATGAAAATGGTTCAATTTGGAAGAAATTTATTATGAATAGTAAGTCGAGATATAAAATATTTGATTTGAATTGAAATTTATTCGTTCTTTTTTTTTTCTAGTGAATTCAAATCAATATGAAAATATTTATTCAAAATGGGTAAATTATAAGTTTAGAAAAACAAAAGAGATTTTTAGATAAAATTTTACAGACTAGAATCAATAAGGTTTTAGTCAATAAAAACTTTTTCGTTTACCATTACATTTCTCTGGGTCGTCAGGAGAAACCGTTAGATTGGTCTTGGACACGATCAGATCCACATTCGGAACCTACTCAGTGAGTCATACTCTGAAAGTAACAGTCACTTATAACTTAATTATTATAGGATTATCGTCAAGACTTT
>CAJNSZ010000004.1:0-159398 GCA_905329745.1 Rotaria sp. Silwood2 | reverse complement strand
AGTAACAGTCACTTATAACTTGATTATTATAAGATTATCGTCAAGACTTTCTGAGACATTTGAAGGATTGTGTTAGTATCAGAATACAGATAATTGATAAAAAGTATTTCGTATCTTGTGAGTGACTATCAGATTAACGAGAGAAGTTTTCTAACTGATAAACCGCTTTTGAGTTGAGACTATGCACATTATTTAGATCCAAATGAACTATGAATACCATCAAGAGAGTTTTTGCCATTAGTTTATTGCTTCGAAGATACTTCACTTTTATGGTGTTTTTTAAATGAATGATGTGATCCCTTCAAAAACATCAGAAAGACTCATTTTTTGTATTTGAACTTGACACTTTGCATAGTGGCAAATATTGATGAGAATAGTTTTGTGAATGTATTCAAAGATAAAACTATGATAATTGTCTGTCTTTTATATCGCTCACATAAGCTGGGAGATTTTATGTTCTTATTTCATGATAGAGCTAAATCAAAAGATGTGAAATTAATCTCGTTAAAACCGGTCTCTATGCAAAGTGTCAAGTTGAAATTCGAAAATCAGCTTTTCTGTTACTACGGCATTTATTTATAAAATACTGCAAAAAATTCAGTATCTCTCCAGTAACAAATTCAGATCACGAATTGCTTTAGGGGATGTATAGCTCATTTGGAGCCATATAATGCACATAATGTCGATTCAAAAATTATTTGTCAGTTAGAAGACTTTCCTTATAAAGCTAAAAAATTTCTTTGAGATAATGAGTATGGTTCGGCTTGGGCGGTTTTGGGTTCAAAGAATCTAGTTATCAATATCTGTTGTCCAAGCTATTGTTTTCGAACTATAATAGATTTGAATATAAATGATTCTTTATTCATAACTGTCCAAGTATTGAACATTGATCGATGATTTTAACATTCTTATTGAATTGATAAATCATTTCAGGAATTTACTGATATAGTACGGATGATGAATAGTTTAGTCTGATCAGGTATTTCAAGAGAAGGTACGAAGCTATAATTTAAGTCAAATTCAATTGATGTCGAGTTTGTTCATAATCATTGCAATGAGTTTTTTTTAGAGTAAAATGATAATAATAAAAACGAAATGATTGTATATCAATAAATCTGATAATTTCTTTTATTATGCATCATTAGGTTGAATTTGATGTAAAAATTAGTGATGCTGGAGTTCAATTCATTGAAGGACAACAACTATATAATAATACTGTTGTTCAACAATTCACACTATGTATGAAACAAGTTTTATATTTTGTTTTATTTAATAGATATATTCATATTTAGACTTTTTTGTAACAACTTTTCAATGTTTACAACCACCATTAATTTATTTTGATGGCTTTATTTCTAGTAAAACTTATCTATCAGCTTTTCATTTTCAATTAATGTCACATAAATGTGATTTACATAAATACACATGTTATTTACAGATGACAGAAATACGAATAGACAAATCGAGTTTAACGAATATGACATTTTATGAAAGTGATACAATTAATATAAGTATCAGTGATCCATCAGTTTTTTCTCATCGAATTTCATATGAACAAAGGATAAAACCAACAAATTTTATTGATCGTATTTATGAAAAAGTATTATTGAAAAAACTTTGAACAAACTATAAAAGAAATAATTTAAAATAAAATATTTAGGCAACCATTGAAAATAATATTTCATTATCTGATAATGAATTTTATCGTAATGCAACATGTATTAATAAAAATTTAATAACATCAAGACAATTTCTTTTATGTACACAGGATTATTTCAAAAATCAATCTGTAATAACAACATTTCGTATAGATATTATTTTATGTAAATATTCCAAAACAAATGCTAATCAATGTATCTTTACTCTTTATCGGTATTCAATTGATTTTAGAATAAATGTGAATTATTTTTTTAATGATGTTTTTTTATTTCAGACATGTATTAGACGAATATTTACGTTTATTTATACCAATTAAAGGTGATAATATAACATTTGTTGGATTTATACGTCTTTCAAAAGACTTACCAAATAATGAATGGTAAAATTATGATATTTTCTAGTGAATACTCTGTGAGATCTAATAAATATCTTGTTTCCTATTTTTCGTGCAGTCTTCTTGTTGGACAAGATTTAATTTTTCGGTATTAATCAACATTTTTTCTTGAATGAAAAAAAAGCAGTTGTTATTATTAATATTATTTTTAAGTCCTCGTGTCGCCTAATCCATCGCGAAGTTTCTAAAGAACGATTCATGAGTAAAATCGGTAAGATAGACCCTTGATAAGTAGAGCAAAATATTTCCACGACTAAAAATTCATGAATTCTTCTTTGTAGGAAATACTCAAGTCATTAGGGTTAAAAATGACCCTGCTTTTATAGCGATTGTTTCTCAGCTACAATACGTTTTGCAGAGCTAAACAATGTTTTTACAGATACTAAATATTGCTTGAGAGAGCTACTTCATTTGGAAGTCATGTTAAATTCCAATATTCAGGAATAAATGATACAAGTTAAAGAATACTGCTACAACAGTGCAGATTAAATGCCCATGATGTACAGCTAAAACTCGTTTTTATACATTCATTGGAAGGGATAAAACTTCTCGTTATACGCTGACTCATAATAAGAAATTCAGTTTATTGTGAAAAGTATATAGACATGAAGTACATACCTTTGGATTCGAGTTGAGTCATGTTACTATTAAGTATTTGCATACGCTTCATTAAGTACATTGAATATAAGCATTGATAACTTGCGCTATAGAGTAGTTGCATAAAATTGATATAAAGGTGTTGATACAGTTCTTATCTTCATCTGCACACAGCCTACTCTCATACTCTTCCTAATCCTTCTGCAACAGTATTCATTTCATTTCTATATTTATTTTGTATGAAAATAGAATTTTCTACTTTTATTTCTAAAAGCATGAAATTAAATGTTCATGCAATTTTTTTCATAGTCATTTCAGTTATATTTCCTGTAAATTGAAACCTACTATCTCATGTTCTTTTCGTTTACTTTTATTTTTTTTTGTATTCGAGAAAAAAATCATAAAAAATCTTGAAATCATCCTCAAAAATGCACATGTTTTTTTTGACTAGAACTTTCTTTGTAGACACTCTGAAGAAAACCAGTAGTGGACTATATTTTATAAGAAAGAAAAAAATCAGGCGTCCTAATCATTTTCTAGTATTAATAGAAAAAGTTTTCAGCTCGATCGAATGTACTATGCTTTAGAAATGGAGACGATTATCTATTTGTTTCTTTTTCATTTTCCATTTTCGCTCATACTTTAATATTAAAAATTGTATACAGACGTGCCATCTCTTCAAGTCAGAAAAGTGGAAACAATGCAAAAAGGTTTTTTTGTCGACTCTTCACATTTCTATGAGTATAAATAACTTGTTGCTTGTTTCTATAGCACTTCTTTATTCTCAAAGTTCTAAAGCACAATAAATAATATATAAAGAAAATGAATATTTTATTAGACACATGATTTTTTTTTTGAACGTAGTTACAAATAGTTTTCAGTTAGCAGTTCATTTTGAGACAACAATGAAGTATTTCCACGAATTTGTATTTCTGTACCTATTAAATTTACTGACATACAATTGTAAAGTCTCATTCGACAAATGTCTTGATTCCGACAACAAGAATCTTCGACATTGGTTTTGTTCGCTGAAAAAAAAAATAATGAATTATATAGGCAATAATAGACTATAGACGATAGTTATCACAAGTTACTTAATATAAACAGATTTTATTATCTGAAATTTTTCAATACAGAATAAACTTAAGCGTTTTATGTGCAAAAGCAAATTTTTTCGCGAAGAACGGAAGAGGCGGCAACTCCAGTGGTATATCACTTCATAAAATATGTCCAAATGATAGAGCAGGCTTCAAAGCGTCCATAATTGAAGCAAAAAAAAATGAAAAGTCTGGAGATTTTGAATCGGTAACAATATGTCGTGTTTGAGAATAACAGCGGTATCTAAAGTAAATAGAGTTGATAATAATCAAATAAATTTGTGAAACTTTCGATATTAGCCATTTTTAGATTGTGTTCTATAATTCTAATATGTTTTATAGACAATCGAAGAATATAAATTTTCAGATTGAAAGTGTTTGCAAAAATTCTTTTAACCAGAAACTACAATTTTATATTCTCTTTTTCAATTAGGACTAGCCATATTACTGAAAACTATGATAAAATATATGCAAGTCATCTAACAAATAGATATGATCATATGATTGAAATTAAATCGAATATTAATAGTGAAAATTCAATTATTCGCTATTATCAAATCATAACTGATCAAATTCATCTATGTCATCTCACATGTCGAAATAATTGTGTTCAGCAATCACCAAATCATACAGATTATTATATATCAACATCAAATATAGAATTAATATTATTTTGCGTAAAGTGTAATTTTAATGAAACTTATAATAAACTAAATCATTCGATTATTTATTTTTATACAAAATTATCACGTGATATTGCATTATTTAGAATTCAAATATTTAATAGACTTCCACCAATATCTTTCACTTGTATTAACGATAAAAACAAAAGATTAGTAGTCAAAGCAAAATTTCATTTAATAAATCGTATTAATAATTCTCGAACATTTTCTTGTTCAATTAATCCAATGATAATTTATCCATATCATGACGAAATTATTCTTGAATGTAATAATTTTAGTACACGCGCAGATATTATTATTTGGGCTATAACTGAATTAAGTGAGTATTGATGAAAAAAGAAATCTTTTTTCTTTGGTGGAACTCACATTATGTTTTTTCGAAAAAACAAGATAGTGAAGTTTTGCAGTCTTCTACATCCCCATAACAACAGAAGAGATGGCCAACAATCATGGGATAAGTTTTCAGAGCAATCGATGACAACAGACGTCATAGTCTTTTTTCAGAGTTCCTTAGAAATCGAAACACGATTGAGCAGCATTAAGAACGAGACTTAGAACATTTCAAGACCGTTGATTTACCATAGTCATCATATGGTTAACATAAAAAAGCGTAGAGCGATTAAGTTATAACTTTGAGAAATAATTCATGTTGATATTTTGGAACTTATCGAAATATATAATAATACGTTGAGGACCTGCTGTAGAGATAATAAATTTGTACAATAAGATTATTTGTCAGGTACACCAATGGGTAGAATAGTACTAATGTTAAATTAATAAAAACGGCGTACGAAAATGAAAAACAAAAGAGGCAAATAAGAAAGTGTCAATAAAAAAAGAAAAAATTTCTGTTTGAATTGCAGAAATAAATAAGTTAGATAGTTTCTTCTGACGATTGATTATCCTACGAAAAGAACTTTAGTCTGCTAAAGAGGTTTCAATTTGCCTATTTTGCGTTAGTATAATGAAGCTAAAGTAGATATATGTAAAGTAAGCTTTTTTTTTTGCTACACTGTCCACAGACTGAGAAAAATATCCTAACGCTTGCCGTACTCTACGCTAAGGAACACATGTGAGTTCCACATTTGCGCCTCAAAGAGACTTTGGTGAGAAGCTTTTTATTTTTTATTTCTTTATTAATTAAGACCACGAAGAAGTTCGTATTTTACTTAATCCATTATATGTTACTAATGAAATATTTAATTCAATAATTCGAATGCGAATCAATGGCATTCCACATGGTGAAAAAATCATATTAGAAATAAGTTCACCATTATTTGGAAAACTTCAACATTTTGAATTATTGACGATGAATCTAACTCATAAATTGATTATAAAAATGAATATAGCTTTAGAATGGAATTATTTTTCTAGTGTAAAGAATATTTTTGAAGAAGTTACTTGTTTTTTCAATAAAACTTTGCTGTTGTTTTTTTTTTTCTAAAGGCATTTCAATTAATGAATCAATATTTAAAAATCTATGAAAATGATTTTTATCTTTTAAGCAATGAAACTAATCCACGTTTTTATTTAGTTGGTCTTAATCAAACATCATTTTTAATTAGTATCATTAATTATTATCGTTTAATTTTAAATTATATTGATAAAGAATTACTTTACATCAAAGCAATAGATTTTTCACAAAAAATCTATTCAACTGTTAGTATTATTTAATAATTCTTGTTGAAAAGTAATTAAGAGTGTTTCAATGTGAATCAGTATTTAGAAAACACTAAGAGTAGAATCTTTATAACGCAATATCTATATCTTGTTTTATACATTTTTATAGGAACTTCTAAAAAAAAACATGAATTTTAATGACTAAATTACTCTAGTCATATTTCAATCGAAAGTCTAATTATGAAGTCTTCATCAAAAATAATTTTTATGTGCCTAATGACAGAAAGTTCCCCAACGTCTGAATTTCTCATTGACTTGATATTTTGTTGATAGACCAAGTCCTGAGAAACTAGTAAAAATCTAGAAAGGGTTCCTTCCTATGTGCTGTCCCTCCTGATTTATTACCATATTTATGGATTTTCTTTTCTTCAGGGAAGATTTTTATGAAAGTGTCGAATGACAATATTTCTATCTGAAATTTATCTCATGATCTTTAGAGTGTTCTAAAAATTTCAGTTCAAATAAAAATGTATTCTTAAAGAGATATTGAGTATCCAAAACAAAATCTATCGGTAAAATGTGAGATCTAAACACTACCAATAGAGTTTTCAGTACCAGCTTACGAGGATATATCCTTTCTGGCTTCTAAAAAATCTCATTAGATTTCACTTATGCATAAATTATTAGCTCGATCGACGATTTATATTTGGGTATTTTTTTTCCTCGTAAGATCTTTTTTTTTCTAAATAGAACTTCTTTCAACTGGAAAACACTTAATAAGTATTTAAATAAGCTAAATTAAGATGCAACTAATTCATGACTGTCTTCAGTAAGCATAGATCTGCTTTGACGTACTAAAAAGAAACTTCAATTATTACTAAAGAAAATTAATTTTTTTAATGGTAGATGCAGTTTTCTCTAAAATTTTCTCAAATCTAACCTCATTGAAGCAGGATACGAAGTTGACCAATTTTTATTAGAAAAAATGAGCCTAATCGAATAATAGATTTATAAATAATAAAGACAACAAGTTATTGAATCTGCATACTATCCGATTGAGAACGTTATACAAAAGCATCAATTCAATAGCTAGAAGAAAAAAAAACTATACTTATTCATAAAGAAATCAAATACAAAATGGATAATATGCATAATATTTTACTTTAATCTCATTACTTTTGATTCTCATTTAAAATAAATCTACAATTATTGCTCCCGCGATATTTTCGTGATATTCTCATTTTCACTGCAAGTCCTCCCCCTTCCTGAATATGACAAGAGCATCTGTTTTGCATGAAATAGTCGTGTTACTCATTTCAATAGTCACAGCAAATTGTCCAAAGAATTTCAACACATGAAAAAAGAGTTACTTTCCATTTTCTAGATTTCAACACATTTATTCAAATATCAAATAGTCTATCCTGAACCAGGCAATATTTATCTTAATGATTATCTTTCTTTGTTAATTCAATTGTCTTCACGACCTAAAATAATCACTTATCAAACGTATCATCTATTTCGGTATGAAAAAAAAGAAAAATCTTTTATTCTTATTTTATTTGAATTGTTCAATCAACTAGACATTTAATGAAATTTATGTCCATTGCTTTACCTGACACATCACCTTCATTTCTTACAAAATTATTTGATCTTTGTATAAATTTACGTATATATGTAATTGATCCAAAATCAATACCAATATCAACAATAGTTGATACAAATAGTTTATTTGAATTTAATCAAATTATTAGTCGAATTCTTATTATGATTCATACTGAATTAACATTAAATGGACATTCTAATAGACGAATGCAACAAATCGATAATGGTCCACTTGATTTTATTATTAATATGACAGCACCATTTATTACAAAACGTTGGGTTCTAAAATTTGGTAAATCATCATTATGCTTTCATAATCATAACATATGAACAATCAAATAATTGCAACATATAAGTAAAGGCAATAGAAAATAAGTTCTTCAAAAATTCCTAAAAAAAACGATCATTGATCGATCATAGAAAAAAATAGAGCTGAGTAACCCATTTCAATTCAATTTAAAAATTAAATTTCTATTAATGTTAGCGAAAGAATACATATTTACTTTTGCAATATATCATTAGGTTCCTTGTCGATAACTGTTTAAATCAAACCCATAGTTCTATATTTAGTTTTTATATTCGTATAATGCTATCGTGAATAACTTTTGAGTATTTACATGATGCGCACGATTTTTAAGAAGAATTTTTTCAGAGTTTAATGTTGCTGAAGATTTCATTATAGAGGCAATTCGTGGCGTAGAGTCTATCCTGAGATTTTCGGATCTTTTCTCTTATGATTAGAGAAATATTCGTTAATCATTTCATAATTAATTATTGTTTTATTGATTGGTTTGAATTAATAGTCAACTGAAAGAGCTCACATTTTTACAAATGTCTACGCTAAAAGAATTTATTCAGAAGAATAACTCTTGTTAAGATACTAAGTCAAAATAAGACATGGGCATATCCTGTTTGTCTGCAATAGTTCATATCCAACTAATTCACCGATGTTCTTAATATCTCAGTGTATAATACTATAAACTTGGGTCATGAATAGTGAAATTCATTTCTTTCTGTGTCAAGTTGTGTAACATTATTTGCCGAATTTCTTTAGATTACCTATGTACCATTCCATTTAAAAATGGCCAACTCTGTTCAATTGATGACTTGAGTTGAAGTTTTTCTTCAATGAACTCAGTTGATTTGACTTTGTCCAACTCTTAAAAAAACAACAAATATATAAATATTTTCCTTTTATATTTCTTGAGTTTCATGCTATAAGAAAAAAAAAGATAAATTAATTTTAGATCAATTACATGTTATGACAAACCCTTTGGGTATATTATATTATCCTCAAGAATATATTCCAGTTTATCTTAAAACTTCTAAAACAATATCTGAAGATTATCTTCTTGGTCAATTATTATCAATTGAATCAAATAATAATTTAACATTAAATTATTCATCATATATATCATTTTCTCTTGAGCAAACATATTTAAATACATCGAATATATTACAAGAATATTTTTCAAAAATCTTATTAATTCATATTAAAAAAAATCATTATTCACATAAATTTTCATTTCATATGAATACAACAAAATTAGCTCGTAATATTTCATTAATTTTTTTTAATTTACCAAATTCTCAACAATATTTATTTACAATTTATATAGCTTATAATAATTCATGTTTAAAATCAAAAATAATTAATGACAAATATCTTAATTATATAATTAATATTGATTTATGGCAAAATAATTATTTTGTTTATTCAATACCAATTAAATCAATGTCAATTGTATGTGCACAAGTTGAAATTACGTCGAAAGATGTATCTATTCGAAATTTAAAACGAACAGGACATTTTCTTGTTGTTGAAACAGGTTGTTATTCATTTAATGGAAGTATTGATGAAAATTATTATACAAAGGTATACTAATCCGTAATCAAAAACTTCAATTTCTAGTATCTATGATTGTTTATGGCGGGCAAGGAGAGAAGGGGGGAGTCAGACAAAATGAATGTTTAATTTATGGACACAAGTGAAAATAGATGTAGTAAGAATAACCATGCACTGTCATATCATAACGTAGATCAAATAGAATTAAACGTCTGGTCTTTCGTAAGATAAGAGCTTCAACAGTAACTGCGCTTTTCTAGAGCAACAATGCATTTCTAAGCAATTTTACGAATTTCTGTTAGCTTTCACAGAGCTTTGAGCGATGTTACGTATAGAGAGTCTATGAATTTCTAAATCCGCAGCTCCTTCTTTTTCACTTGATATACATGTGAAGTGATATTATATACTGATGCTGTGACACTAAAAGCGCAAGAGAGCGAGAGAAGATTGTAAAAGTTATAGTCGTTCTAAAAGCTCAGTGTGAACAAATGTGGTCTCCGTTACCAAAGAGTTCAAAATCTAACATAAGATATTTTTCTATACATACAGGCATTTTTTCAATATATAAAATGACTGAAACACCACATATCAAGTCTTACAACAACTCGAGTAAATCTCAAGTTTAGTAAATATATTTATGTTTTATCATCATCATTTTTATAAGAAACATAAAATGAATGTGAACCTTAAAAAAGAGAAAATCATTTAGAACTAATTTGTTTTTTTCTTTCAATTTTTAGTTACAAGATAATATATGTCAATTGATTAATGACAATAAAACTCAATTAAGTAGTCATTTATTATTATCAAATGCTCATTTAACATGTTATTGTCAAAAACCTATAACAAAATATCTAGTTTTATGTCAACCAAAACCAATTCTTGTTGAATTTGAATTAAATGCTCAAACTTGGCTTCATTTTTACATTTATCTTTCTTTACTACTTTTTATTTCTCTTCTTCTTGGTGTCTATGCTATTTATAAAGATACATTAGATGATTATGTATGTATTTCAAAAACAAATTGATTAACATTTATTTTGTTCAATTTTCTAGAAACCTTTTATATATTTTGTTGCTGATAATCAAGTAGCTGCTGTTAATGTTCATCTTTATCAATTAACAATATTTACTGGTCTTCAACAATCAACATCAAAAGATTTTAAAATTTATATTCGTTTAATTGGTGAAAAATGTCATGATGAATCACATTGTTTAAATTTAAATATATCAAATGTGTTTCAACGTGGTAGTGTTAATCAATTTTTAATTACTTCTTTTATCGATATAGGTTATTCATATATATATATATATATACACCGGATGATCGAATGTTTATTTATTTTTGACCCACTAGAAAGTATAAAAAACTATGAATTAGGAGAAGATGGGCTTATAAATTTTCATCTCAATGAAATAATTTCTACAAAAATTGTTGTATTTTTACTATTGTAATTTTCCGTTTAAACTATTTTTTTTTAATTTTTCAAAGATTCTTTCACTGAACCGAAATTTTTAAGTTCATATTTCGAAACGAGCATCCTAACTCATAGCTTTTGACTCGTTGGGAAAAAATTTGCTAACTAGTCAAAAGTGAACAAACATCTTATCCGAAACCTTGTCGATCAACCATTAAAATTATTTTGATATTTTCTATTTAGGTCGCATTGTTGCATTAAATATGTGGCATGATGAAATAAATATTAAATCTGATTATTATATACGTCATTGTATATTATATGATTATAATTCTCATCGAACATATTATTTTTGTTGTTATACATGGTTATCATTACGTAAAGGTTTCAATATGATTAATGAAATATTTTATGTTGCACAAGAAGTTGATCAATATGCATTTGGTCATTTATTTCTTTCAACATATTCATGGCTTTATTATCATTATCATTTATTAAATTCAATATTTAATAAACAAAAAATAAATACATTATCAAGAATATATCGTTTACATATTTATTTTTGTTTAATTATAATTCAACTTTATTTTATTCAAATTCTTATTATATCATGTCGAAATATAATAATGAATCAACGATGTGCATATATATTTCCATCATTTTTATTTCTAGTTGATCAATCATTTGTTGCAACTGATTGGATGGAAATTTATCATGTAATTTCATTTATACTTAGTAAAACTTATATTTTATTTACTAAAGTTAATTGATGTTAAGATTCTCTCCGTCAACAATCGATCTTGAACTTAATGCATTTATATTCCATGAAAGATTCAAAATACATTAGAGCTGTAATGAAGAGGCTATGCTAAAAAATTTTAACTTTGTATTTCGAGTAGAAGATGAAGAAAAAATCATCGAAAGTTTTCGAAAAAAAAACCGATGTGCTGAATAAAAGATTATATTTATTTGTTAATAACTCAACCGCAATCAAATTTTCCATGCATCTCTCCTGATTTCGATAATTCTGACGGAGGTGCTTAAGTTTCCCGGTTTCAATGTATACAAATTGAAAACTTATGAACTCTTCTATCAATACAGTTAAGTAGGGCTTGACTAAAAATATTCAAATGCACGATATCAATGTCAAGTATAGAACTTGTTAGATTCGAATAATATCAACACAAATTCGATCTTGCTGTACTAAACCTTTTGGATTTGAATACAAAATCAGAGAGACAAGTTCTTTGCTTTATAGTCATAATCAAATCCGGATAATATAGTAGAGAAAATTTCGGTTCATTTTTTCTATCTATTTAATGAAGCGAGAAGAAATGAAAGAAATCCGATTAAGGTTAGTGAATGCATCGAATGTTTTCTTAGACTCGAATCCAATGTCTTCAATTCGAAATGTATACAAGTGAACTTTGAGAGGAAATAAAAGATTCAATTCATCATATAAAACCTATGAAAAAACTTCATGTTCTATTATGATCTGTACAGTACTGGTCAAAAATATAAGATCAACGTATTTTTGATTTTTTTTCTTCTACAATGCCAAGCATTTAATTCATATCAAAACAGTGGTTTAAATAGTCCATGAAGTTTTCTATCAAATGTATTTCATACAGAAATTTCCTAGATGAACTATGAGGAAAGATATCTAAAAAACCAAACAAACTACTTTTCAGGTTCAAGAAGACTGCGTAAAAATTAGTTTTTAAGAGTAATATCTTAATCTGAAATAAAATGAGAGACTACTACGCATTTTCTTGAGCATTCGCTTAAAAATTTACAAGCATCAACAAGGGAAATTCATCGTAGGATTGCTAAAAAAACGCATTTTTGTGATGCTTTATAAATTTTTACGAGAAGGGTCGTAGGAAATACGGCAATCCCTCATTTTATTCAAAATTTTGTGCTCTATAAGATAGTATTGTTAAAAAACTTCTGATAATTCAACTAGTTATGAAATTTCTGTATGAAATATATTTAATAGAGAACTTTATTGACTATTGAAATAATTATTTCGATGTGATTTTAATACTGAGTGTCATAGAAAAAAAAAATTAAAAATGCGTCGATCTTATATTTTAGACTAGTACTATAGTTTAATAAGTCTAAACTTTAAACCTTGTGTATTTTAGATAATTCGTCTCAATTTATTTCCATCACTTTTCATTGCTCTATTTCTCAGTTCACTTATTGGTATTCTTACACCGATATTTATATGGGGTTTAACCTGTTTAACAAATCGTATTGATCTCTATCGACAATCATCAAAAGCTACAAAACATTATGAAGATTTTAATAATATCCATTCAATGATATATACAATGGCATCAAGTATAGCAGATTTAAATTCATATCGTCAAGATATTGAACAATTTAAATATATTCATAAATTTGATTTACAACATCGTTTTAGTATTAGTACATTAGGAGAAAATGAAGAAACTAGTTCACAATCAGATAGTCAAATTGAATTAAATAATAATTCTTATAATACTCAACAATATCAATCAAATTCTAATATTAATTCATATTTTCCAATAAGAAACAATCGACAAGTATTTATTTGAATATAATAAAAAATAAAAAAATTTTCAAATATATTTTTTTTAAAGCTCGAAATGAATAAAATACAAACATCAATTGATTCAAAAAATCGTTCAACTTCAATACCCTATCCAAATAAAAAATTTTCACAACCAAATCAACCATTTGATGATGATGAATTTTCATTATCAACTGAAAGTTCTCAATCAAATATACAACAACAAAATATTAACATACCAACAATTAAAATAAAAATTCATTGGTTAAATTTTTACTAAACTTTAATTTTTTTTGTTCTTCTTATCAATAATTATTCTATTATTTTAGGCCAAAAAAATCTGATCAACCAACATTTAATATGTACATATTCTATTTAATTATGTTCTATAGTATATCAATTATTCTTGGTATACTATCAATTATATGTATGTATTTAACAATGAAAACATTCACAGAAATAGAAAATTATTTTTTAACATCAGCAATTATATTTATACATATATTAACAATATTATTTACATTAATATTTGAAATAATTATTATTTTAATTATATCATTACTTAATGCAACATTTTTTCATATAACAGACGAAGATAAATTTATTTCATCTGTTGTTCAAGTAAATAATATTGAAATAAAAATTTAAAAAAAACAAATCAATTATTTTTACTTACTTTAGATTCCAATTATATCTATGATTGATATTAAACAACATCAATTAAATCATACATTTACACTTAATCGAGATATTACATTAACTGATGTACAATTACGTGAACGTATTCGTGAACGTTTTCTTGAATCGTCAATTATTCGTGCTGTTAGAGATGTTATTGGTTATATTGTATTTATGGTTATTATTATTATGGTCTTTGCTAATACGTAAGGTGTTGTTTAGCATTTGTATTTATTCTTTTCGATCTACGCATAAGTCTTTGCTTTGCTACTAAGAAGAGAACTTCTTCAGGGGTCAAATCGTTTTTCGATCGAAACGATGTTCATTTGATGAGTGTAATAAAAAAAACTAGCATGATTTGGTTTTCCGCACCATTGTTATCAATTATATTGAAATTTTACTGGAATATTGAAAATCTTTGGATAGAAGATACTAGAAAAATTACAATTTGCTCAATGAACTAATCTCGTTATGAACTTTATTTCTTGCAAAGTTTATAGTTGAAAGTCGATTTTCCACATAATTACAGGTTTTTGTTGAAAAACCTAGTAAAATTTCAGTATCTGAAGAACTAAGGCTCGGAAAACCAAGTCATTCAGGACTTTTCTATTACTCACTAGTACTTATCAAATGAAGATCGATACGGTTAAAAAGCAATTTGACACCTGGACAGATTTCCTCATCAGACAACTAATGTAGGAAAATCTGCTGAGTATAACTTTGAACTGAATCAGGCATCGGCTATGTGTGACTGAATACGAAGACGATAGTTTACAGCAGGTGATTCAAGTAAATTTCTGTTACATATATATATATTTATAGCACAATGCTTTTCTCGACAACCTGCTGAGAATCATCAAACTACATAGACACTATGACCTCATTATTTTTACTTGAGTAAAGTCATCTTGATGTTTTCATCCTTTTAGTTACTTTGACAGGAGAAAATTTTCTATAGGTTGATTAAATTAAATTCGAAAGAACAAAACAAATGACTTATTGATGCCTACAAAAAATGTGAAGAAACATGTTTTTTTCATTATCATAAACTTATTTCTTTGTGTCTTGTTCCATAATTTTACTAGGTAGACATGAACCTAAACTCAATAATAGAATTTAAATATGTCAAACTTATCTCATGGATTATGACTTATATCAATAATCTGTATAGAAAGATGTCTACCTTTAATAAACAAATGCAGAAGGATTCAATGAACCATTTAGTTTAATAATAACAAAACTGAAAAATAACATCAAGATTTTTTTTTATTGACTCTACTATGTAGTGTTAACAACGTTGCCGAAATCCCAATTTTTTTTATATTCGCTAGTATCACTTCCTCAATCTTATGCCACGTGATTGAGTAGATACAAACATTTTCCTTAATTTAAGCGAAAAAGATCCAAATCGGTTTGAATGGATATTAGTTTCTAGTTATTGGGTTCTTTTTGAAATTTGAATTTGTTTTTTAGATCACAAAATATTGAAACACGTTTAACAATGAGACAATATACATTACAATTACTTCTTCGTGAAGATATTTTTCAAAATATTGATTATATACCTGATACTATGGTTAATTCTATACTTCAAAAGAAAAAAAAAAAACTTTCAATAAAAAAATGTTTATTGTTTAGGATTGGATTAGTTATTTTATTGAAAACCGTCTTTTTCTCGAACATAAAGATTATTCTTGTCAAAAAGATACTTGTAATTATGTTCAAATTCGTATGTCATCTTGTGTTTTGTATTTTTAATAAAATTTTATTTTGTAATTCTCTAGCTGATTCACCATTATATTTAAGTAAAAGTATTCGTATACGTCAAATTCGTGTCGAACGTAAAGATTGTCATGAAAAAATAAATAATTTATTCTATCCATCGATACCACCAAGTTGTTTTGTTGGTGGAAAAAATTTAATGAATGATAAAAAATTTGTTATTGGTGGTCAGCGAAAATGTTCTGGTTGGGAAGAATTATCAATATTAAATAATTTATGTAAAGATGTTTGTAATTATACATCTATATGGTCAGCGTTAGCCTATAAAAAAATAACAAAATTTTATACAACATATGAATCACCATGGTATTTTATGTTACATTTATTACCACAAGAAACAGTATGTTTAAATTTAAAAAAAAAATTTATCTTATTTTTTTCATACAAGGTTGAACGTTGTAATCGTAAAAGAAAGTATTATGATTTAAATAAATGTAAAATGATTTGTTTTTTGTTTTTCTTTTATTTTCATTGTCGAAAACTATTTATAGATAATTGGTTAGATGAAAAAACTTTAGTTGTAATGATTGAAGGAAATTTATATTCTCCCCAAACATCATCAATGATTTCATTTGTTTTAATTATTGAGAAAAATCAATATGGAATGATTGAAAAAGATACTTTTATTCAAGTATCTGATTACACATTAGCAACAATCGATGATAATACATTTCAACAAAATGATACCGAACAAATATCAACAAATGAAAATGATGCTGAAAAACAATTTGTCGCGACAAATTATTTATTTGCTGTTCTATTATTTGTAATTGTAAGTCGTTTCTTAAAAAAAAAAATTGTCATAAAGTTTAATCATAAATATATTTGTATGCTAAAAAAATTCGAAAACGCATTTTCTCTTATATGCTTCCACCGTTTGATAATTCAAGGTGTTTCATGGAATAAAGAAAGAATGAATACAACTAGGAAAACTCAACAACTGTCATATAGAACATTTATTTGTATGTCACTTCATTCCGTAGTAAAATACTAAACTCTCACTCTACCCTAAAAAAAAATCGCGTTTTTTTAAAGTCCGCTGCAGTCGATGTCTTTCGAATGACTCAAGTCTGGCTAAAGAAAAAGCAATCAAATTCTATAGGTCATGGATCTAAATAGTCCATATTTATGATTAAAATTTCAGATAGTTTACATTGAGTATTGATGAGATAAAGGTGTCAATGTCAAAAAAAGAAATTCCACGACGCTTGACTATGTCGATTTGTGAACAAATGTATATGATCTTCAAAAGGTTTACAAAGACATGTTCATACATGTCACTTCGAGACCTACGTTCATGCGAAGAACTTGGAGTTAACCTTGACTGCGACTTTTCCGACCTGGGGAAAGCTCTGAGAAGATATGGATCGAGCTTTCAAAACACATCAGTTATTACAATGAATATCTAAGAATAAAACTCACGATTCAAAAAAACCTGTAATGTTCAATCTAATCTGCTGGTTCGCTATATAGAGAGCTCTGACTGCTCCAAACAATGACTCGCATGCAGGTCTCTAGATTACATGAATCATATCAGTCTTACTCAACTATGAATACCCGAAAACAAGTTTATGCCCACAACTTAATGGTATTGAGTTATTTCATTTTGATAGTATTGTTTTAATGCAATGCCATGGCCTTCTTCAGTAACAATAGAAAAATTGAGTTTCGAACTACAGATGTGGAGGATAAGCTTTGTTCATATCGTATACCTTGGCTGAGAAAAATTTCCGTGCTCTTACCCTATTTTACCTGGTGCATCTTTATTTCGAATATCGGTTGGAAATTTTTGCCTAGGGAAAGAATTCAATAAGAAATACATTACTGTGAAATTTTAGAAAAAATGCAATAATAACCACTTATGATAAACTGTTTTCCTCAAGACCAACTTCTGCTTTTCTGAGGAGAACTACAGTATGGAGTTCAAAAGAAAATACCATCAAAACACAATAATTCATCTGCAATATTCTTATAGTCCTGATTCAGAAGTGAATCGGCACGTATAGGAATGTTCTATCATTAGATCTAAATTTATGATTGTTTTTATTTCATTATATAGAAAATTAATCTAAATTTTATACTTTAGTTCACAACAAAATTATTCGATCTAGCAAAATATACTCGAAATTTTGGTTTTTATGGTTTTGTTTTTTTTCTTCGTACATTATCAAATATAATTGATGGTATATTATTAATACTTTGTTGTTATTATTTTTTATTAGTTCATTTTGATCAAAATGTACTTCAATTAAATAATCTAATACAATCATTAAATATTCATCATTTATTTGTATCATTTCGTGTATTAATTATAAATAATACAATAATAAATCATTTAATTGGTTTAATATGTTTATTTGCAATATTTAAATTACTTTATTTACTTAAATTTAATCCTAAAACATATTTACTTGCTGAAACAATGTATAAATCAGCTGAAGGTTTTATATTAATATTATGTTTTGCATTTTTAAATTATTTTATATTTACATTAATTGGTCGTTTATTTTTTTCAAATGAAGAAAATTTTAAAACATTTTTTGTTGCTTTTCGTGTTGTTTTAATATCATCAATAAAAGATGCAGCATCAACAGATAATGTTATATCAGGTACAATATCAAGAACATTATGGCAATTTTTTCTTTGGGTTTTTTCGGCAAAAATTATTGAATATTTTTTAATATCATTTGTTGTACAAAAATTTTCAAATATAAGAAAAACACATCAATTAACAGATGAAGAAAGAATTGTTGGAAGAATATTTCAAACATTTTGGACTTATTTTGCTTTTAATAAAAAAATAAAATAAAATAAATAGAAATTTATCGTTTTCTTTTTTTTTTTTTATTTGTTGTTGAACTTATTGACCAATTGAATTTTAGTTATAATGAAAATCACAAGGGAGCCAATTTGTATCGTCGTTTTGACTAATGATCAAGCATACATACATTTTGAGATGTCCTCGTTTGTTTTTAAGTGTTGTCAAGTGGGAATGAGGCAAAGCAAAAGATCCTATTAAAAATTGTGTTGAAATGAAAAGAATGTCGAATGGGTGTACAATATGGAACTGATTTCTTTTTCTTTTTTGATTCTCATCGATTATGAGTACCTCTTATACGATTGTAAAGAATAAGATCAGAAAGAAACAAATGATGATCATACCGAAATAGACTGTAGGGATCTGAACTAAGTGACAAGTTGTTAACAGTTTTTTTTTGTGGTTGTTATTTTTCGAATTTTTTTTCCTGTTTTTCTTCAATAATAAGTTTAGCAATGGAGAATTAATATGACGTTCGTAAAAAGAATATTTAACTCTGCCTTCTCTATCGTGAAACAAAATATTAATTCCAAATGACTAATAGATATTAAAAAAACAACAAATCCTCTATCACGCGAACAACGTGTCATCCTTTAATATGTTCATTTTCCATTTAAAAACGTCTTATTCTATTCCTATCCTATCATAAAAGAAAAAAAGAAGTGAACGGATGTACTTTAAGCCTGCGGGCTTCTTCTTCTTTTTTTTCTCTTCTTTTTCTCTCTCTTAACAGACGCTATGATTTGAGAAGGAAAAAACATATATAACAAGCAACAGAAACATGCATTGAATAATTGAAGGGGGGAAGGATGAGTTGTTAAAAATACAATACTAGAAAAAAAAACGTATGGTAGGAAAAGAAATCTCCACCCTCCCTAATTATCGCTTCAGTTTCCTCTCGGCAGGCATGGAATGTAAGCAACAATTCGACCATTTGTTTCGTCTGTCGCGTGTTCGGACTCGATTAATTGGTTAAGTGACTTCAATTAATACATATACACACGCAAATATATTTATTTTTTCTCGTGATCAATACACACACATACATATACAAAAAAAAGAAAAAAAAACGAAACAAGATTAAATGAAAAAAGAAAAAAAAAATATTGTCAATGACAATCTTCATCATCATCATCATCATCTTCACCACAATGATTTGTATTTATTTTTACATTAGTATTTGTACTTGTACTACTTACATGAACATTTCTCATATGTTTTTTTAAATCAAAATTTCGACAAAAACCTTTCGAACATATCATACATGAATATGGTTTGATTTCTGAATGTGTATACATATGAAATTTTAAATTATATATTTGATGAAATGCCTAAAATTTAACGGTAAAGAAATTCGAGATACAGAAAACGAAAGAAAAAAAACATTTAGCAATCTTTACTTTTGAACATATTGAACATTGATACTGTTTTATAGATGAATGTGTTAATTTATGATTTTTCCAATTACCTTTTTGATGAAAACCTTTGCCACAAAATTCACAAATCTACAATCAAAAACAAACAAAAAATAAATGAACTTTTTCTCATTTTATTTTCGATATAAAAATACCCATGGTTTAAAATTTTGATGTATACGCATATGTGTATTTAATGTTGATGAACGATTAAATGCTTTACCACAAATACGACAAGCATGTGGTTTTTCAGATGTATGAATTATTTTATGACGACAGAGTGTTGATGCTTGTCGAAAACCTTTACCACATATCTAAACACCAAAAAAAAAAATGAAAATAAATATTTCAAATTTTCTTTTCGTTTTTTTGGCAAACCTTGCAAACAAATGGTCGAATGCCTGTATGTACTGGCATATGTCGAACTAAATTGTATTGAGCAGTAAATACCTAAACAAAATAGAAGAATAAAATTTTAATACGAATGAAAAAATAATATTGAAATTTTACTTTGCCACATTGTGTACATGGATAATTTTTAAGTTTATCATTTTCTTCACTGTTCAATGTTCTATTATGTTTATCATCACCTGTACTAGTTGAACATTCACCTTCTTCTTCTTCTTCTTCTTCTTCATCATCATCATCAACTATTTCTTCATCATCATCGTCATCATCATCATCAAGTTCAGTATAACGACGACGACGTATCAATGATGATGATGTATCCATATAAATGTCTTCATCGGATACATCATCATTTTCAGTTGTTGAACTTGTTATTGTTGTTATTGATGGTGATATTTGTGTTCGTTGCATTTGTTGCCAAACTTGATTCATTTTACTTAGAAATATTAATGAAGAATTTATTGGAATATTTCCATTTGAATTTTTATTTGCTAATTGAGATAAAAATGACCAACATGGATGAGGAATTTTTGGTTTAACTAATGGTATTGGACGAGGAATTGATGATGATGATGATGATGATGATGATGATAATGATTCCGATCCAATAACAATTCGTTTTAAAGAACGATTTATTATTGGATTTTCTTTTTTTTCACATTTTGATGTTGTTGTTTCAATTAAATTTCGAATAGAAAATTTTAATTCATTGTTCTCAGATTTTGAGATCATTATATCTGGAAATCACAAAAAAACGCTCTCATGATGTGATTCTATTAGATAAGCTGTCGCGCTTCTTCAGAGTAGCTCTTGACAGAATAAGTCTCGGCACCAGTTGGACAACAAGAACATCTTTACGATTGAACTGATCATGACTTCCAATTACCTGTATGATGGTCTTATCTTTACTTAACTTGCTGATGCCCCAATGTAATACGTGCATAGTCGGAATAAAAAAGGGAAGAACCACCTGCAGACTATCGTGTCAGTAAAACGAACACACGAGCGAGAAAAAAGAGAAAGGAGCAACAGCAGGGTTAAGTAAAAAAGATGACGATGGAAAAGAAAAAAAAAGAGGCTAAAGTAAGTAACGCAAAACGATGAATGGTCTCTTGGCTGGTTCGAATGAATAATGCACAAATCGTATGCGTGCGCACTTCTATTTGTGTCTTTTTTTTTTTTTGTTAGTAGTAGCAAAGAAAAAAGAGAAGAAAAAAGGAGAAATATCTACTGATTTCTCATTGGTTGTATATTTCTGATTGATTGGTGAATTCTTTTTCCTTTAATATGTTTCTTTTTATCGTCGTTTACATATATTCTTTCTCTTTTACATTCAAATCCATTTATTTTCTCATCCAATCGAAAAAGAGGCGAACACAATTTGCGTGATTTGAGCAGTTCACTCACCTGAAAAGAAAGAAAAAAACGAAAGAAAAGTACTAAAATTTTTTTCTTTTTGTGAATGATGCAAGCTTGAAGAGACTATTGTCATATTCATTCGTCCCTCTTTCATGCATACTTGAACACTAATCACCCAATACGACTATTCCTTGCAACGGTATGCACAACAACAACAACAACATATAGGTAGGCACCCTGGTGTGTCTAAAATGAGACCAGAATGAGTGAAAATGTATTTGTATATATGTCTCCATTTTCAATGACTAGCATCCTAATCAAGATGACTATCATCAGTATTTTTTTTTCCAATCAGGATTAACACATAATTGTTTTCAATAACAACTGGATCATCAATCTGATTATGATCTTTTCTCACACCTTAAAACTAAATTAGAAAAAAAAAGCAGTTTGGGTTTTTTTCTTTTTGTCTTCTTTTAGGAAGAAGAATATGTATAGAAATTTAACTTGTAAATTTCAATTAGATCGTTTGATCTTGACGATAAGTGCATTGAAACATCTTGTCAATAGTCGACAAACGGCTAATCAAATTTTGTTAAAGAGAAAAAAAAATTTATATAAATGCGCGTCGCGCTATACAAATGCTTTTCTTATAATAAAACAAAGAGAATAAAAAGCATGATCGCCATTTCTTTTTTTTTTTTTTTTGGTCTTTATGTTCTCTCTGCGTGACCATATCAACACTCTGTTGTCGGCATTGAAATCAAACAAATTTCTAAGGCAGCTGCAAAGCTTGTCATGCGCGTGTGTCTCTATTTGACAATAAATTTTTGTACATTTTTGTTTTGTTCAAATCAAATCAATGAAAAACTTGTTTTTCGTTTTCTTTTTGACTTTTATTTTAATGTGTATGATCCTAATCAATGGTTGAATGAACAAGTAATCGTTTAATATACCATGAATATGTGTACTGATTTACAGCACCTTGTTGAGTATGTGATTTTCAATTGAAAAACAAAATAGAGTGGATTATCAAGTACATAATAGCATCAGGTGAATTATGAAATTTTCAACTGAATACAACAAAAATTGATGATTTATTTAAATGTTTCGAATAACTGTTTTGTATGGAAACAAATGATAAAGATCTTAGATAAAGATATTGACACTTCGGGTAATCATGATTATTATATATACATTGACAGTTGTCTAAAAAAATTAATGCTAGAAGAAAATACAGCAGAGAGCTATTTAATAGAAAAAAAATAATTTTCTTTTGTTTTCTTAGAAGTTTTTTATTAGCAATGCTATAATGAAATATTCTTATTTCATTTAGAATATAATAATTAATGTTAACTAAAACGACTTTTTATTCTGAAAAAAAAAAAATGCTCATGCTTACATAAATGAAAGGACTAACTTTTCTTTCCATGTGTCTCATTTCATTTGCTATTCTATTTCAAACATATGTGAAAGAAATATGATTTACTCTGTCGAAGATTTTTTTTCTTGTCAGGAATCGAGAGTTATTATAATGTATTTTAACTAAAACTCATCAAATAGATATATTTCTTGTATTGTATTTGTAGAAGAGCTATTGGTTGTAGGGCAAAGAACATAGTTTATTATTGGTATGTTAGTTCATATATTATAGGTGAGATAATTTGTGTGCACATTTTTCACTAATAATGTACGTCTGAGACACTTTTAGTAGAATGAGAATTATGATGCATGGTAATGGATTGCATCTATTTATTCTTTTAACTTTATAGCTGTGAAGAAGAAGAACGTTGTGGGTTAGCCCATTCTTCATTATTTAGTAATTTGTTTCTGATTATCTATTGTATTAATTTCAACGAAGCTCCTCAACCCTTTCTAGAACTGTAGTCATCTTTCCATGACCATTTGGATGAAGAAAAACTATCTGCTGGCCGTTAGAAACCATAGCTCGATAATAGTTATGTGAATTGAGCTGAAGTTTGCACATATATTTTTCGTTTGTAGTTCGGTTTTCATGAAAGAGCTTTTCACTAAATGAAAATGTCGTCCGAATAATCATCGCATTGGTACAGACGAGAGCTAAAAGCTTGAAGCAAAGATAGACATCCTTCATCATAAATCTTATTGTATTTAGGCTCTGCCAGCAACCTCATGCTTCTTAACTAAATTCTTAGTGCAGTATCTGCACACAAATGTTCAGACCCCTATTATGTATAGTAGTTCAGATACGGGAGAGTGAGAAACTTTGTTCACCATTTTAATGAAGAGTTGCATTCGTTTTTGAACTTTGATGAATACAAAATATCAAAGGAATGAATTGAAATTTTCGAATACTATATACAGAAGCTCATAGTAGAAACGTTTAAACAAGAGAAAAAGATCATTGAAATATTTCTGATAATAATCCATCTAAAAGCAATAAAATACGAAAATAATTCTAAAAAAGATATCATGCTACTGGACAAAACTATTTGTACATAAGTTTCACAAACCTGATGTTCTCTAGCTAGAAGATCACATTAAGGGTACCCTTCTTCTTTCTTTTGACCACTTCTGGTTCTCCAAGACGGTCCAATTGATCAAGCTTCGATTTCAATCACATTTTTAGCATAAAAGATAGAGTTTTGAAGTTTCTCTTCTGAAAAATCCTGGTTCCTTACGACTGAAATTTTTAACCACTAATACTTGGAACTATTCTCCAGAGGTGAAATCGGTCCTTTTCGTTTTCGACTGTTCTACCTAGATTTGAAGGAACCTTAAAGCTAACAGCTCAGTTTTGGCACCGAAAATTGACATATTTCGAATCCGAAACGAATCAAGATTTAATATTTTAAATTTCATTTGGAACGCATACCGACGCCCTTCAGTTTGAAATCGCATACAAACTTAAGAAACGTTTAATTTGTGTAGTGTCGGGACACGTTCGTTTGTTACGTTTCGAACATACATCAATTATAATTACCACTCGTCCTGATTGCAAAAGTATTTATATGCGGAAGAACTTACTATTGATTTAGTTTATATGTCATTCTTGGGATTTATTTAGTTTTGAACGATTAATTGCATGAATAAATCGTTAACTATAAACTGATGATTTAACAGTATATTGCAAACAAAAGTATGTTAAATTATTGTCCATTTCAGAGTAAAGTGGCCGTGAGCATTTTTTGAGTAACTTTTGATAGGAACGAGATAGAGATCTTAGATTTTCACCGTTGGAAAGAGCAGATGAAGATGCATCGAATTATATACAACAAGACTTTTCTAGCTACTTTTCTACATGTTTTATATGAAACTTCAATAAAAATAGCAAGCTTCTCATGATCACGATAGTAATTTATTGATTTTCAGGAGTGTGCTGGAATCGCCAAAGGAAGGGCTACAAAACTATATCAAGACGCTGTTTCTTACTACTACCAATATGATATTGAAACCATCGGAACACAATTTACGACCTCGATTTTTTGAACAAACTAATCGAAAAATGTAAATTTTTGTAGGATTTTGATAGCAAAGCCACTTTTTTAACGTAGGAGAAAAAAGCAATTCTTTGAAACCTTTTGACTAAACCTTTAGGAGAGTAACTAGAAAAGTCTTTCTGTATATAATCCAATGCGTCTTCATCTGCTCTTTCCCACAGTGAAAACCCGAGATCTCTATCTCATTCCTATTAAAAGTTATTCAAAAAATGCTCACGACCACTTTACTCTGAAATGGACAATACATTTCAGAGAAACGACAAAAATTCTTTCTTACACTTTTATCATTTAAACTAATTGGTACGCAATAATTACATGAGACTATAATTCGTTGTATACAACGTTCTAGATGCTCTTCAGTCACATGCGAAGACTTTTTGACAAAAAAGATTGGTACAAGATTCTACATTACAAGAAATGATAATTCTACCAGCAGGAACACATTGTATATTTAATTGTAATTATTCATAGGATATTATTAACAAAGATCATAGAACATGACTTTTATTCTGATTAGTTTTATAGCAAACAGAGAAACAAATATTTTTCTCTGTATTACTTAAGTTCAACTTTTCAATTCATCAATGGAAAGAATATGAAATTTCAAAGAATTATGTCGTTTAACTATTGAAAGCTACATTCTTTTCAAATAGGTTTTTTTTTCTTGTAAGAGATATAAAGAATACATTAGGTAGAATACTGATATCTACTATCATAGTAGTAAAATAACGGTGAAAACTTCAACTAAAAAAAAACAAGATATTTAAAAATTGTTATTTCACGACATTGAAAATTTCGAAGCTTCGAAGCTCTTTAGATAGTTATATTATTCTTCCATGAATAATTCTAATATCAATAAACGCATTTATCAAAATGACAAATGTTTGTTTTTATTTCAATGAAGTGCTGCAATTTCTTTACTTACTATTTTTTAAAAGAATGTATTGACCTTAAAAGAAAAATTACATATGTTAATGAACTTATTCACCTGTCTGATTCGAAAATATAGAATTGCTATCTAAGGACATTCATTGCTCATTATTAATCATAAATATCTTTTTTTAGGCTAGAAGAAAATATCGAGAACAAATAAAAACCTAAAAATAAGCATTGATTCATTGTTCTTCATGGGAAAGAAAGAACGAGAGCCATACTTCGACTGCATCAACTGTAGTGTCTTTCGCAATTCATAGAAATTTTTTATGTATGTATAAAAGAATATGTTTAGCTTTTAGTCAGTTGTTTCGACTCTCAATTAAAAATAATGTCTTCAATAAATCAATATGAATTATTGAAAACAAATGGTTCATGAAACGATCGTCGTAAATATGTTTTATCGTTGACTAATAAAAATGACATAGAAAAGCATTTGAAAGAATCATCTATATTATCTTATGATGATTTAAAAATGTTGATCTTTTTCTCATTTTATTAATTAAAAATGAGAAAAATTTAATCGACATATTTAAAAACAATTCATTACCAACAAAACAACGAGCTTTTGCTGGTCAACGTTGGATTCTACTTCAAAAATAGGGTGTGGGTGTGGGTGTTATTCTCGCCTTCGTTTACACTGACACCCACACCCTTCATCATATCCATGATGATCCTTATCATGAGCAATATGATAAGATTCTTTTTTTCCTTTCCGGTCGAATGCCTATATAATATATGTACACGCTTATATATATTCATTTGAACGAGAATACGATGAAAACGAAAGAGCGAAAAAAAAGACGATTCCCTGAAATAGGAAGAGAACGAAACATCTTAGCTATGTTGGCTGGGAAATGTTTTTTAAAAAAATTTGCTGGGGAATTTTATTAAAATAAAGTGAAAAAAAAACTTCTCTGAGAGTTGTCATTCAATTTGATATTGATACAACAGGTACTTTTCGATTAAATGATAGTTTTGTTTCTCTAAATATTTTCCATTTTTTTTTTATCTAAGTGCAACTAATAAATCTCTTTATTGAAGTAGTCTAACAATAGCATGAAAGCGTTCATTAATAACAACCGAATAAAATCAATGTGAATGATATTGAATAAATGAATCAATTTGTAGAATTGTCGTACTGTCTTGATATATACATACGAACAGAAGATTTTCATTTAAATTATTACAATGTATTGCTTCATCAATTTTTAAAGTAAAACGAAAAGTTTCATAATTTTCTAAATAAAACAAAATTTTATTTCTTCTAATTTCTCATCATCATTTAAATATGAATAACCACTTAATTTAATTATTTTCCTCGTAAATTCTTTCCCGAATGTAACTTCTACCTACTTATTGTTGTTAATGTTATGTAAACTAACAAGGAAACAATATAAGATAAACTATCAATAACTTCATTCATCATAACAACATAAGAGAAACAGTCACTCGACTAACTCTACCTAACATTGCACATGCACAAACAACAGCATAAAGTCCAATTGTAAGATAATATTCATTTGATAAACTACATTCACATCTTAATAAAGCAAAATCTTGATTTTTATATGCAATTTGTTTTGTCGTAATATCAATATGATGACTAGCAGTAGCTCCAATTGATATACTAGAAGAAATTAGAAAGGTTTAAAGATGGAATAAAAATAAAATCAAGTTTAGCGTCTACCAATTTTCCATTGATTTACATTATATGAAAGAAAATGCGAAAACGATATTTTTTTTGTGTGTTCTAAATCAATTTTGAGTACACATCAAATTATGATTTAATATCTTTCTCTTAGCACAACAAAAAGTGTTTGAAATAGTTTGTTGTCAGCAATTTAGAATATTTATGTGATGTTCGGAAATAAAGATGAACAAGTTATTTCTTTTAAGACTTGAATCATTTATTTATATTTCCATCTATCCTTATTTTTTTTCATAATCTAGTTTGCCTGATTTCATTCTCTGTTTTTAAGGAATTTTAATAAATTAAAGTCTGTTTGATTTCGTTCATTTTGATGTATATAATATTAAAATTGATCCATCAATTTGATATGAAAAACAAAATTTAGATTTAATTTACAAATATGTTTTGATGATTCTTTATTTTTGCATCTAGAAGGGAATGATGTTTACATTTTAACACGTTCAACAAATATACCAACATTCCAAATTCTATAATTTACCCTCTTAGCTTAGTATTTTCAAACCGATTTTAGAACATCTTTTCCTAACTTTTTTTCATTTTCAAATAACTCGCGAATGCGAAGAGATATTGAGACGCGGTTTTCACTTTTGTGTAAGCCAGGTTTTAGAGCCTTGATATATTTAAGAATAATAATTTCTAAGAAATTACTCAATAAGCATTTCTCATGGGTTTTTGGAAGGTGACTGTTTTAAAAAAGCGACAGAATATTGCAAGTTGATGATCAAAGGCACGAAGATCTTTAATAAGTATCAGAAGATTAAACGAATCTAACTGATACAATACTTTTTCTTTTTTTTTGCATAGACAGCTATCTTATATTCACTAAGAACAAGTGTTACACCTGATCGTTTTTTCTGTCATCGACTATCATCATTACTATACGAGAAAAAAAAATACAACAGCACATGGATAAGCCTATTGAGATATGAAAATTCACGCATATAGTTTTAAGGGGAAAGAATTAAAATGAAAAAAAAAAGGATTCAACATCACAAGATAGTTATATAAAACGAGATAGTACAATACACAACCAAAGAGACCTCTTATCTCAGGATTGAAAATTATTGGAATCAGAGCTGAATAATTCAATAAAAAAAAACGATCGATTCTGCTCGATTGACTTTGCAAATTGAATAAAAATGAACTGGCAACATTTTTTTACGAATTTGACGAACTAAGTTGAGCTGAATCGACTGAAAAGTTTCAGGACCTATGGATTGAGTCGAAATTTTCTTTCAATGAACTGGCTTCAGTTGAATTAACAGGTTTTTAATCTGAATTATCCAACTCTGATCGAGATCTCAACAATTTTCAACTGTGACGATTAATTTTCATTCCTATTATCAACTATCAATTTCAATAAAATTGTATCTATAGAATGAAATGTGATGTTTTACCATTTGATGATAATGGTATCTCAATTAAGAAAATCATTAAGAAAACTGAAATAGTATTTTTGTATTGATTGTTCTTCAAGTCAACAAATCATCATATAAAAAAATTGGTCTCAACATCAAAGACTTCTTTAGATTTTTTGAATAACTTTTTTCTAAAAAATACAATTAAATCTTCAATTTTCCTGAAGAAATCACAGCGTTCGTTGAATTGAAATTTCAAGTCACAAAATTTCTAGTTCGAATATCATTCGAAGCTTGATATCTACTTTGAATAAGAAAACAACTCACAGCAATCTTAATGTTTTTATTCAATTTGAAATATGCGTTGTCTCCGTTTATAGATAAAGTTGAGTCTTACTAAAATACGGGTTGAATTATTACTTGATTCAGATTCGAAAGAAAAAAATTTAATACGAAAAATATTATTTCAAATAGTAAACCCATATATTTTACAGTATGCTTTTCTTTATTATTGTAACCATATCCAGAATTATTCATAAAACTGACCTTTAATTTTATTTTTCATTCAAATATTTAATTATTGAGTCAAATGAACTATGTTTTTTGACTTAGATGTACATCACACACATGTCCAAATTGTCATCAAACTTGGATAGAAAAGAGTGAACATGGAATAGAAGCTGATTGGTTCAAATTGACAAGGATAAGCTACACACATATTTGAGTGAAGCATGTGAATGTAGCTAATCTCGACCATGGTATCTATCAGTTGTCATTTAAATAACAAATCAAATAGTTAAATGTTTCTATAGCAACCTCTTGAAAATAGATCTTTTATTCCAATATCTTACGAGTGTTTCGTGCTCGACAAAAGTTTTCTCCCTATTCAAAATTAATATTTTCTTCTCTTTTGACATACAGAGTTAGGGACATTTACTATATGAATCATGTGTATTTATCATCTTTCAGCTCGATAGAATCATGTGAAATACGCTTAAGAAGAAACGCTTTTAACTGCTCACTTACTTTTGAGTTTGAACTTTGTGTATAAGATAGACTCTAATCAAGTATGAAAATTTCCAAAAGAATAAATCCTCTTAGACTTTTTGTTTAAAATTCTAAATATTTATTTTTAATAGTTTTACACTGAGATGAAGTACACGCAATGAATGGTTGAAACATGTAAAAAATCATATTTCCATTATAGCAGAAGCATGTTACATCTGCTTCAACAATAAATACAAATATTTGAAAAAGATTCCAAGTATATGGATACGATAAACAAGAGCTTTACCTTTCTAAAAAAGTATTATGTCTTGTTTCAAGATATCCAACGTGCATAACTTTCTCGCTCAAGATGTTCAAATATTGCATATGCATGAAAGAAAAAGTTCAACTCAAAGTTAAAACAGACTTGAGTCATCTTTTTTAGGCAGAGTTGTCATCTCATTAAGTCAAAAATTTCGACCTAAAATAGTGGAAAGAGGGGTTGAAAAAGCGGAAAAATCTTTTAAAACTATTATACAGAGAGCATTCCAATATATTATTAAAGTCAAAAAATAAAATCGAAAAATTCGCTTTTTCGAGCTCAGGAATTGAGAAAGAGTATCCTTTTATGTAACCGTCCGATCAGTGACAATGATAAACTATAAAGATGAATGATCACCGTCTACGATAATACTCCGGTCACTGTTTTCTGTAGAGTATGCTTCCTTTGAAAAAAAAACTATTCTATCCGTGTGGAAGTACAAAAAAGGCGTCTATGACTATTGTGTGAAAGACAGTTATGAGAACAGACAGTCATGTTCATGCACGCCGATTAATTTTATTTGTATTGACTAATACTAAAGAAAGAGAGCCTGACAATGATCAATTTCCCTTGAAAGTATTTAAACAAGTGAGAATAAGAAAACGTTATTCATTTACAATCATTCAAAATTCACCGTCATATAGATCACATTGAAAGTACAAACACATCATGTCAATTTTATTTTCTACAATTGAAAAGGGTAAGCCAGTTCTGATTGAGAGCAGTTTTGATCATATCGAAGAACGTACTCATGAAAATAGAGTATATTGGCGATGTACACAATGCAACAAACAGAAATGTAAAGCTAGATTGCATACACACATTCATTTTGCACGCAATCATCTGCATACAAAAATCTAACACACAATTGTCTGTTCACAAAATTTCCTTGCACACAATCGTCGTTCTCCCACAAAAAAGTAGCATCTGAGGCAATACGCCTTATCGTAGAAATCTTTCTCTTGTATATTGAAACGTCTTATGAAAACTCATAGCAAAACACATAGAAAATATTTTCTGATCACTAAACGCACGAGTGATGAATTTTATGAGAAACAGATAATATTTAATGCTGAACAGTAAACACAAATTTTTATTATGTGAAGCTTAGTAAATACTAATTGAATAGGATCTGAAACCGAATCAAATGAATGCTTTAATTGATCAGCATTTGCATTTTGTTTTTTTATGCTGAAAACTATTATTGAAAGCAAGTTTTATTCTTGTATTGAAAAGCGGAAAGACTGTAGAGAGTGGAAAAATCAGGGGAAAGGCCAAATAGTGGAAGAGATAGCAACCCTATTTTAAGTGAATTAATGTTAACGTACCAACCATGCCTAATACTTTTTTCCAATAAGAAACCAAACGTATCGTCTCTTATGTAATACAAACTTTTTTTTATCAAACCATATACATTTAAAATATGACACTTATGATTTTATTGAATTTCGGAATAAATATGAACTTTTCACGGGCATTTTCTCGGCACTAGACAGAAAGACATGTTTTCCGCTCTCATTGGTGACTGAACTGCTTGGTATGTAGAAGTTGTTGATTTAGAATAAAATTCATCTCATTCACTTTTTAGCGTGTTTGACCTCTAAGTGTTGAATAAGAAGAAAAAAAATTATTCGATCGGTTATTCGTTCATTGATGGTCAATTTAGACTAAACATACAAATGCTCGTTGTTTTCATTCCCGAGATCGGTCAGATAGAACAGATGAATATAGATATACATTCATAAGAAAAGCAAAAAAACGAATGACAAGCATAAACGTGGAATATTCATGTATTCGACTTCAGGATTTACCAGATGAAATTCTTCTGATTATTTTCCAAAAATTAAACAATTGTGATGTACTTTATTCTTTCATGGGTCTTAATGAAAGACTTGATACAATTCTCTACGATAGAATTTTTACAAGAAATTTATCATTAATAAAATATGTTCATAGGTCATATGAATTTAATATAATACTTGATCGATTTTCTCTTGAAATTTTACCTAAAATCAATGATAAAATCGAGCGACTTAGTATTGAATCATCATTTATTAAATGTATTCTTCTGACGACAAACTATCCTAATTTACATACACTTGATTTATATGAATTTGAACCTGAAACAGCCAGTACACTCTTCTGTGGTAAGATATTTTTCTTCTATACTCTTTCAATGATTACTTATACAAAGCAAATTTATTTGAAAATATATTTTAAATAATCAGAATTTGATTATTACAGGCATAGTTTTTATTTTTAACATTAATTGGTAGATATCAATTTGGAAAAAATTCAACATATAAAGACATCAGTTAAAAAAAACAAATATTGTTTTATAGTATATTCAATTATAATTCCTTCATTCTCAGAATAGAAATTCTAGACTGAAATAGAAGACTGAGATAAAAAAAAAAACATAGTTTGGACAATACATTACAGTCTACTAAAGAATTTAATTGAGAATCATTGAACAATTGATTTTTATGAATAAAGAAAAGAGAATAGAATATTTTGAACTTAATAAACAAAATAAAAACTAAGAAATAATTTAATAGAAATTTTTATTTTTTTCTTTAGATGGAAGTTATTTAGTTAATCAATTTCAAAATCAAATTTCATCAATTTTTATCAAGTTGAAACCGCGTAAACAGCGAATAGATGAATTAGGATATACAACACAAGATAATAATATATTTATATTTATTAGAATCTGTATTCTATTCAAGAATCTACGATACTTGAATTTCAGTTCATATTGTAATCATGAACAATTAACATTTTTGAGTACAGCTCCAATTGAATTCTCTTCAAGTTTATTAGAATTACATGTTGTAGTAAAAAATATCTTAGATTGTCTCTGTCTGCTTGATGGTCAGTTCAATCAACTGCATACGTTTTATGTTACGATTCTGCCTTCTAATGGTTATGCTGGACATTTAGTTGGCAACCATGTAAGTTACGCATGTATTAATCTCTTTTTCAATGAATAAATAATATTTACGAATATTAATTATTTTTTCTTTCGTGTACTTAGAAGCAACTACCCAATTTAAAATATTTTTCGCTAATCCATGAGGGTATAACATACATGTATGATGATATATTGGTACCGCTATTCCAAAGGATGACAAATTTGGAAGAACTTAGTTTGTATTTTATTAGTGTACATGGACCAATTATTGATGGTGATAATTTGGAAAATAATATCATTAATCATATGACACGATTAAACAAATTCACATTTAACATTTGTTCAGTTATTTACCCTGATCAACTGATTAATGTACCATTGAACGAAGATATTAAATATTCATTTCGAAACTTTCAAAATAATCAAATTATTTCAAGTGTTAATTATTTTTCACGAACAGAACTATATTGTCATGTGTATTCATATCCATATATATGGACATTTTATCATAATATAGCAAATAATTTTCCTGGTGGATTATTTAAATGTGTTCGTGAAATATCATTATATGATGATCATCCTTTCGAACATGACTTTTTTCTTCGAATTACTCAATCGTTTCCATTTGTTAGAAAATTAACTATAGATAATCATGAACCACAACATAATAATCATCTTGAACAGCCAATAATTAAATATTCTCATCTTGTTGAAATTGATCTTGTTAAAACTCATGAAGATTATCTTGACGAATTTTTAAACAAGGCAAAGATATGTTTACTAAATGATGTTCACCTTCGTGTACGTTATGATTCATTAAAACAAGTAACCAACGATTTTACAAGAGAGGAAACACGTATTAATTGTTCGAAAATCATTCGTCTTACAGTGTTTGGTAAGATAGTAGAACGTTTAAAATTACAAGAATATTTTTCTCATGCAAAAATCAATTGATTATTGTCAGATATTATTGAAATAAAATTTGAAATAGAAATAAAATTATGTTTGATATTTCATAGAGAAGAGATAAGATCAAAATATTTGTCAAAAAGAATAGATAGAATAGAATATGACTGATGCAAATAAGAAAAAAAAACTTCCGTAGAAAATAGAATAAAAACGACTAATAGTATTGATTTATCATCGTGAGTAACGCGACGAATTTCTTCGTATGTTTTTTCTTAATCTAATTGGTATTTCTCTTGATATTTTTGGTTTTTGAACATCTGAAGATTGATTGAATAATATATAAATGTTTATCAGAATAATCAAAATTTGATTGATGTAATGTAAATGTTCTTTGTTCCATTTGTTTCCATAATAGTTGATAATACGCTTGTAAAATATGTGATTGTTCATTTTTATTTTGTTTTCTTGCATTCGGAGCATCAAATGGTAATGGTAAACATTCAATAATTCGACCAATTTGACCAGAAATTTTAATATTTGTATCTTTAACTGTTTTTATCTAATTGATAGAATTTTCTTTCGATTTATTCTCAAGTTACATCAACATCTACTGAAAATTCAGAACAAACAATTTTCAATTGTATTTCAACTAACAGTCAAGATATTGCAACAATTTCATTGACAAGACAGAATAATAATAAACAAATCAGTTAATATTCTTGCATAATGAATAATGTAAAAAAAAATCTTTACAAATTAAAATGATTGAAAACAATTTGTTTTCCTTGTAAGCTTTTTATTTTTATGACTCAACTGTATCCGAAAAATATCTCAAGTCATTTATTATTATTATCGAAAGATAAAACAAAGTATTCTGGAAGAGAAAACCAATTTTGTGAAAATGTCTGTAAATTTATCTGACTTGCATTTGAATCTCTTCCTATTCTTTTTTTTCTCTTCTGTGAAATACGATAGGTATAATATAATAAGCGTCTTCCTAAGTAAGACGAGAACAAGAACAAACAATATATAAAAATAAATTAAAAAAGAAGATGTATTAAGAAGATTTAAACAGACGACATAGAATTAAAAGCAAATGAATATGCGATTAGAAATGATTAATAAATAAAAACATCAATAAGAAACTTTTTCGAGAAACTTCAAGAAAAAAAAAACTAAACGACGTTTTAACATTATTAAAATTCAGCGATTTATCTTAATAGATTTATTTAATTCGGAAATATTCTGTTACTGTGATCAACAGACAAATTGAANATCATTTTGTTCATCCATGCTGCTTGTCGTGACTTTAATAGGAGACTCACGTAGACAATAACCAAATGCGAGACAATAGGGTTGTATGGCGCATTCAGTAGTATGGAAGTGTATGAATAATAGTAATTTAACACTACTATATGATCGATGTTGTTGTATGATATGATCGAATTGTTTTAATAGTGTTGAATAGAGTGCAAGTGGACGGTCAGTTTTATGTCCAATACTCACATTGCTGTGCCAACAGTAATAATCAATTATTCGATTTGTCGTCAGGGATCTTCTTCGCCTAACGAGTGTATTTTGGATACCAACAAGAGATAAAAACAGAAAAAAAGAAAGATATTAAAAGAATTGAATAGGATTTACAATACATTTGTCATTGATACAAAAGGTGTTCTTAGCAGTATATGTTTAATAATGTCCACTTCCAACATTATTGGTATTGTTGGACCAACGTTTTCAGGAGAAGCTCATATAATTGTTGACGTTGTCGATATCAATTGATATTGCCGTTATAACATATGGCGTAACTAATCTTGATTAATCTGATCCATATGCATATTCAATCTTTTACTGCATAGTTTCTTGAGATGCTTCTGGTAGCATGGTCATGGTGCTGAAACAAACAATAAATCATGCATTTAGTAAAAATAAATTGGTGCTTAGTCAAACAGTACTATTTGATATTGCGACATACAGTATTCGATGTGATTTAATAGATCATCTATCTAGCAGTTCAACATGAATTGTACTACTATGGGTAGAAACTAATAACTATTCACGGTTAGGTTTAAAATATGTGTCTGATTTTAATGTTCTTGGACCAAAGTTAATATAGAATCCATAGTAAGATATGTTTTCCATGGTCCAATTAATACATCATTATGTAATGCAGCCTATAATATTTAGCATCAATATGAACATAAAACATTTGTTGAACTGACAAAAGTCAATTATTATGCACTATATATGGATTCGATACACCTTGGATATTGATTCAATCATTGCAACAACTTTCTTCAACATATACTAATCATTTTTCTTTCTACATATCCATTATAAATAGCTCATTCTGTTATGATTTTCTTTTTCTTAATCGTAGTTTGTTTTTCAATGCTATTACTACCACGGAATTTATTGGTGTATATTATCTGATAAAGTCTAGTGCAAGCACGACGGATATAATAGATGATGTCTGTTATGATATAGAAAATATTTAGCCGTCTGTAAATCGTGTAGATTTTGTAGTAGTATTACAATGGTCTTATTTTCATAATATTCACATTTAAATATCATCGTATGGCTTGGTAGTCCTTAAGATCTCCTACCGATTTTACTGAACTTGCGGATGCCAACTTGAGAATCTGTTTTATTGAAGCATTGACATTGAGAATACAACTAAGTTAATTGGTTATGTATCCTATCTTATTCATATTCAGCAAAATATAATGGGATTTATTCCTCATATTGTCTAAGCATCATCGAATGAGATTTATAATGAATTAGTTCAACTAGTAGAGAAAGGTTTTTGCAATTTAGTAGTTGATGATGTTACCTATTACTGCTGCACAAAGAGAAAGACTTGATTTTTCAAATTCAGTATTTGATAATTCTTCAGACATTATTATTCAGAAAGTAATTTGAGTAGATACTGATCTTTTTTTTTTCATACTTAAGACTGTTTTTTATTTGCTCTCTGTTTAACACTTCTCTTTGAAAGCATATATACTTTTATCTTGTTGTGTCTATTAGAACGATAAGAAGACAAAGTATTGAAAAATAAATTCATAATTTCTTCTAGTGCAATAACTATGTGATATTGTGTTCATACCATTTTGGGATATGTCACAGATTTTCAAGTTGACATAGTTGCTGGATGACTAATAAGTGTAGATCTATCTATTTTAAATATGGTATTAATAGCGACGTATACGACAAGTCTATCATCTGATTTTACAATATCGAAATCAAAAGATTTTATTTCTAGAATTAATGACATGAGATATGAAAGGTTGTTTTATAGTCATGTTGGTATCTTTGCTGGATCGTAGTTGGAAGAGTTTTTATTTATGTGAAATTTCTCCTATAATTGAAATTTTTATTGATTAATACGAACGAAGAAAGTCCATTGTGATTTAGCTCTTGTTGAGACAGATTTTAATCGTAGTTCATATGGTATTGCTACTCCTAAATAATGGTTATATGCAAAAGATTTATATGTCTTTATATTATTAACTTATTTTCATCTGACACATCTACTGTGTAGTATAAACATTGTAGTAATGAGTGGTTTACTTCTTACTATTGCAATCAGTAGTATCCTATTATTAGTATTATTTGTATGAACAAAACGATTTTGTTATAAAACATTTTCTTTGGATATCACTACGTCGAAAGAATCGTTTATCTGAAAGAAAAACAGGTATTTGAGCTAAGACATTGCAGCAAAACTTTTTCTAAAAATATACACAACTCTTAATCGGTTTTGTATGATGTAGTGAAAATTTAAAACTTGAAAGAGTTTGTATTGAACACATTGTAAAACATCATTCTGTCCTAGAGTTCTATTTTTCTTAATAATCAACCAAACGATAAGAAAGTTTTAATATAATTAATGTTGTTCATAATTCGAGATAAAATGGATGACTTGGTCGTTTTATTTCTTTCTACTCTTTTTCAATAATTAGAAACTAATATTGAATAAATATCTAGTTATAGTAAAATAAACTCGATTATCACCCTGTGTTAATTTTGCAGTTATTGGCTTAATCGATGCAATGATTATTGAAGCCTTTGTACCTAAATTATAAATATGATCATATTTGATCTTTTTGCAAAGTATTTGAAAAAAATCAGCATTTATTTCTTTATTTCAAGTCATCATATAGAATAAACAAAGTTCACTAAATATTTTTTATTACTAACTGTTGTTGTCTGTTATTTATTAAATAGATGTTTTAATTTATGATTACCTTTTTAAATCAAAAATTATTTTAGGAAATATTAAACACTTGCTTTTAGTTTAATCGATGAATAAATCAAAATATAGGGTTTTGTTAAGTATGATTAACGAGTGAATGACAAGAAAAACCTTTCTTACATGACACGGTAAAAAAATTAGTAATGACATTATGTGATTATTCATATATTCTTTATCTGTAAAGCATGTTTACTCATTGAGGTCAGGAAAAAACGACCAGTTCAACATTATTTCAGAAAAACAAAGGTTCATAGAAAAATAAGAACTTAAGTCCAGTTTTGTTTTCAGAATAAAAGTTTTGTATGTATGTGTAGAGATGCGCATCAAATCAATAGAAATCAAGGGAAAAAGTCGTTCAAACCATGTTTTGTTGTTTAAACGGCTCCATTAACTCAATAATTATTTTTTTGGTTACACTTCACACATTTTTTATTACTAATATTTGTCATATCATAGCAATAATAAGATCATATATAAATAGATGAAATCAAAACAGTTTTTATTCATTGATTAAAACAGAGACATATTCCTTAGTATTCTACGTATTTAATATTACATTAAACATGTATGGTGGTAATCCTTATATGATGTCAGAACTTTCATCTGATATGTGGATTGAACGAAGTGTTCCCGGTGGATTAAACAGTAAGAATCATACAATTATATTACTAATATTATTGTTATAGCTACTAAAACTATCGAACAAGGTTGATTTTCAATTTTTCTTGTCACTGTCTTAATCTTAAAAAAAGACTTTAAATAATGATTCCAATCGAGAAAAATCTACACAACAAGAATATATGAAAATATTTTGATTATCAGATCCGAAAAGAACAGGGTTTTGAGAAAGATGAATCACCAGTTATGAGAACCTAGTATGTACAAATATAATTTGATGTAGATTTCACGAAATGATAGAACAAATAATTCTCTAAAAACGAAAAATTTGTGAGTTTTACGCAGATTGTTGTGGGTGTGTAGAAAAGAGTGATTTGCAACTCGAAGTATTATCTTGATAAAGTTTGTGTCATTTTCTGTAATAAATTTTCGGCTTCTATCATAAATCTTAATTGTAATTTAGTTTTTATTCGAATGAATATCTTAATTATTTCTTTTAATATAGGTTACTATGGTGAATATCTTGATAATAAAATGGGTGGAAATCCAAATCCAACATATGGTCAAATGTATGGAGGTTATCCTGGAGTTGGAGGTTATGGAGGTTACGGAGGTTATGGTGGTGGCTATGGCTATTCATACGGAGGATGGTAATGAAATTGCATAAATTCGAACTATTTTTGTTCTCTTAAATATAAAATTTGTGAAACAAATATTTAATCATTGATTTTTGTGATCATAATAAATACACTCTTGAACGAAATTAATGTCTTTTCAATTAACACAGATAATTTGAAAAAATACGATTTTGGTTCTAAAAAGTCGATTTTGAATAAGAATACATTGTTTGAGAAATCAATATGGCAAAAAATAGAAAGTCATTTAATTTTTTCTTATCATGTAAACTTGAACATAACATGAAGATCTTCAATTAGATATCTTTCAACTAATTCAAAATACTTTTCATTGTAATATACTCCGAAGTCATCAGTTTTTACTTAACATTAGTCTTGCAATGAATTGATCACAAATAGATAAATCGACAGAAGAAAACGTTTTATCTCTATGCAAGAGATTTAGATCATTTTCATATGAATACTTCTGCAGTCAAAATGAATCATAATCGTGGTTGATATATGTTCGAAAGTTGAAGAACGAATGCGTTCGGACGCTGCTCGAATGAAACCTTCTTAGGTCTAGATGCAATTTCAAACTGAATGGCGTCAGTGTGCATTGCAAATGAAATTTAAAAAAATTAAATCTTGAGTCATCTCAGATTCGAAATATGCTGAGATCGATATCATGTAGACGTGTGATGGAAATACATTTTGGAAGATGAATGGATCTGAAGGCCTTTTAACATCTTTCATCGATCGCAAGTGCCGATGCATTTTCATGTAAAATCAAGTTTGAAAGCTTTTTGAACATCTCCTACACGTAGTTTATAATGAAACTGTGTTTGAAGTGGTGTATTGTGAGTTTAGTGTTTACATAGGTTGTCGTGTAAGATAACGCGAACCTTACGATAATCTATTTGCAGTTTAGTTATAAGGGGGAAGGAGATAATAATTAATACAAAAAGTGACACTTTCATTTATATACACGATTAAAATAATATTTGATTTTCATTAGAAAAAAACTAATTAAGTACGTCTTTGATGATATGAATAAAGTTTGCGATTGATAGTGAACTGAAAGTCTTGAACATGGCTGTTGACGAGAAATGAATATTTTGACAGAACTCAGAATGAACATAATTATGCATTGCTCGACGAATATTTGTTCATCAATAATGTATTTATACAATACGTTTTTAAGAGAATCTTAATCCAATTATCATTTTGTCTGGTCTTTAATGCATTTTATTTAGCTTATAGTATTTGATACAGTCAATCACTTCATATCAATACGTTGTCCTCGTTCAAACAAGTCATATGAAAAGCACAAGACACTGAGAAAAAGCAATCGTATACTTGCATTCTATGGCGGAATTCCTACGATTGTTCATTTAGGACAAACTAAAAGGGAAGAAAAAGTATGTATGGCAAGTCTATTAATATTGTCCTTTCAGTGATTTGAATGTGAATCTGACTTGCACTTCCTCGTTCAATATCACAAAAGAGTAGTCTTCATACAGACGAACAACTCCTTGTCTCTATAAAACTTTTATCGTTCAACAGATACTTACAGTTTTTAATTTGCTTGGTGATGTTCTCTGTGAGGATTCGGTAATATTCTTATAATAAGAAAAATTCTTCGTATTTTATTCGTAATAAGCGATCTCTAGAAACTTTCGAAAAAATATTTCTGTGGAACAGATGACACTCAATTAGAGAAAGAAAAATGTATTAAGCCTTGCTTTTGGGGGAAGAGAGAAATAGGAAAGAAAACAATCTCTTTTTGCTTTATTGTAGCTTTCAAAGCGATTGTTCTATTGCTACTAGATTTTTGTTGCCTTCATTTCTGTTGGTTTTTGTTATTTCTCCTTCGTCATTGTATTCCAAGTTAATTAGGTTTCCTATGGAACTTAAAATTGAACTATTGGTCATGCCAGTAGAGCAATAAAAAAGTCTTTCTTGATTCGTTTTTTCAATGTTTCGTTGTTGATTCATGAGTGTTTTACTTGGTTTTCGCCCTATGAACATACAATTGATGAGAACCGGGATGATCGAATTTTGGTCATAGATAGACCTCATAGCCACTAGAAATATCTCAAAGTTTGATCTTGGACAAATATATCCAAACTGAGATGAAATTTTGTGATAGAAATGCCCATCTTTCGAAACATAGCTCAAAACAGACGGTTTTTTTAAATACAAATATCTCAAAATCCAAGCAAATCAATTTTTTTTTCTTTTGATCATGACCAATTGAATGGCAATAATCTCCCGTGAAAAGCGATCAGACAATTGGAACGTTCCCTTGTGAAATCTAATTATTAATGCTATTATTTAGTTATTGAATAACAGTGATGAAGTTATTTTTTAGTTTGTATGATAATTATCATCTACACTTCAGCGAAAGCAAGTAGTGATGCTGACAATTTTTTACTAATGTTTTGAAAGTAATTCGTCAAAATGTAAAAGAAACAATGATGGAAATTGCAATGACATATATTCCCTATTTATTCGATAGAATCTTGGATATTCCATATACTTTTCTCTTTTAATACGCAATTTCAGGTGTCACATCGACTATGTGCTAGTTTTTCTCAATATTAACCATTAATCTTTCCACGTTTGTAGCGTAGAATTGATTTAGAGAAATCTGAAAGATTATTTATTCATTAACAGTAATCACATACTTTCGATTAATGGTAATATTAATTTTTTTTTCTAATTTGATCAATTCGAAAAGTCTTGTGGAATAATGCTTTTTAAAATATACATGGATATCAATTAGAACGAAAACTAATGGGAAATAATTTCTTTTCTACAGCGTCTCTTTGCAATATAAAACTAAAGAAAGAAAATACTACGTAAGGCTTAATATTGAGCACATCTAAGTCGAAAACGATTTCCAGAATCCGTCATCGCATATTTGATCCTATGATTTTGTAATTAGTTCTAAAAAAGTACTATTATAAGAAGTGTCTCAAGGTCTCCTGCAAAAGTCGATTGTGAGTCCAAAGCTCTTTTTTTCTATACCCTTACTTTGCTACTAGAGCCTAAAAATGACATGTTCACTTCCGCAAAAAAAATATTTAAAAAATTGGCATTTATTAAGTTTTTGTGCTATTGAACGTGTCATTTTTAGCTTAGAAAAAAAGCTCTATCAAGCTCTGCACTCTGACATGCCTTTTCAAACAGAAGAAAAATAAAATCTATTGAGTGAAAACCTACAGAAAATGTTGGGTTCCCAAATGAACAAGTTTTGACTATTGTTTAATGGATATCTCATGAAAACATGATCATATCGAGTTGTCAAGTTTCACTATAGTCACTCCGATATAAGATAAACTTAGTTTGAAAATGTCATATAATTTGAATACTTCACAGTCACAATCGACTTTTTCAACCAGCATGCATCGTTTATATAGGTTTAAGTCAATTGGCTGAGTCATCAACACAAAAACAAAGATACTACACTTTTGAAAATCTTCGTTATTCAGGATCACTTTTCAAGGATGCTATTGTCTAGTTTCTTATCGTTGTTCTTTACCATCATCTTCTCCCATTTTCAAAATTTCACAAATCTAACAGAGTTTTGAAAAAGAAAAACATCAAAAACTTTCAGCTGCCGCCGATTAACACATTGACTTATATTTTCAATCTTATGAATTTATTATATGCGAGAAAACTTTGAAAAATCGTTTGCTTTTATTTGCGTTTAGCAAACATGTGCAGCAAATGTTTATCAATATTGATTTATTCGCATATTATTAAAAATATACAAATCATGGAGTCAATCAATCGATAAAATTCAATCCATACAGGAACATGTACTTTTTAATAATAAAAAGAAAATGATAGAATTTAATATTGAAAGCAAATATTTCATTTGTTTCTTTTGCAAAAACACATTTTGATTAAACACTAATGTTTTATTGGTAATATGAATTATTTAATTATCTCGTTTCACATCAATATAGATACTGTTTGTAAAATAAGCTTTTTTTAGATGTTGTTATAAGAATAAAATGTTCTACTTTTTCACAATAATAATTATATATAAAAAGTTCTAAAATTCAAAGTTAGCATTCTAATAAAGATTGCGTTGAAGTTTGTTCATTTATAAGTATAAACACGTATACAAGTACAAAAGAAAAAAGATTTAGATATATATTCTTACGCATATTTTAAAGATTATATTTTTTTCTAAGTTCTTCTCGTTTTTTCTGTCGTTCATCACGTTCAGCTTGATTACTACGTACTTTTGGTAGAAGAATCACCGATGATTCATTCATTGTTGTTATTTGTTCGGATTGTTTTTCATCATCACCTAATTTTAATGTTAATTCAACTGTTTTAACATCTTCAACAGGTGCTAAGGGCTGTTGAGATTTTGATGATGAATGAAATGCTCGTTTAAATTTTGAACTTAATTTTTTTTGTTGTTTTTGTTGTTCTTCTAATTGAATTCTAGTTAATTCTTGATTTGGAGTACGTTTTTGAATTGATATTGTACAACGTTGACCAGATAACAAACATGCAAGCATAACACCCAACAAAACAATTAATATAAGAAGTAAAATTAGACCAAGAACTGTATACCATTCCATTATAATTTGTGCTTTTTATTTTTATGAACAAAATTTCATGAAAAATAATAATATCACTGTTTCTTTCTTTTTTTTTTTCTTTTGCTCGTCAAGTCGTATATGAAGCAGAGAACGCGCAGTGTAAATGAGTAGTAGCTGTAGTAAAAGTTGAAGAAGCAGGTGGTTTACATGTGAAACAAAGAAAGAAAAGGAAAGAAAAAGAACAGAAGAAATTTTTTTTTCTTCGAGTGAGTCGATCGTCGGCTTTGTCTTTGTCCGTTTAAATTACATGATCTGTGTATATAATAAAAGTATATAACGAGTGACTCGTTGTTTAAATGATTCAATCATTTAAGTACAGGTTTATATAAATATATTTGTGAACAATGATTAAAATGACTATTGGTCTTAGTTTGTGAGAATAAAAACTATGAAAGCAAATTTATCTTTCATTTTTCTGCTTATGATCAACTTCGTAATGATGACCTTTTCTTTTATATTTGTTATTTCCGTTCTCATCTTTCTCTTCATTCTTATTCCTTTTGGTTTAACAAAAAAAAATGCTTCAAACTGAAGAATACATATGGGCACAGACTTGATTATATAGAAAAAGAAAAATAAAAACAAATAAGATGAAATCTAACAAATGCAAAGAACGAAGAGAAAGTAGTAATGTTTTATTTGAATACAACTAATGACATCATAGCAGCAAGACATTGAACAATATTTGTTGTCATTAAAGCATCAACATTTTCTTCTAAATGTCGTTTTGGATCTTGTTTACCAACATTTCTTATAGCTAATTGTTCTGGTGTCATATTTTCTTCTTCTTCTAATGATTTAATATAATTTTTAGATAAATCAAGCATTTGTTTAACAACATTGGTATTTTGTTCATTATGTTGATTAAAATCTTGTATTGTTAAACCATCCATCCAAGATTTTTTATGTAAATTTAATAACATTTTTTGTTCTAATTCATTTTTACGATAATTAATGCATATTGAATAATAATGACGATTAAGACCATGTATTAATGCTTGAATAGATGGTTTTGTTAAATGACCTAAATTTGATGTTGTTTGTCGTGCTTCTTGTCCAAGTACAAATAAATTTGGATTAATAAGACGAAAAGCATCAATAACAACTTTTCCTTTAACACTTTGAACTGGATCAACAACAACAGCCTCAACAACAAAAAATTCATTTCATATTTTCTTAATTATCAACAAATAAATACATACAACTGTACGTTCAGTTAAAGCTTCAAAACTTTGTTGTGTATTTATATCTACACCTGATAACCAACAACCAAAACCTGGATGTGAATGATACCAGCCAACAACCATTTCAGGACGACCTGTTTGTTTAAGCATATCAAGCATTTTAGCTTGAAATACAGGATCAACAGCTTCAACACTAACACCAGTACCCGATTGTGGCATAGCAAAAACATCAATAACACGAACTGTATAATCATCGACAAATTCACCTAACATTAATCTAAATAATAAAATAATTTTGAAAAAAAAAGAAATTAAATTTTTTAAATAAAAGTTTTACCCCATAACTTCCATTGGTACACCAGCTCGACCATGTTTAAGCATTTTAAGAAGTGATAATGATGATATATAAACTTGTTCAGCTGTATCAACCATTGGTGTATCACCTTGAGCTCCACCGCCTTGTAAATCTCTAGGTAATTGTCCAAGACCCATATTACGTATAAAACGTTCCATTTTTATATTATTTTATTAATATCTGAATATTAGAATAAATGCAATACGAGGACAAATTTTAATATTGCTAATGTATATGTACAGCTTAATCTATCTCATACATAAATGACTTAAACAAATTTATTTTCAATAATGTTTTGTATTTTTACTGTTTATAAATAGATTTAGATATATTTTAAAAAATTTATCTTAAATAATATCGATTTGTTAACTTATCCTATTGTACAATTCATTAAATTAAAGCTGATTTAATCATCGTATTTTGTAGGAAAGATTGGAAAAGAAAGAAATTTTTCGATTAGATGAAGTAATGATCATTTTCTTTTGTATCCATTCTAAACAACAATAAATAAATAAAGTTTTTTTTTGTTAAAATTAAACTTACAAAAAAGGTCCTTTCTGTCTATATAACAACAAAGAACGATAACAGTCTTGATCAGCCATCTCAATCATGTATTTATTCTATTTTTTATTCGCTTTCTATTTTAACCAATAAGAAAATTAACAGTTTTTGGATATTCTCTGTCGATGATAAAAGCTGTTTTTCTGACCAGATTTATTTGAAATAATAATGACGTCTGCTTTATTCCGACGTTTTCCATCGAATATTGTTGGTGCCATATTACGTAGAAATATTAATGTAAGTTTAATTTTCAGAGCTGATTCAAAGTAGCCAACATTGGCGAGTGGAGACGTTGCGATTGTCTGGAAAGATGTAAAGAATTTTTTTGCTAAGACAACGCATAAAAGGATTTTTTAGTTTCTCTAGAAAAAAAAAACAAACAGTTCTCTTGATTTGAAGGTGACGCATCCCCATCGTCGGACTATCCCTGTTTCATTTATTTCGAATATATATTTTAATTATTATTTATCTATTTTTCTAGCAAATAAGAAATGCTTCATCAGTAACTGTAAGATATTATTAAAGAGAAAATCTTTCATCTTCAAATTTGATTATTTATGTTTTAAGACTACCGCAGAAAAAATCACTGAATCTCATAAATATCATGTTACTGTTGTACCTGGCGATGGTGTCGGACCAGAATTAATGTTATGTGTACGTGAGGTATTTAATGCAATTGGTGCACCAATTGAATTTGATGAATTACTTGCAAGGTTTGATTTGAATGATATTTAACAAAGAATTTTTCTCTTTCTTATTATTTAATTGATTTTAGTGAATTAATGCCTGGTCGAACGTCATCACTTGCTGATATAGTTGCTTCATTTAAACGTAATCGTGTTGGCATGAAAGGCATATTAACAGTACCCAATTCATTACTATTATTTGTTATATATAAAAAATATATATTTGAATATTTAGACGCCAGCTATTAGTGAAGGTGGAGATCTGATGTCATTAAATATGAAGATTAGGTATGAAACTAAAATATTCTGAAGATAAAATTTTGTTTTGGTTTTTAATGCAGACGTGCATTAGATCTTTATGCTAATGTTGTTCGAATAAAAACTGTACCTGGACTTAAACTTCGTCATCAAAATGTTGATTTCATTGTTATACGTGAACAAACTGAAGGAGAATATAGTGCACTTGAACATGAAGTAAAATGAAAAATATAGGATATTTCGTTTTTTCTTTCTTTTATAGTTAATATTTCTTTGTCATTTAGTCTGTTCATGGTGTTGTTGAATCATTAAAAATTACAACTTATGAAAATTCAAGACGCATTGCTAAATTTGCATTTGATTTTGCAACAAAATTCAATAGAAAAAAGATCACTGCTGTACACAAAGCGAATATAATGTTCAGTTTCTTTTTTCGTTGTTTTTCCTATTTGAAACATTGTTTTTCTTTTTTTTTTCTGTAAAATATAGGAAACTTGGTGATGGTCTTTTTCTTGAATCATGTCGTGAAGTATCAACATTATATCCAAATATTAAATTCGACACAATGATTGTTGATAATACATGCATGCAATTAGTTTCTAAACCACAACAATTTGATGTACTTGTTGCACCAAATCTTTATGGAAATATTATATCTAATTTAGCGGTTGGATTAGTTGGAGGAGCTGGAATGGTTCCTGGAGAATCTTATTCGACTGATGTTGCTATCTTTGAACCGGTATGTTGATCGAAAAAAACATTTAATTTATGTCAGAGGATCTAAATTTTTATCCATTTTGTAAATCAGAAGTGTTTAGCAAGAAAGGTTAAAGCTGGAAAGTCTTTTTTTCTCTGTATGTTACGGTTAGAGAAGTTACAGGGGAGCGATTAGTCTCACTATAGATTCTTACAGGAATGAGAAGAAAATCGAAATAGCTATACAATGACTGGTACTAAAGATATTTGAAAGTAGATAGTTTTCTTTATGATAGTAAGAAAAGTTGGCCTCTTCAATGAACAATCAATTTAAGACGTGAAAAACAATAGAGTCAACAGTATTAATATTCAATGATATATATATATATATATATATCTTTTATGTAGTTAATGATCACGAACAAGGAGTGATTATCGTATGAAAATTAGAACTAAAATAATGAAGATCCCACCTACACCTACATAGCCCGAAGTAAGAATTCAGATGTATGATGTATAATGTATGACCAGTTCCAGTTGAGAAACCTCGGAAAATGGCAGAAAATTGGAAGTAGAAATACGATGTTCAGATCCAATGGTTAGATTTTTCTGTTTTCGATCTGAAGCGACTATTATCGAAGACTGCTGATCATTGAACACGACCATCGTATTCCTTCTTCTAAGTTCCTTCCATCCTCCGGATTTTGCCGGTCGTAAACAACATCATTTATCCTGTATATTTCAAAAATAATATCATTGTAATGAAATTATATAATTTCAATTCATTTAATATATTATACAAATCATTGTAAACAATGAATTTTAATTTTAGGGTGCACGACATCCATTTTTAACCGGTGCTGGTCGAAATATTGCTAATCCAACTGCAATGTTATTATGTGGAGTTAATTTACTTCAATATCTTCATCTTGGTAAATATGTTTAAGAATTTCTCTATCTTGTAGATTCTTTTCTTATTTTCTTATTTAGATGCTATGGCTCAAAAAATTGAAAATGCTATTGCAACTGTTATTAAACAACAACGTATAAAAACACGTGATATAGGTGGTTATGCAACACAACAAGATTTTCTTCGTAGTATTCTTCAGCAACTTGGATATTAGTTGAGAATATATTTATAATTTATATAAAAATAAAAATCAACCCAGCTTGATATTCGTAGTTTGTTTGTTTTTTGTGTTTTTTTCATTTTGTTTTCTTTGCTTTTTTGTTTGTTTTATGAACAAATATATAAATTTATTTTTGTCTCAGCCAGTCACAGAAAACGAATCAAAATTCAAGTTTTTATTATTTTAGCAACTAATGTTCTTTGTACAATTTAAGTTAATTAGTTGCATTTTTATTCTTTTAATACTCAACGAAAATAAAATAGAAACATCTTTGAAATCAGATGATTTTTCATGGTTATGAAATTATATATCGAGAAAAATCAATTGATATAATTGAAAAAGTATTTATCCTTTTAGATAAAGCAGTAGTTACCCATTGAGTGAAAATAAATGAAATATTAAACATTTCAGTTATGTAAGATGAGCAGTTAAATTCTTTAAAAACTTCTATTTATCTTAATTTAAAACAATAGAGCAGAATGTTTTTATTATCTATATAATGTGATATTATGAACTGCATTTACTTCAAACACACTAGTTGTGAGACTATTTTTTTTTTCATAGAAATTTTAGTTTAATTTGTGATAGAAAATTCACTGGTGGCTTTTTTTTCTCTGGATTATTTCTTTTCGAAGAAAACGCATTTCGGGAGTCTCATGTACAGCAAGAATAAGTTCATTATTCTAGCATTATTTAGAAATCGTCAGTATTTTTCTATTTGATCTTCAAATAACATATAATATTAAATGTTTCAGCTGGAATAAAATGATGGATATTTTCAAAACGCTTTTTTCCGCTGTTATAGCTCACACAGATCATTAATACTTGATAAAAGTAGATTCTGATCAAAACTCTGAGAAATCATTCTACAAGAAGTCTTAATATTTCACTTTGCCTCATCGAACATACATGAAGTTAAACTAATGTTTTTCAATCAAGTTTGATTAATGTCGTTTGAAATTGTAAGAATTTCATTACTCTGGCATAATTATATGAAAGTAAATTGACAATTCAAAGTGATTTCGTAGACGAATCCTTATTGTAAAATAATCCTTTTTTTAAAGATCGAAAAACTATAGAAGATTCTCGAAGCTCGATATAAATATTGGCTTTCTCCCAGAAGTATTATTCAGCGCTGCAGGCATACAAGTCATAATTGCCATCTTAACATTAATAATTCATTATTCTGTTGATAATTAAAATTAACATTTAACTTAAATTATAGAAGTTTTTTGATGCATTAATTCATGCTTAAGAAAAAAATTGTCAATTCTTAGTTGGACATTGGAATGTTTGCTTTTCTGGTGTCCGTTTAAAAAAAAGGCGGCTGGATGCTTTTTGAATAACTTTTAATTGAAATAAGATAGAAAGTTGTGATTTTCACCTTTAGAAAGAGGAGATAAAGATTCATCGAATTGTATATTACAAATTGTTTGACTTGATCCTTTCGAAGATTTTCAATTGACTTTTGTTTGAAAACTAATGTAATTTTTAAGGTGCCTACAGTGAATTTTCATTTGTCAGGTGTGCCTTCGAATCACTATATGAAGATCTAAAAAAATCTACAAGGCCCAGATTTTTGTATTCAACTGTTCAGGGGTTACAGGTTTCTATTCAAAACTGTTAACCGGTTTTTCAAGCAACTGCTGTGAGAAAACTCATCTTTTTTTTCTGGAAATTGGTTAGAAAGAAACTTTAAAAAACATCTTAGGAAAAGTTATAATATGTGAGTCGATTCGACTTCATCTCCTATTTTTAGCGATGAAAAATCACAGCACTCTATCCCGTTTCTATCAAAATTTATTTAAAAAATAACCACTTGCCTTTTTTTAAAATAGGTATTAGTGCCGGGTATAATTTATTTCCCATATGGATTAAAATAGATATTTTTGTATTAGAGAAAAAGCAAAGAAGAAATGATATTTGTTAGATAAGAAAAACATGCACTCGACCTTCCGTATTTATTGTTTCTTTTTTTTATTTTACTAAATAAAGAATAATTATTAGAATTAATTATGCAGAAGTTTTGTGACGAGAATATAATCGATGAATAAGAATACTAATTATAATACCAATTAAAATACTATAAAATATAAACCATTGTCGAATGTTTTGTCTAAATAGTTGTTGTTCTTGTAAAGGTGTTAATGGTACTTGATATTGTTGTTGTTGTCGTGGATCTCGTTTTGTAAAATGTAATTTTCCATTACGCCAATAAAATCGATTTCGATGGGATCGAAATATAGAAAACATCATATAAAGAACCCAGAACATTTTACTAGATATTCTTAATATGTGTGCGTGTTTTTTCAATAGATGATTTATGTACTTAGGAAAACAAACGATGAGAAAACAGACATTGTCGTTCTGTGTTTTTCTCTTTTATTGTTCTATGACAACAAGTGTGAGAAAAAGAAATTCTACCTTTTTTTCTGACGAAGAATAACCTTATAGGCTAAATTCTTTTTCTTTTTCTCTTGAGTATTAAAATAAAAATAATTTTTCCTTGTTGTTTAGTAACTGAGAGAAAATACTGAATTTTCTTCATAATTAACTTTTTACAACTATAAAAATATCATTGATTATATTCTTTTTTTTAAATAAATTTCGATTCTAAGGAAGAAAATATGATGAAACCATATTATCAATCAAGAAAAAAAAGTAGAGGACGCTACAGAAAAGAAAGGCAAAATATAACTGTTTTGTCTTGCTGTTATAGATATTCAAGTATTATTTGGAAAAAAAAAATATAATCAGCAAGATAAGCTAATATTATCATGATAGATTCTTAGAGCGATTACTTCGACCATCGGAAACAGCGTATTACTGCATAGTAGTCTTCACTATATTTCACTGTAATCCTTCAGCCATTTTTTTCGCTAGAAAACGACCATTATTTGTCCTATTATTGTCACTGTTTTATATCGTTTACGAAGCCATTTTCTTGGACTTGAATCGAAAGCATATGAGCTTAGTCATATAATGCAGATATCATAAAATAATGTTTGAAAAGAAATAGAAAAAATATTAAACTTTTCTTCTTGGTAATAATAAATCATATTGATTTGTGTCGTTTTTTTTTGCAAAAGAAGGAAATAGAAAATATTAGTGTAATTATTCTTTATGAATATATATTTCCTCGAGCTAATACTACGTCATATTATACAAAGTTAATGTCATGGCAATACCATGACAATGGGTTATAAATTAAATACATGATTCAATAGATCATAGAAAGATTTGTGAAACTTAGTTTCTCAGTTTTTACAAATTTTATCAAATTAGATATTTTTAAAGCTTGAAATTATTGAATTGATAATGTAGGATACGCCTATTTGTGATGTATTCTTGAATAGAATCTGGAACGAGCTAACTACGTGATTATGTTCGATTCAAACTACAAAAAAGAAACATTTGTAATGAATGAATAAATTCGTGAAAAACATATCTTTGAATTTATTTTGTACTGAATGTGTAAAAATAATTTAATACCAAACTAAAGTGCGTCGAAAATAGGATTCACTAATACTAAATAGTAAGTGTTAGGGCAACTTTTCAGTATAGAGTTCAGAAAATTCCAAAAGTTTTGCATCATATCAGTAGAGAAAAATTCGTTTCGTAAGCCCATTCAAACTAGATCTCATTTAAAACGATGAATCACAAAAAGTAATAGTTATTTCTTAAGACTTGATCAATATAATTAATAATCAGTATGACGAATATTAGCGTTTTGACAGCAAAATGAGATGAATACGAACCTTAACTAATTTTAAATAGTTCCATGTTTGTTAACATACATGAAATATGTTTTCTTAGAATTCCTTCATCAGAACGATTATGTTCTGTGTCTGATTGCCATTCTTTTCAGCTTCATTTTTGATTATTGTTCCAATATTTCCAGGTCAGGTATGGAGTACTTTTTTGATATTCATCATTTTAAATGAGATCTAGTTTGAAATGCCTCACGAAACGAATTTCTCTCTGTTGATAAGGCGTCATATTTCAGGAATTTTTTGAATTCAGTGCTAAAAAGTTGCCCTAACACTTATTGTCTAGTATTGATAAATCCTACTTTCGACACGCCTCAATGAGATATCAAATTTATTGTTGGTGTTATTTAAAATCACCGCATTATCCACCTGGAAAAATATTTTTATGCACCCTGTACACATCTGTAAGTGCATTTACCAATGTAAATTACTACTGATATAAACGTCTTTTTGATAAACGATACCTGCAGAATTACAAAGTTTTTCAAAGAAAATATTTTCATAGAAATTTCTATAACCTAAGAATTAGATCCCAAAATATATTTGAAAGATTAGAATTTCATATTTCAAAGTAAATCACATCAATAATTAATTTATTCGAAACAAAACAATCAAATATCATGAAAATTCATAAAGAAAAACTCATTCATTTTTATTGCGAATGAAATCATTACGACGATGGTTTCAATGGTGAACACCAATAAACATCAGTAAAATAATTTAAATCAAATTCTTCTAAACCTTGAATTTCTTCAATATTCTCTAAAATTTTTTGAATTTCATCAGTTATTGTTTTTTGTTGTTCTGATGATAATGTTGCAATAAAACTTTTTGATAATATTCGGTTTATAACTAAATCATGTGTTACACAATGTTTATAAGTAAATTGTTTATGTTGTAATGAAGAAAAGAAATTTTGATTATCAAAAACGTTTTTCCATTCCATTGTTTCATACCTTGGTATTTCCGTTGATCGAAATGAATCAACATATTCCCACATGGTTTTGTCTATGATCTTTCTCGATTATCTGCTAAATTCCAAATAAATATAAGTAAGCCCTTTGATTTTAATACACGATTTAATTCAGTAAGTGCACGATAATTTGCAAACCAATGGAATGCTTGTCCACATAGAATTATATCAATTGTATTATCTTCAAACGATATATTTTCAGCTGCTCCAGCAATTATTCTAGTGATTAAAGGAATGTGTTTAAGATTTTCACGCATTGTTGATATTGGTTCAATAGCAATTATTTCTTGAGCATCAATTGGAGCTAATAAACGTGTTAGTTTTCCTGTACCAGCACCAATATCAATAATTATATTTTGTTTATTATAAAGTGACTTAATTAAATCAATAACTTCATTCGGATATGATGATCGAGCTTGTTCATAAATTATTGCTGCTTGTTTAAAATCTTGAGCAGCAACAATGTTCACGCCATTCTCGGTCATTATTTATTACGTAATAGTTTTCTGTCTACACAGAAAAAAATGTACAAAAAAGTCATTAGACATATGAATATTAATTTTGTTCCGTTATATGATATTTCATGAATATTAGGTGCGACATATACACACGTATGTGCATATCTTTTTGTAACGTTTCATTGCGTTTTATGTTAGAAAACGGAATGAGAGAAGAAGAAAAATCTGTCTTTTTATTTCGTTACTTCTCATATAGACATAATTACCGTGTGACAGTAATGAAAGAATACGAACGTTAGAGTTTGTTCAATATTTATCTGATTAAAAATGAAGAAAATGAAGATGGTTGAGATAAAATATTGAATTGCGTAGAGATAAATTATGCACTTATGAGATTGTTTCCTGTAAAATCTTGATAAAAATTCAATTAGACTAGTGAAAATTCTTAATCGAACGAATGCTAATGGAAAATTCATCTAAAAATTAGTTAGATCAAGGTTTTTCTACTTTATATCGAACTGTTTCTTATTTTTCTTTGTACTTTTTCAAAAGTTCTCTTTTGCCTCAAAAAGTCTAAGTAACATTTTTCTAATGATAATCGAATATAGAAGATTTTAATTTTAATTTAGCTATAAAAATCTTCGATATCAAAACTGTCATATGTTCAGAATTTGCTTTTTTCTTCAGCTAAGCAAAAATTGCATTTCGCAGCCCTTTCATTCTTTCCAACTATTTTCCAACTCAAGATGCTCACTTCATCGAGATGATAGTATTCAGAAATGAGTTTTTGTACACATGATTTGATTTAGACAGTACATGTTCATCCCTGCGCGTTATACACCATTCGACAGAGCGTGAAACTTTACATCGAATGTTATATGATTCATCAGTGGCTTATGTACTTGAACGAATCGTCATGGAAATGAGTAGGAAGGAAACCCCGCTGCTCCTGGGTTCCGAAGGTTTTCACAAGTTAAAGTCCCATCTGATTGGTGTTGAGCCATGCAAACTATACACCATTCGATAGCGCATGAAATTCTGCGTCGATTGACGTATGATTCAGGAGTGGCTTAAGCACTCAGGCGAATTGTGATGGTTTTTATTAAAAAGAATAGTTTTTCCTATGGGGGTTTTGTGTTATTTTGATTTTTGTGGCGTTCAAGTGTAAGTTTCGCGAAATCTGATGATACCGTTAGATAGATCTCGTCGAGTTGTAGGTGGCTTACTGATTTGCTTTTGTGGCTTAGTGGCTCAGGCGAATCGTCATGGAAAATACTCGAATCGGCTGTCAACTTTCCTTACATCACGCAGATTTCAAAATTTGTACCAATTTGAAATTTGCTACCCCATGTCGTAATGGGCCTATAATGGATTATTGTTGCTTTAATTGGATGATATGTGATTTAGTTTATTTATATCGAAATGTTGTTTTCTTGAGAAAGAAAACACTGAAAAATGTCAGCATGCAGATGAATTTTTACAGTGCATGAAAATTGGCTTTGATTTGTTGTGGGATGCATGACGTGAATTTGAAAGCTCGGGGAAGAACAGAGAAGTTCAATGTCGGCTGACAAACTTGGGAAAGATAGTCCTTGATGGTCGTCAATGCTTATTATAGAAAAAGAAAAACTTCTCGTCAATTCGAAGAATTGTTCATGCTATGACGCTCGGTACACTGTTTAACCTATTTGTGTTGCTAAGACGTTGCTACAATTGCGTATGTTGTTTTAGCTAATGTACAATGTAATGAAACTGTTCATATCTCATTATGTATTACTTAGGCGACCTAACCTAAAGTTCTGGTCATGGCGTACTAAATTTTATAGAATACTTAGCATCGAAAGTTTTATTGCGTGAATACATAGTAAAATTCTTCGTCTACAATAATGAATATAACCAGTCTATCTTGGATTTAATTCTAACATTCTTTAAGATAAAGTCTATAACACAGCGATTATGCGAATATTTGACTTATCCAGCAAACGAATAGTCGCTAGCTACGGAGGTTTCAAAGATAGTAAAGAATATTCTCAAAAAAGAGTTTAAAAGGCTTCGGACAAATTGTTAGAACGGATGAAACTTTCGATAAATAATAATGGTGACTATTTTTTTGGATTTAATAAAATAAAACTAAAAAAGTATCTCTTTCTTTTAATATTTTTATTTAATGTTATCAGAACTTTTCGTCAGCCCTAAGTAGACTTGATGTAAAAAAATGTTAGATTTAAATCCAAGATACAATTGTTATGTATATTATTATAGACAAGGCATTCTACTGTGCATTCATGTAATAAAACTTGTGATACTAAGTGTTTTATAAAATTTAAAATACCGCGGTCAAAATTTTTGGTCTACCCTAAGTAACAATGCAAGTGTTATAAAGACTTTGTTCTTAGAAACTGATCGATCTTAGCAGCGCTTTCAATGCTTCGGTTTCACCAATAGTTTTGAAAATGAAGTTTTTAAGTATGACTCGCTCATGATTTTTTAAGTTATTGTCATCTCAACGAATGGTACTCATTTTTATGATTGTTAGATTATAAATAGTGGCATTTTCAGTTAAATTTAATTATGGCTAGTGACCAATGAAGGTTTTCGACTGGAACTGGAAGCATAAGTCGTTTTTAACTAATGATCAAATTTATTCGGTGCAATGTAGTAATCAGTGATTAGTCAAGGAAAATACACTCGTGAGACGGTATATTGGTTTATGCCTTAAGACAAATGAAGAATGTGTTAATAATAATGAAAGTTTAATTTGTAGATATTACTTTATTTTATATGATACCAATGATAGCTGCCAACGTTTGCATTCATATGTGTACAAATGTTTCGCATCAAGCATGAGATATTGAAATCACCAAGATGGTCAAGAATTCGATAGATGAGTTCTATCGGTAATGAAAGAAGTGTTGAAATAGTTGTGGTCGACATTGATGAAAATTTTTGAGATGTTTAGGATGTTGAAATGTATGTTGAAAATATGTTTTGCTTATTGGAAGCTTTTTCGTATAAAAATAAGTTTATAATAGTTTTGTGTCGTAAGTTTCCCGTGGTTTTGCAATTAGTTTGTTGGAAAAAAGAAATGCATTGTAATGATTCATGGTGAAAGTGTCATGGTAACAACTAGTTGATTTTGCGTTTTGTAAAGTATGATATGTCGCATAGCCCAAAATATGGATATTTATAATTTTGGATATTTCTTTTTTTCGTTCGTCTTAAGCAAACTCCGATTGAGATTTGACAGAATAATTAATCCAGAATTCGTGGCGTTATTTACACAGTTTATGCTGTGAAAATGGTGCAAGCACAGTCCGTTTACGGATATATTAAAGATTGATTTGAATAGTCGTAATATACAATAAACTTCTTGCATACTCTCTGTTCATGCTATTACCAAAATATCGACTGCATTTCTGCGTCTGATCCAACAATGCAAACACATACAGTTTGTCTTACATATTTGCACTGTTTACTATCGTAAAGTTGACGTGTTTTCATGTTTATTGGCTGGAAACTGATCGTAAACGTTATCTGTTTCGAGCAATTTGCAGATGAGTAAAGATTCAGAAGATCAAAGTTTCATAGTATCGAGACAATGTATATAAGAGCACATACAATGTCCATTTGAGTAATGCTCTTCGAAGTGGACTATAATTTTAACAAGAAATGCTTGTCGTTGTGATTCAGGTGTGAATGTGAGTACAGTGTAGTGCTTTTCTTTTTCATTCTGTGCAATTACACTCATACTCAAACAGTCACAGCTATATCCAAACCGACCCATCGTCATACTTGCACAGCGCACCAGCAAATCCGTACTTTATAGCAACACATCCGATTTGCATTCTAACACACCGAAACCAAACACCTAACATCTTTAGAACATCCGCTAACCATACTAACACACCCATACAGGTATGCAAACACGTAAACCCCACACCCACAACCCATATCTCCACAACAACACCCAAAGCCTACACATACGCCACTCAATCAGGTAGATTTCACACCGAAACTCATACCCACACGTAAACCACATCGATATTCGTCTAGAGCCCGTCGGGTACAACATTTTTGGACCCGGCCCTGCTTTGTTGAACTTTTCTTGAACCCGTAACCGGTCTTTAAAAACAAAATTCAGAACCGGACACGGTAAATAGAAAAATTTTGGAGCCGAATTTTACCCAGACCTAATCTCGTCTGTGTCTGAGACCAAAGCAACGTGTTCTATTGAACACAAACAATTTATTTTTAACACTAACAACCAAAAGCAAGCAACTAGCTCTTCAGAGAAAACTGGAGATCAGTAAAACTTCGAAAAATATTCTCATATGCATCAAAAATTGCTTTAGACTCGGACCCTCTTTATAAAAAATTTCCAGACCCGGACCCTACCCCGGTCAGATTCGGGTGTGGGTCCGGATCGGATCCGGCGGGCTCTACATTCGTCTCACATCTCAATACCCACACCCAACTCATTTTATTCCATGTGATTCTGCCTTCAGTTGAAAGAATAATTTACTGCTTGTCGTTTACTTTACTTTATTTAATGGTGACGTAGTTATTAGTGAATATTTTGCATCGAAAAATTTTCATATGGCAAAAGCAACATCCTACTTAAGATTTCTGTACACTTGATACTTACTTTTTAAGATATATCACTCTTGGTTAAATATATTGAAGTATAAAAATTAAGTCTTTTAAAATCTAATCAAGTAATATTTCTTTTTTGTTTTTATATAAATTGGGCGCTCTGACATATTTCTCTTTCCACTTCTTCCTTTCGTTGTCTAAATCAGAAATATTATTTTAGTAGCTTAATTTGCTACTCTTCTGTGTTTATTGTCTTTTAGTGTTTCTGTTCGATTGAATTGCAATCTATCTAATTAATTCTTAATCATGCTTGGTAATGAAAAATATTTCATTTGTTTAACAAAAATTATGATCAATATTTCAAATATATAGATGTCATGACACCATATCAATCATTAATTACTGATCGTAATGAACCTGATTCAGATGCTATTGAAATGTTTTGTGGTCAAATACCTCGTACAATGTCTGAAAATGAATTACGAATATTATTTGAACGTTATGGACGAATTTATAAATTAAATATTTTACGTGATAAACAAAGTGGTGAATCAAAAGGTTGTTGTTTTGTAACATATTATACACGGAAAGCTGCACTTAATGCACAAAATGCTTTACATAATTTAAAAACGTTACCTGGTATGCATCATGCTATACAAATGAAACCAGCTGATATTGAAAATCGTAATGAAAGAAAAATTTTTATTGGTATGATATCAAAATCATGTAATGAAGATGAAATCAAACAAATATTTATACCATTTGGTATCATTGAAGAATGTACCGGTAGGTGGGTGATTTATGATATATATTTTATTTATTTATTGTATTTAATTATCAAATAAAATAAATAGCATATGATGCAAAAGTCTTAGTAGAAGAAAATGTCTGACTCTATTTGACCATATTATCAACTTCTAAAACAATGATTTATTTTTTGTTAGAAAGAGTAAAATCGGAACTACAAATTTTGTGCTGGACATAATTTTCTAGAACAAGTCAATGAAGCAGGAAAAGCCAAAAACGGAATAACTCTAGAAAAGTTTCTATAGCTCAGCTACATGAACCAAATTCAAACAAAACAAGAATACACCGAAATGAGGCGCATCAAAAGCTCTATCAACATCAACTTTAGTAAAACTTTTAGATCTGCTTTTGAATCTTTGTTTTTTGGAAAAAAATTGGAAAATTGACGCTTTTTGTAAAATAGAGGCTTTGGTAAGAGTGATCACTTAAGAAGGACATCAACCACAATATCCAGAAACCATGCATGGGCTGAATTCTGTGCGCATTATATATTCGAAATATGTCATATATATAAAAACTAACGAGCGAATCTCTCCAGATCTCAAATAGCTTTTCGACCGAGACGATCCTCATTTGATAGGTATTACTGTTTAATAGAATAATCTAGAATGGTTTGGTTTTCGGTAAAAAGCTAGAGCTTCCAAAAGTCACGTGAAAAATCAACTTTCCAGTTTTGATTTCAAATTTTACACGAACAAAGTTCTCAATGAGATAAATTCATTGTGCAACTTTTGTCGTTTCTAGTATTTTTCTTCTGAAGATGTGTACAAAGTTTACATTTACGCATAAAAGAATTTCGGATATTGAATATCTCATGATAGGAGATGCTGAAAAAGTTACAACTTGTAAAATGAACTAATCTCATTGAAAACTTGATTTATGCAAAGCTTGAAATCGAAAGTCGTTTTTTTCACTTGGTCTGAGAGGAAGCACAACTCTTTGTTGTTAAGTCTAGTAAAATTGCGAGATCTAAAAAACAAAGGCTCAGAAGTCCAAATCATTCTAGACTTTTCTATTATTCACTAGTGCTAATCACAAGAACATCGTTGCGATCGAATCGGTACGTGAGACATTACTCTTCTAACAAAAACAAAAACAAAATTTCATTGGCTTAGAAGTCAGCAATATGGTCTAACAGAGTTGGACCTTTTTTTGCCAAGACTTTTGCATCGCGTGTTATTGAATGTTGTTTGTTTGTTTTTTTAAACTACAGTACTTCGTGATTTAAATAATCGTTCACGTGGTTGTGCATTTGTAACATATCAAAAGCGACAATCAGCTTTAAATGCAATTAAAACCATGCATCATTCACATACAATGGATGGTTGTTCGTCCCCAATAAATGTTCGTTTTACTGATACACCTAAAGATAAAGAAGTTAGAAAAATGCAACAAAAACTTAATGATAATCTTCTTCAACAAATAGCAACAAATGCATCACCGATAACAAATAAAACAAATGAAAATTTAACTTCATTAAATTTAATGCTTTTTAATCAACTTTATTCAAATGCAGTTACACGTTCTGATGAACAAAAACAGCCATCTTCTTATTCAAATAATAATGATTTATCTTGTGGTGATAATAATACAAATAATCTATCTTCAAATTCGAATAACTTAGCATCGAAATTAACTAATACTCAACAAAATAGTGCATCTCCATCAATTTCATCGTTGCTTACTGAAGTACTGTTATGAAACTTATAAAGATATGAACTATCCTTCTATTTATAGTGGCAAACTATCGGAACTATCGGACATTGTCCACATATGTTGAACAATCTAATTTCTGCTATTAACGAGACTACTGTTGAAAATAATGAAGTTATCACAGGTACATCTTTATTGTATGGTGGAGATCAAAGTATACAACAGCAACAACATATAAATAACAGTAAAGGTATGAATTCTGAATATTTTTCTAATTTAATACACAAAGTCTATGAGCTTCTTACATTAGTATATTCTATAATTCTTGCGTTCTTGTGTAATAATGCATTTTCTCAAAGATTCGATTAAACTAATCGTTCATTGATATTTGCTATTAAAAATTAATCCTTTCGGGATGAAAAACACATAGGTATTTTCCATTGTAAAACAATTCAAATAGATCGATACGTACTATTTATTATTGATCTAACTGACGTTACTCTATGATTAAGTTCGAATGATATAACGAGTTTTTGAAAGATAAATAGCACTGATTAGAAATGAAAATTAACTCACTTGAAATAATTCTATGTTTCATTATTTTGCTTTACAAAGAAAAAGAATTCTGTCGAGAAACAGTTAAACAAAGAAAAAGCTTGCAGTAGACTATGAGAGATGAATAATAGCTTCGAAAAAGATATTAACTCTTATCTCTAATTTTCATCTGTTTCTATTCTAGATGTTCTTTCAACACCACCTAACTTGCTTCTCAATACAGAGATAAATCCATGTATATGGCCTAATCCAACAGATGATGACCTTCGTCTATTGGATGGTTTCTTATCACCAACAACAAACGGAATATTAAATAATCCTAATCTTTCATTTACAAATCATGATAATTTTCCATCATTGATTAATTTAAAAGATCAACAACAAAATAATAATAATTCTTCGAATGATGAAAAACAATTAATTGGACCATTAGGTTCTAATCTGTAAGTATATAGAAGAAATTTATTTATTACAAAAACAAAAAAAAGAAAAAAAATCTATATGAAGTTTCATTTATCATCTTCCATCGGAATTTACTGATCATGATTTAGCACAAACATTTTCTCCATTTGGTAATATTCTATCAGCTAAAGTAATTTAATTATTTAAATACAAATTATTAATGAAAAAATAAAACTTCGATATATTTCGTTTTTCTCTCAAAAGATCTTTATTGATAAATTAACAAGTCGAAGTAAATGTTTTGGTTTTGTTTCATATGATAATATCTATTCAGCTCATCAAGCAATAAAACAAATGAATGGTTTTCAAATTGGTTTGAAACGATTAAAAGTTCAATTAAAAAAAAATCGTATTCAATAATTTTTATACATTTTTCTTTTCTTTGTTTCAAAATTCGACTATATCATTATATAAATGACAACTTTATCATTTTATTTTATACATTAAATAATACAGCAAAAGAAAAGGAAAAAAAAGTTTATTTTTTTGTTTAAAAACGATTCGATTTCATAACATCAATTGGTTTACGATAATCATAAATTGATGGTGCTAGAAAACAATTAAAAATTAAAATTAAAATCTTTGTTTTTTTTTGGGGGGGTGGGAGGAAGGTATTTTTCTACCTTGTAAAATTATTCCACATGTACCAGCAACACAAGCTGTTGTAAATATATAAAGAAAAAGACGATCGATTACTAATGCAACATATTTCCATTCTTCTTTAATCTAAATAAACAAAAATAAAATAATCGAAATAAAATTTTTTTTTTCATTTATTAATATTTCTACTTTTTTTTCTTCGTCTTCCATTTTCATATGTGTTGCAATACATTTTAAACCATCAAATGCTTTCTTTATTTCTTGTGGATAAAGTGATGGTTCACTTGAATATTCAGCTGGTTTTCTTTCATCAGTATTAATATTATTATTCTGATTATTATTATCATCGTCATCATCATCATCATTAATTATTTCAATACCATCTTGATCAAAATCATAATCATCAAGTAAACGCATCTTATTTTTACGTATTTGATATGGACTTGAATTACGTAATGGTAAAACAAAATTTCTTGCTGTTGTTGTTGTACGATTTGACTGTTTAATACGATTATGACTTATTGCTGATAAATGATAATTTGATGGATTTATTGGTTTTGGTCGACGCATCCATAATAATTTTGGTAAAACATGTAAAAAAACTCGTCGTACCCATGGAGGCATTCGATGTGTTGAGGGTGAACGAAAATGTATATTAAGTACAACAACAGTTACAACAATAGATAATGTAACAAGAATCATTGTAAATAAAAGATATTTACCAATTAATGGTACAACAAGTGATGTTGGTGGAATGAGTTCAGCTAACAGTAAAAAAAATACAGTTAATGACAGTAATATTGATATACAAAGTGCCACTTTTTCACCAGAATCCGATGGTAAATAAAATGTAAGAACAGTTAAAAATGATATACCAACACATGGGATTATTAAATTAACAGTATAAAAAAGTGTTTTACGACGAAGTGTTATTAAAAATGTTATATCAGGATATGTTTGAGGACAACATGTATATTTTTGTACATTACGTTTAGCTGGAACTTCCATTATATCCCATTCAACTGAACGATAAAAATCAGTTAAATCAATTGCATATGGTACACCTGTCAAGAAATCAAAATTATGAATCGACTCTTTAGATATTAAGAAAAATCAAAGAAATTAGATAAATATATTTGTCAAACTAAATATTCTTACTATTATTGCCATAAACAGGTATTGAACCATTTGTTTGATTAATATGAACAAGATCAACTTGTTCACCTGAATATGTCCATGAACCGAATTTCATTTGACAATGTTGAATATCTGAATAGACGAAAATAAACAACAAGAATAAGAAATCTTTCTAATTTTATCATAAAAAATATTTGGATTCGCTCTTCAGATATAATATAATTTAGTTTCAGTCTCATAAGACTGAAAGCTTCTACTTCTGATCCTATATAAATAAGATAAGGTTTTCTGTTTTTATTTTCTTCTTATTCAATTTCATTCCCATATGATCATTAGACAAGTATCATTTTCATGCCGTAAAAATTTCTACTAACCAAATGGAAAAAATTCAACATTGATCGTACAACTCGATTTGTATATTGCTGGTGGCTAATATTAAACAAAAGAAAAATAAATAAATAATCAAAACAAAACAAAACAAAAGTTTTCAATGTCACCTCCCAAATAACGCGACCATCATAATAGACAGTAGCTTTTGTCATTAATGTTACTTCATAATTACCATCAGCACTAAAACATTTTAATATTAACAATGATTATTATTTTTTTGTTTGTTTTTTGTGTTAATTGAAATTCTTTTCCAAGCAAAACAAAAAAATCTCTGTTATCACATGCAAATGTGCATATAATCAGATGCAATAGAGAAATAAAAAACACGGATTACTACGAAAAGAAAATGACACCAACTTATTAAAAAGCACCAAATCCGGTCGCCATAGTTCATTAGCCGGAATAGAGATGTTGGTGATATTATTGAAATTCATCGGATCCCATTTTAAATGTTCATCAATCCAAAACTAAAAATGATTAGTTTATTAGGTAACTTTGTTCTTTTGTTTTGTTTTCATTTATATATATATATATCATCATAATTAACTATTTTGCAAGTTTAGTAACAGAATCTGTCTATTGATGTCAAGTCTCTTGACGGATGTGTGTGTGTTTTCAACGCTTGCATGTCGTATGGATAATCTATTCTTGTCAACAATGTTTATCCATAACTATCAGAAGCGTTGATGGACAGAACAACAAACTCTCATGGAACGCATGCGTGCAAAAAAGAAATCCGTCTATCATCTTATACATAAAATATAGCACGCGTGTACCTAAGCGTGCATAAGAATCAAGAGAATGACAAGCAACGAAATAAAAAAAAACAACATAATAGATTTTGTTATATTTTCCCATGTCGACACTTCATTGCCATTGTGTCAATTACGATAATAATGATACTATGTGAATAAATGTATAGATATATATATGTGTATTAGAAGGGTTATGTGATTAAAAAAAAAATTATAAAAGAAAAAAGAAACAATAGAAGGTAAAATAATAATAAACAAATATTTTTCTATATGAAGTGATTGTGTTTTGTAAAAAAACAAAGAATATGTAAAGAATATAGTGCAACAATACGAATAACAACATCCAATCACAACATAAAGATGATTACTTGTTGTACAAAACAATGTCAGGAAGCCAGATTTGTTGGCTCGGAATGTAGAGTACATCGACGCCTCCATATTTGGTTGGATCCCATCGAAGTTTATCGTCGTACCACTCCTACTTAGGCATGCACTCCTTTGTTTTTGTTCGTTTTTTTTTGTATATTTTACTCTGGGATTCTATCTTATATTTATGATACTAACTAATAGACTTCATGATATTACCTGTTTAAGCCAAACATTTGTTGTCATTATTTGATTTTTTTCGTCCTTTAAAACAAAAAAACGAACAATTATTCTCTGATTTTAATATCAAAAAATAAAAATGATCATACCACATCAAGTAATTGTGTTAATCGAAGTCCCAAATAAACAGTTAATTTTTCACTATTATGTTTAACTGGACGAATTAGTTTATTATAGGCACGTACTTGAATTAATTCTTCGTATAAACGTTTTGCATCAGGATTAGCAATAGTAACTATTTTATACCAATGAGATAAGCAATTAATATATATTTAAAACTTACCACCAATGAAGCACCAATAAATATGGAATATTAATGATATGATAATACTTGTCTCCATGCATCGAGCCGAATTTCTTTTTTGTTTTGTTTTGTTTTATTATATGATCTATTGATTAATGGTAAAAAAACAAAATGAAAAATTTTGATTATTTCTTTGTTTTGTTTTGTTACTATTGATGATGAACAACTACTATATTCTATCTTATGTTACTCTCATTTCTATGTCTTCTGATAATGTGGCAATGATGATAGTTGAGTACCATTGCCGACACGCGTATATTATATGAGTGAATAAACACATCACTTTGTTAATTTATGCTTTTCTTCTTTATTCTCTTTTTTTGGCTATATTGTGCTTGTTTAAGACAACATATGTTTTGACTTAGATCAGAATTTTTTCCTATCGTTGTTCCAGTTTCTTATTCTCTCTCTCTCTCTCTCTCTTTCTCTCTCTTATCGTTCCTTAGAATGATAAGAAAAATCTTTCATCATCATTGTCTCAATGCCAGAAACATACACACAGAATAATAAATATATTGAATCTGTGTTTTTATGAGAAGAAAGACGTTTATATCTGTACAGAGAAAAGATTTCATCATAGCTGAATATATGTATATGACTATATCAGAAACAAGACTTTTAATATTGTATCAGTTAACTTAGAACAAAATCCTATGTATATATATAAGTATAGCATGCGTAATATGTCTCTACTAATGGCATAGTCAATATAGATAAAAAACACTTGGTGTAAGAAACAAAAAAAAAACCGAATAAAGAAAGAATATGTTTTTTCCTCATCCTTCTGTGCTTGATTGCGAAAAGGAAAAAAAAAGCGAGACAAGACAAAGGAGATGACGCGTGCAAATTGGACAATTGCATGAAATAATCTTGTTGTATGTTACAGTATATATATGTACAATATACAAATTAGACTACCCGTTGATATACATAAGAAAATATGAACAATCGTAGTCGCAATACAAAGATAATTATATTTTAGTAAAAGAAGCGGCGGATGCTGATTGTTGCTATTATCGAAGCCAATTAGATTCTTGCTGTTACGACTAATGTTTGTATTTGCCCATTAGGATCATTTGCTTATGTGCACAAATTTTTTCCACTCACTTGGTCTTTCTTTTTTTGTATTAGAGATCTGATGATAAAACGATGCATGAGATATTACTCGAAGTATATTGATATATATATTGCAATCCGTTAGATTCTAACTGTGTGAAGTAAGATGTGACAAAAATTTTTTTTTTGTCTATCCTCTCTTATTCATGTTTTCTATTGATAATAATCGTTTGTGTGCGAACTATTGAAGTGAATAATATATATATATTCGTTAACTATTCATACATACTTATCTTATAACGATATTAGAAACGAGACGAATGAATTTCATTCGTGGTTAAACGGAAGAATAGATGATCGGAATCGGATCGAATAAAATCGATCTTATTCTTTTTTTTTTTGTATTTGATGTAGTCATAGAAAATAACCTGTCCTCTCTTTAGATTCTTAATAGTTCGAATCGAATACTTTTTTTTCCATTTATCTCTCTTAAAATATTCAATGATTATTAAGAAACAGATGTTAATATAATTTGTCACAGATGAAGAAACATTCTTACCTTGAAAACAGATTTCTTTTTTTTTTGTCTGTTCTTTTTCTAATCGATTAGTATGTATACATAAATGCGTAGCTTCTATTCAACAAAAAATCAACTAGTGCTATCAAATGGCCTCGGGATAAAACTTTCAGGTCTTTCTGTTTGTAGCATCTTCTCTTCTTTCTCTCTTCTCTTCTATGTCTATTGAGAAATGGCAACAGCAGGAAGAGAAGCAGAATAAGAATAACACTGATGACATTATTTCGACTAGAGTCCTTTTCTCTTTGCTATTCTCGATTCTCATTGTCTCTATCTCTCTTCTTTGGTCTCTAACTAAACAAGGCTTCTTTTATTCTTTCGTCGTTTCTATAGTTTGCTTTTAGAAATCTACGATTCATTTACATTCGATTAGAACTTTTTTATATCAATCTTATATAAATATATATAGATATATAGATATATAGTTTTTTTTTTTGTAAAAGAAAAACAAAACTTGCATCCATTCGATATTTCACATACAAAGTCATTATTTTTTCTAGTGATAAATATCGATTATATCTATTTGTCATCGTTGTGTCAATGTTGTTTTCATATTGTCTACTATTCATTTTATTCAATATACTAGTCTTGATCAAAGACAGTAAGATATTTTTTTACGATAATATTAACATGTAAATTTAATTTTTCAATTTTTTTCTTATATTAAATTTCTAGTTAATAGTTCATATCATGAAGAACAATTATTTAAAGAATTATTTCAAAATTATAATCCATTAATTCGTCCTGTACGAAATGTTGAAGAAACTATAACTGTATCATTTAGTATAGCTTTATTACAATTAATAAGTGTAGTTGAAAAAGAACAAGTACTTAAAACAAATGTTTGGTTACAAGTAGTATGTATAACGAAAATGAATTGAATGAAACAATGTGACATTTATATTATTCTTTCTCTTTTTTTTTTAAGGGATGGTACGATTATCAAATGCAATGGAAACGAGAAAAATATGGTGGTATTAGTTCAATACGTGCACCACCAAGTCAAGTTTGGACACCTGATGTAAGTTTCACGAATATTTATTAATAATTTTTCACACACAAAAAAAAAACATTAAATATTTAGATTGTTTTATTTAATAATGCCGATGGAAAATATGAAGTATCATTTAAATCTAATGTTGTTATTTATTATAATGGTTATGTGAATTGGGTACCGCCAGCTATATATAAATCAAGTTGTTATATTGATGTAAAATTTTTTCCGTTTGGTAAAAAGAAACAAAAACAAAGTAACTAGATAATTTATTTTTTATCTTCTTAGATAAACAAATATGCGAATTACGTTTTGGTTCATGGACATATGATCAACGACAATTAAATTTTACTTATTATGAAGAAAAAATACGACATGTTACAATAAAAGACTATGTTGTTAGTGGTTCATGGGCTCTTCTTGATGGTCCTATGACTATTCAACAATCATCATATTCACCACCTGTAAATGAGGGTAATGATACAAGTAATTCAGTGGGAACTATAATAAATGCCAGATTTGAAAAAAGTGATGGACGTGATCGTGTTGAATTTGTATGTACGCTTATAATCAAACGTAAAACACTTTTTTATACAGTCAATTTAATCATACCAACGGTAAATTATTTCATTAAAATTATTAAGATTTATTAATTTTTTTTTATTTTTAACTTTCTTTTTAGGTGCTTATTTCATTTCTATCAGTATTCGTTTTTTATTTACCTACAGATGCTGGTGAAAAAATGACATTGTCAATTTCAATTTTACTTGCACTTGTTGTGTTTCTATTACTTATATCAAAAATTTTACCACCAACATCTATTGTTATACCATTAATAGCTAAATATCTTTTATTCACATTTATTATGAATATAATAACCATATTTTTTACAGTTGTTATTATTAATTATAATTATCGTACACCACGTACACATAAAATGCCTTATTGGATAAGACGTGTTTGTATTGATATATTACCGCGTATACTTCGTATGGAAAGACCAAAAAAATATGAAATTGATGATAGTTTACAATCAGCAGAAGCTGATAGAGAAAAACTAACAATGTTAAATTATATTCAAGCATCACGTGCATTATCAATAGCATCACCAAATATGATCAATAATCATCATACAAATCCAAAAAATCATCCTGATCAACAGTTAGAATTAAAACAACGTCATTTATCAAAAAAGAAACATCATCATCATCATCATTATCGACATTCATCAAAACGACGTCACCAACAATCAGAACCGCAACAAAATATTAATCAATCATCAACAACTACTGATGAGGATGAAAATAATTTAACACCGCAAGAAGTTGATATTTTATTAACAAAGGAAGCATATGAAGCAGCAGAAGATTTAAGTTTTATTGCAAATCATATGCGATCAGCTTGTCATTATGAAGGGGTATTCTTATGAAAGAATCATTAATATTATTTGGAATCTCTTTCCTTTTTGTTTTAGATTCGAGATGATTGGAAATATATTGCATCTGTCATCGATCGATTACAGTTATTTATTTTCTTTTCTGTCACTGCTGCTGGTACATTAAAAATTTTATTCGATGCACCAGATATTTTAAAAGTTATCGACGAAAATGCTTTACTCAAAAAATGGGATCCTAAATTTGGTACCAACAGTTAACTTTTCTCTTGTGTCTTACTTATATTTGAACTTATGTTTTTTTGCAATGTAAAAAAAATAACAATGAACTTACAGTTTTTTGTGTATATTGTGTATGATGACAGATTTATTTATGTAATGAACTGACCGTTTGTTATGCTCTTTTCTTTTGCTCTATTTGTTCCTCACTTACTAATTTCCTGCTGATCGGATTAGTCGTCTTTAGTATTGCCTTCATTTCTAGCGCTCTCTTTAATCATGCAAATACTAAGATTACTTTTTCTCGTTCCATCCGTGTAGAGACAAATATTGGAATGCGTGTGCTTAGAAGATTTCCGTCACACGAGCATCTTTCCTTCTTGCTTTTTCCCTGTCGTTACCAACATTGTCGTCTTAATGATCAATATGTTTGTGCGTGTATGACACAATGATGATGAGTTGTTGCGCATACTGATTCAAACAAAAGTCAACTGGCGTATAGATGAGAAAATTTTCCTCAATAATATCACGTAAGATAACTAACAAAATGGAAAGAAAACACCACAGAAAAAAAATAAGAAAGGCATGCTCATTTTCTTATTAGTTCTCTTAATATAATTCAAGAGTTAAACGAAAGTCTCTTGATTTCCTCAATGTCACTAAGTATATTGTCGTTTAATTGAAAGAGTTAGTCTATTATTTTTTTTAATATTCAATTAAATTTTTAGAATTGTTAAGCTATGTAAATGATTATTTTACATGCATATAAAAGTCAAAGACGAAGAAAAGTTCATATTTATATTCAGTTGAAATAATGCAAAATATCGAAAAAAAAACTCTATTTAAGTAAATGCATAGTTATGATATGTTTTAGATTTATTCGGATTGTTTTAAGATTATAAATAAGAATAGAACATGTAGTTATATAAATAGTTTATTTAATATCAAATACACAGTAGATTTTTTTTCGACCTTTAGTATTACTGTATCAACGGGTTATCATTACGTACAGATACCTAGATCTTCAATTGATAAGAATACATCAACACCTAGTAAATATTTTTCTCAAGTTATCTTTCATTAAACTTACATCATATATTACCAATTAAACAAAGTTGTGTTTTTTTTATATTCATTATTAAATAAACTGATGCGATGATTATGCTATATATTATATATTTTGTTATTGAGGTTTCTTTTTGAGGAAGATGTTTGGCTTTGATTATATGTCATTAAATATAATTATAGCATCTAATGTTTTTGGTTTACTAGGTGTTGATTTGTTCTTGTCAATTGAAAATCTATTTATCTGTACTAATGATGATTGCTGACATAACAACAAAAAAAGTTGAAAAATTTTACTTTTCTATTTGACCTTAACTAGATTATTCATGTCATTAATGTTTAGTTTTTCTTAAGTTGTCTTTCATTAAACTTGTCTCAAGAGTAATCAAACATAATGTTGACATGTAATAGCATTCTATTCATATAAAATATTCAAAGATACAAATGTCATTAGAGAATATCGGCTGTTACGGATTTCAAAAAATGGATTTTTCTTTTTAAGAGAATTGAGAGTTAAGCATTTTACTATGAAATAAAGCAGCATACAAAGAAACTTTCTATATAAAAATTCTTTACTTTTTAACAAGCTTCCAGAATATCAGATCATTTTGTAACATGCATAAATGGCATCAAACAACATACTACAAATGATGTTTGTTACGAAATTTCATCTTTTTTCCGAAAATTGCAGTTTGGTTTAAGATGAAAGGAAAAACAACTAGATATTCGTCACCAACATTAGATTCTGCATAAAATGGTGGATTTTTTCACTACAGTCCAATGAAAAAGTTTGTCAATTTTGTTAACCTGAGAAAAATAAAACTTGCAATTATGATTGAGTGGATACTCCATTTTGTTCAAATTCGATGCTAATTTCAAATATGTGTATACTTATAAATAAAAAACAGTGCAAAACTCGGATACCAATAAAAATTCAAAAATGCAGTATTTCTAGAAAACATATGCCAGTATTAAATCAAACCGTGCTCGGAATGGAAGTGTTCGGTGAAATTTGTTGAATTCTATTTGGATATATCGTTTTTGTTGCGAAAGTTAGCAATATAAACAAAATATACTATAAGTGAGTTTCAACACGAAATTTCATAAAAAAACAAGATAGTTGTTGAACGTATTATCATAGTTTGTAGACATTTAATACTTCTACGAAAGCTTATATACTATCTTTTACACAAATTTTCGAATTGTCCAATTACATAAAGATTTCTTGTTCCCAAATCATTCAGTGCTGTTCAGAAATAGAAACGCTTTCATTTCAAATATTATTGATTGTTGTATTATCAGTGGTAGACTCAGCTTTCTTCACTTTTAACTTCGAACCCCTTCTCATGTGTTGGTGACTAATGGCTGACACACGCTCGAGTATTAATCATGGCTATATATAACAATCAATATAAACTACTTTCCATATGATATATTGACTGATGTTTGCATATAATCATTATTTTTTCAAGCATACTTATAGATCAAATTTTTTATGTACGTTAGAATGCAAACGATTCTAATACTTAATATAAATTTGTTATTTTTTCATGATTATATCAATTTATTATTATTTGTTTTTTAAAAGTAATATGCACTGACTAACTCTATGAAACGATCTACATTGATTTTACTCAATGAACTGAATCACTATAAAATTTTATTCTATAAATTAAAGAATCAAAATGAAACTTATCTGTACTTAATAAATAAAATTTTTAGAATTAATATGACTTCATGATTAAGTATTTTACACTTATATAGTTACTTAAATGATGCAAAAAATTAAAATGGCACTTTGTACATTATTTGCCTTCTTACTGTTCTTTTCGTTTTACTTCATTTTGCTTATTTTTCTATTAATACAATTCAGTATTTCATACATATAAATATAGGACAGTTAAAATTATTAGAATTCTAGTTTTATCTGAACTCAATTGACATTAGACTAGAAGTAAATTGATCAAGCCAAAGACAGTTTTGAGTTTGAATATATGAAAATTTTAATTAATAAACTATCGTTCATATCAAAAGAGCTAAATTTTTGTAAAATTTTAAACCAGTAGTTCATATTTTTACACAATCTTAGCTTAGAACGACGTACAGTCGAACAAAGAACTAGTGCTTTTTTACATGAATATTCTATTTTGGGACATCTATCTCCGTTGACATTCGTTTGTCCATTTACATATACATAAAATTCGTAGGCTTGAATCATTGTAATATTTCTTAAATGACTTGTAACATCTTATCTTAATTCAATTAATTTTAAATTAAATCAATATTTAGCAGTAAAAATGTTTTATAATTTACCATATTGACAAACTAATTTATGTATGTGTTTAATATAAATATGTAATAAAAAAAAGAATTTTTAAAGTGAAAAAAACAAACAAAAACAAACGCTTTATTTGTTTACACTTGAATTGTCTTCAACTTAAGCAATTTAGTTTTGATTCAATGTCTAGGTCGACCAGTTAAAATCCGAATTCTTCTTGTGACTTTAAAGTCTATCAAAACATTACACATCATTTGTTTCTATTTTCCTAATCTTGATTCTTTCTTATTCTATTATGTACTAATACAATATACAATAGCTGTTCTTTAGCAAACACTCAAGAGTTGAAATTATTTTTTAATTATTTCTTACATGATCCTCATTGTTGTTCTTTTATTTTATAGAAATTAAATGTAAATTAAATTCAATTGTTGATTTAAAGGAACTTTCATCTAAAGTCCTTTTCTTCTTGATATATATATATGATTACATACAAGTGCACAATGTCCTCAGTACGAGTACTCTCATCCGTTAACTCATTCTTTTTTTTTTTTTTTTCATTGAAAAATTTACAAAACTGCCAAGAGGGAAAAAATCCGAGAAACATGATAAAGACATGAAAGAAAAAAAATTAAGAATTTGTCAAATAAGTCAATTCATTATTGACTTAAAACTATTATAAAACATGATCATATAAATATAAATCTACATTGTTGCATAGTTGCATGTAGTTTATCATATATCATAGAAAAACAATAGAAATCATCGTTTTCTGTTTAGTCAATTCTTTTCTTTTTTTCTTCTCTTACATTTTCTTTTTTTGTTCTTTACAAGATCATCTTGACAACGGTTTTTATTTACTGTTTCTATGTCTGTTTGTCAAGGTGAGATGCATTGCACACATATTTATAACGATATGAAATAGGACTTATTATCAGACCAAACAAAGAAAAAAGATGTTTTGCATTCTACAAACGGTTTCACATTGACCTTAGAAATTATCATTAAATGTAGATGAAATGAATTTGACAGATTTATTTTTTACTCATTTGCACAAACAAGAAAGACGAAATGCAAGAAAAGGAAAAAATCAACCCATCCGCCTTCTTGTCTCTCTTCCTCTCTGTCTCTCATTTCTACTGAGATTTTTTTTTTATTCGAAAAAAACAATCGTCCTTTACTTCCATTTGAAATAGATAGACGCCACTGGCATTATTTCGTTTTTAACAACTTCTGTACTTCATTATATGTAATATTTACGCACTTCGTGTAATGTAAAAAGAAAAAAAAGCAATTTTATTTTTCTGTACATTTATTTTTAGATTATAAAAAGAAGTTAAAGTACTTTAGAAAGTGATTAATTTGTAAACAATGGCAATAACAATGTTGGACAAACCATTAGGTGATCTACGACGAGAACTAGCTGATCTTCGTCAATTAAATATATCACGTGATTATGATATTAATAAATTAAGTACAATCATAACTGTATCAAGAAATTCATTACGAGAAACTGAAATTTATCAACAACAACTTTTACAACAATTGCAACAATTTGAAGTATCACTAGCAGATATTAATCAAATTTTACGAGAAAATGTGAAACAAAAAGCACAACTTGAACAACAACAAGAATCAGGTATAGAACCAATTTGTTTGTCATATATGCTTATTTGAATATCATAAATTTAAAGAAAATGATATTGAAATACGTGCTAAACTAATGGCACTAAATGCTGAAGCACTTGAATGTCGTGCAGCAGCTGTACAACTACAACAAGAAGCCAAAATGGCATTAATTAAAGCAGCTGAAATTGAAAAACGTGCTAATGATGAATTAGCTCAACAAACACATGAAATGAAATTAAAACAACAAGAAATAGAACGAGATCGGGCTGCAGAACTTGAACGACGCGTACGATTAGAAGAAGAACGACAACGATTAAATGTATATATTAGGAAAAAAACAAAAATGAATATGAAACTTATCTTTTTCTTTTGAGGAACGTCAACTTCAGCAGCAACGTGAACAACAACAAAAAGAACGTCTGTTAGCGACAACAAAAGCACAACAACAACAAGATGAATATGCTAATTGGAAAGAACTCGAGTAAGCGTGTTTTTTTCTCTTTTGTATCCCTCTATTTAATCGAAATTTTATATATTTATTTAATATTGACATAGTTTTATGAATAATGAGCAATATCCTCAATGTATTTTTCGATTAGCACCAAATGCTCTTTCAATGCCAATTGATGTAACATATCTTAAAGTATCTGAAACAGAAAATTTACTAGATAATCAAGAAGAACTTATTAGTACACCATTAGAAGTAAAATTCGATTCAATGGTATAATTTTAAATAATTTTCATAAATAAATATATACGAAGAGATGTTTTGTTTTTTAGGCATATCAACAACAAGCTATTTTAATTTCTATACCTTATATTATTAAACGATCAACTCATCGAGAAAATGTAATAAAAATTCGTCAATCAAATGGTATATGGATATCGACTGATACAAAAGAATCAATATTTGATGCATATAAAGTTTGTTGAATTTAAAATCAAACAAAAGAAAATTTTGTTTTCTTCTTTTTCAATAGGAAAAACGTTTTGTTGAATGTAAATTAAATCAATCAGCATCATGTGCAGTTGTATCACGTTTAAAACGTGATATAGTACTTATTAATAGACAATCATCTGGTCGATTTTTATCTAATGCTGATTCTCGTTTAACTATACAATGGCCAAGAAATGTTTGTTCAACAGATTTTCATATAAATCTTCGTGTTCTACCTGTTGATCTACCAACATTTACACAATTTTTAAAGAATTTTTCAAATGAATGTCAAGGTTTATTAGCTGTTGGACCTATAATTGAACTTCATTATGATGATATTACTTTACTTAAACCAATTCAATTTACATTACCTATGCTGGTACAAACTAAAAAGAAAGTCATATCAACTAAACCAGCTGTTGTTGAGTCTCCAACATCTCAACAAACGACAACAACAACAACAAAAACAGATCAACCATCACAACAAGAACTTATTTTACAACAACAACAATCTATTTTTAAATCATTACTTGGTGAAGGTTAGTCAAATATAAAGACTGTTTTTACTAATTTTTAAAAACTTTGTTTTTTTTAATCTCGTTTGAATAGATTTAAGTAATGAACGCCTTGTTCTTCTTTATTCCGGTCATAATGAAAATATATGGCATATTGATAGAAATGTTAGTCTGGTTGATTCTAAAACTCACGATATTATAACAACGAATATGCAATATTTACATAGTCGAATGATTATTGCTCGCTATGATAAAAAATTTATATCAACCAAACAATTACAAACAACGATTAATTTACTTGAACAATCACTTAATCAACGTTCTGTTTCATTAGTACTTCGTCGTCGTTTATCAAATCCAAATGAAATATGTTTTGTTTGTTGTTCAAATCAACGTATGCATACAATTGATAATGATCTTCAACAAGAAAATTTTATTGATAATGAAGAACAATCTAAAGAACTTATTTTACAAGAAGGACAATTATTAGAATTGCGTTTTCGTGGTAATGTTTTACCTATTGAATATAATCAACAATCATATCCATTTGCATTCAATACATATTTTCCATTTTATTTTCAAACAAATGTATGTGAAGTTGATAAATATTCTCAACATTTGTCATCATTTTTTTATGGATTCGTACAAATATTTTCAAAAGAAAAAATTTTAAAATTTATTACAAAAGAACTTGACAAGAAAAAACAACAATTAGATATAGTAAGTTTTATTCTATATTTTTCATTTATTACTTTATTCAAAATTCATATTCAATTATTAATGACTTCATGGTTTTTATAGAAAGCATTTTACATAGAAATTTCATTAGGAAATTCTAATTTTGAATTTGTTCTTTTCTATTTCTATGACTAACTTTGAGTTTATTATTTTCATAAAATAAAAATACTAACAAATAATGAAACTGAATCAAACATCATTGACATAATATTTATAATAAAATTCATTATTGTTATCGATAAAAATAATTGGTTTTGCAAAACATGATCTAAAAGCAGCGTTGAAGTATAGGGGATAAAAATTTAAATTCATAGATCGTGACTGATGTTGATGTACGATCATTCACTGTATATCAATAATGTCTCCATTCATTAAGTAAACTACTTTCCTATTGCATTTTTGAAGAATCTAGTAAAAGAACGATGAAAAAATGGGTTGTAAAAACGATAGAATAAAACAATCCTTTTTTTTTTGATTAGCAAGAGCAACTACATCATATCTCACATTTTAATGGTGTGGAGATTGTGCTAACAGTTTGTTTTGTTTTTGTTTTAAGATGAAACAAGAATTGCATGAAACAGATGTTTGTTTAGCAGAATTACTTATTCGTTTACCAAAACCACGTGAAGCAATTCGAGCACCTACTCCAAAAACATTGACATCATTTACTAGTGAAGGTAAATAAAAATGTTCATTAAATTCTTTTTTCTATTATTTCTTTTCATTGATAATTTTATATTAGGAATTTTAACTCCAATACTTTTTCATGATATATCAGCAAGTTTAGTTGGTGATGAATGGCGTCGATTAGCACGTCGTTTAGGTATGACACGTATACGTATTGAAGCTATTGGACATGAATATCAAGAAGATGCACCTTATTATATGTTGCTTACATGGTTTAAACGTGCACCACGTTCAGTTGATAAAGATTTATTATTAATTCATGGATTAATGAATATAAATCGATGGGATATAGCACAAGAATTACAATCAATGAAAGAGTCTAAACGTCAAGAGCAAAACACATCTTCAAAGGATGGTAATAAAAACTATGAGAAACAGGCATTTCAAAAGAAAAAAGAAATTCTTTTCTTTGTTTGAAATTTTTAGATCAATTAAAAATATTAAGTGTACCATTTAATCGTATTTGTCAAAATGATGAATGTGTTCGTATGTGGAAAGAAATAGCACGAGAATTAATGTTAACTAATGAAGATATTCAACGTATTGAGGAACAATATTTATCAAAACAAGAACAATGTTTAAGAAGTTTAGAACAATGGGCTTTAAATGATAATCTAGCTGATATTAAAAGTTTATCTGGTATAATGGGATCACTTGGTTTTAATTCTCTGAGGAGTATGTATTTCTATAGATTCTATTGAGTTTTGTGTATAATAAAATATTTCTTTTTTTTTTCAATTTTTAGATGAACTTGAAAAAATGACATAAAAATAAATATTTGATTAATTCCTTGTGAATTTTGTATATTTATTTTATAATTATGTTTTAATAATAATAATATTTTATTTTTTTCTCTTTATATTCAGAGATCTATTGTTTTTTTTTTGATAGATCAAAAAGAAAGCAATCGTGAATACAGTTTTCTTTGATAAAAAAAACGAATGAATACAAATTTATTTGAGTAGAGAGAGAGATTACATAGCTTGAAGAAAATTCGAGGTCGAAAATAATTATATTGAAACAAGAAGAAGAAAAAAAGAGAACTAACGTAAATCGTAAGAAGAACAAGTCAAGAGAGATGTCCATCGTGGTTGAAAACTTGCCACTATCACAATGACAGAAGAAAAAAAGTTCGCGCGCCGTGATATCTTCACAAAAAGATGTTTACAACTTCACTTCTGCGTTTATACCGAATTCGAACTTGTTATTAATTCGTCGAATCATATAGTATTACATTTATGGAAATTAAAAATATGTGTAAATTCATACAGTTTTGTAATGTTCTTTAAAAAAAAGCTGCCACCATTGTGATAGTGTTGTTAAAACATCTCCTGCAGCGTCGATGCTGCGGTGAAAATCGCTGCATATAAATTATAAAGCCGTTGAATATATTCTCTCTTTTTTTTTGTCTTAGAGTACTTTTATGAAGGTCGTAAAATTCAAAGTGGACGTGAAAAGTACTTAAGAATACCGCACACGAGAGCAGTAGAAGGCTTTTTTTTTTAATAATTTGATATTGTTGTTCTTGATAAAGCAAGAATAGTATTCAATTTGTAATCGACTCTAGCTATGTAAATCTCTTTTGAAACAGAAGAGAATTATTCATCATATTCATTTCATTAATCAAGATTCTTCCAGTTGTTTTTTGTTGTGCTCCTGATTTTGTGTGATTTATGTATAGTTTCTGTTATACGTCGATGAAAATGTTTTATTTTCACATTTTTAACAAAATGCACAAGAAAAAAACTAACGCAAAAATACATCTAAGGTTATTCAACTGTACATGAAATGTTCTTCATTTCGATTGATAATAGAAAGGACAAAGAATTTCGTAATCATGAGATAAATCTGATATGCTCATCAAGAACAAAAAAAATTAAATGATAAAAATAATTCAAAAAGACGTAGCTTTTATAATAATTCATCGTCTGACATCAATAATTACGGATCTATCATCAACTCTTTTATTTTGATCAGATTGTTTGTACAAACTCTGAAACCAACTATAATTTAACAACAACAGTCTGTTGTCATTGCAACCAAGCGGTAGTAATATTATATTAGATCCGGTCATCTGTCACAATGATGACAAGGTTATTTATGATGTGTAAAACTAATTTTAATTTAATGTTATATGTACTTTTTATTGTTTTTCTTCGGTTTTACATTCAAGAAGATTCAACTCATAATAAAAATTCACAGTTTAAATAACAAAGTCTTTAATAGTCAGGTTGAAAATGGAATCTACTGTGATGAATAAAAGTTTAGAGCGGTTATATGTTTGAGCTTTCTTCTTGATGGTAATAACAAGAAAAAATCTGAAAAAAAAATTTGAGTAGCTGAAAGGATTCTCTATCAAGATTCATGAACCTAAACACTTTAATAAAGCTGTTCGGATGAGAATGTCTAGACAACCAAATTGCTGCAAAACTAGTTTTCTAACATCCATTTGAAGCTTTTTGGGAATGGTTTTATTTGATAAAGCAAAACGAGATGTCTCGCAACTCTTCATGACCTTTCTTCATCAAACTGCATTCAATTTATGGAAGGTTACAGTACGTCAAACACTACGAAACCCTTGAAGTTTTTCATATCAACAAAAGAAAAATGCTTCTTAGGTCTTCTCTGAATTGAATGAAGTTCGATGAAGGAATGTTATAGAGAGAGCCAAGACATCTCATATTACTCTCTCAAATAAAATCATTCCAAAAAGCTTCAAATGAATGTCAGAAAACTGGCTTTAAGAGTTTCTCTATTCCAGACATCTTTATCTAAGCAGTTTTATTCGAGTTTTTAGATTCAACAATCCTGATAGAGTTTGAAGATTATACCTAGCTATTACTGTCGAGGAGGAAAGTCAAAAATACAACTGTACTAAATTTTGTTCGTCACTATAGATGAATAATTAGATTTAGACATCCTCGATGGCACGAAGCATTCTTTCATTTTGAGCAAAAATGTTTTTAGTATTTTATTCGAATTGATCATTTCAAGTACGCTAAGTTGTATGAATTTCATAAGTTTACCGAATGAGTTGCTTTAAATGTAAACCTAACTCATGAAAATATTCAAGTACTTACATATGGATAGAAAATCATATGATAAAGATACATCTTGTGATCTGTGCATGTCAGAAAAAAAATATTTCAAAAGAAAAAAATAAAGAATCTTGCTTAGATTTCAAGAAATTTTATAATTTTTAATCAATGATTAGTCAAGATTCTTTTCTTCATAAACTTTCAATAATGTAAAGAATAAACCTAAGAAAATCGTTAAATACAAACATGGAGTTTTTTTTTAAACATTACACCACTTCATTTACGAAAGGAAATATTTTTATTGGGTTCTATCAGAATATATGATTATTAAAAAGACAAAAAGAAAAAGATTAAAATTTATTAATCAAAGATCATGTCCAAGTTCATGTATCTCATCAATCATAGCAATAATATCGTCTTTTGTTGTTGCTGGATTCGATATAATTGCACGAAAAAAATTAGGATGATGATCAAGGCGTTGATAACCAACCATCATTGTACCATTTGTCATCATACGTTCTTTAATTCGAGGTGCTATCTTTAAAGAAAAACTTAAATTAATATCGTCTAAATAGTCTTAAGTTACTTTATCCAATCGTTCGTTATATTCAAGTGATGTTTGATCAATATTTTGTAAACTAGGCGGAACATACCAAAAACAAACATTAATAAATGGTGGCTACAAAAGAAAATCAAATAGACTTTTTGTTTTTTTTTTTTTTAATTATGAAAATAAATTTTATTTACTTTGATAACCATTCGAAAACATGGTTCACGTTTAGATATTATTTCATAGAAAAAATTTGCTTTTTCAAGTAATGTTTCAATATGTTCAGCATAACCTTGATGACCACGAGCTTTCCATCCAAGCCATAATTTTAATATATCAATATGTCGACCACATTGAATTGTTTTATCACCTGTATCAAGTGATGTTTCATAATGCTTATCTGGTTGAAATAAATAACCAGCACACATTTGATTGGCTTGCATAAGAATATTCTATAGCGAGATGTTTTTGTTTCTTTTTTTTAATAATCAAAATATTTTCAAAAAATATATCGGATTAGTTATTTGTTGAATAGTTCGAACCATTATTTCTTTTCCATCCTTCGTTAAGTCTTAATATTCCATATGTCATTAACTTACTATCCTCTACTTCTATTCTTTTTTTTTCTTGTGATAATTACTAATGGAATCAAATTCTTCTTTATGTCAAAAACAAAGTAGTCTTTATCTAATTCTACGACATTTTATCGTTCAATAATGGAACAAAAAAAAAAGAAATAAAGTTTTCAATAAAACATACCGTGTGTCTTATTAAAATAGCTGAACATTGAAGATGAATTGACATTAGTTTATGAGGATTCCATGTAAACGAATCTGCCCTAATAAATATATGCATATAAATTAATAATTTGATTACATTGTTAAAATAAATTCTTACTTGTCAATACCTTGAAGAAGATGTTTTGTTTTTGGTGATAACAATGCTGAACCACCCCATGCTCCCTAAATATATTTATTTATTATTACAATAAAAGAAAAAAGAAAGACAAAACAATTTACATCAACATGAAGCCAAATTTTATATTTACGACAAATAATTGCAATATCTTCAATAGGATCAAATGCACCATAAACTGTTGTTCCTGCTGTAATACCAACAAAAAATACTGAAAATCCTAATTCTTGACAATAAAGAATTTTTTCTTCCATCTTTTCAGCCGATACTCGACCACTAAAATAAATAAAACGAAATTTTCATTCAATAATAAGAATATTATGCGTTTATTTTAACTCACGATTCATCTGGATCAACTTCATAAACATGATCTGTTCCTATACCAAGTATGGCAGCAGCTCGTTTCATTGAATAGTGACACTTCACAACACAAAAATTTATGTAAAAAAAAAGACTCCAGTATCCTTCCGTAGTGAATGCAATGAGCTCATTGAGCCGTGCTACCAGTATGTCATAGAAACCTTTGGATACTTGATGAATTTTTAGCACATTATTACAAAATATTTATACACTTTTAATCTGCTAACTTTCTGAAAATTTTTCATAGAATGCTATAGAAACCAGACAGATATTGAGATGATTCTTAACAAGATATCCTGTTGGCAAGTGATCTAGTACACACGAATACCTTGTACTCACAAGAGAAATCTCTCGAAATGTCAAGTCACTTTTCGACCAAGACGATGTTTATTTGGTGAGTACTAGTGAATAATAGAAAATTCATAGAATGATTTTTTTGTTTTTGAACCTTCGTTCTTGAGATAGCAAAATTTTACTGAATTATCCAACAAACAGATGTAATCCCCTCAGGTCATGTAGAAAAATTGAATTTCGACTTCAAACTTTTCACAAACAAAGTTCTCAATGAGATTAGCTCATGAGCTAAGCTGGAACTTTTCTAGTATCTCCTATCTTAAGATATGGAATGTTCGAAATTCTCTTCTGTCTAAAAACAAATTTTGTACATTTTCAGAAAGGAAATCATAGAAAAATTAAAACTCGCACAGTGAAAATTAATCTCATTGCGAAACTTTATTGGTGCTAAGCTTGAAGTCAAAACTCGAAAGTCGATTTTCCATATGACCTGAGTGGAATGAAAAACCAAGTAAAATTTCGATAGTCCAAAGATGACTACTCGAAAACCCAAATCATGCTAGACTTTTCTATAACTTCTTAGTACTCATCAAACAAAAATATCGACTAGGTCAAAAAGCGATTGAACAACTGCAGTAGGCTCCCTTCTCAGTACATTCACTAGTGTTACACATTCGTACATGTTTTGAAATAACCATAGCCGGATGTAATCCATCTTGAATACCATATTTTTTTATTTGTGGATATGCATAATGTCTAGCTGCTAATACTGCATATAAATTAGAAAGAGCACCTCCTGGTGCTAAAACTCCATCACCATTCTTTAATAATGAGTTTTCATTTGACCAACCACAATATTGACGCATATGAGCAAGAATACTTTCTTCCATTAGATTAAAAACCGGTGCGACTTCATATGTAAACATATTTGCATTAATAGATGCAGTTATAATTTCACCTACAAGTGATATTATATCAACACCTTGACTTAATTGATTGATAAAACGAGGATGACCTTTTATAATGTTAAAAAAAAAACATACAAACCAAATGAATTGAAAATAAACAAAAGACATTCATTCAATTATACCTGATCGAACAGTTGTTTCAAGAATACGTTCACAATTCGCAAGTAATTCATATAAATTAATACCTTCATCATCTATTTCAAATGTAAACATTTTTCGATATTCAGCCGGTGTACGAAGTCCATTTTTAATAACCTATTTAAATATACTTAATAAATATAAATGATTTTTCTTTTAAACACATTCATTATTTACAGGTGAATCATGTTCATTCATTTCAGCTATATAATGAAGTATTATATCCATAGTAGCATATAAAAATGTTTTTGTTGTTTTCATATTCGATGTATATGGTATAAGATCTATGAAAAAATATCTTTTTTTTATATCTAACAAGAAGAACTTAATTAAACTTACTTTTATATGTTTGTTCATTTAATTCATCTATATGAATATAATTTATAGAATTTTCTATTGTTGTTTTTTCGGACATTTTCTTTTCGATAGTAGTTTTATTTTAAATGCAATACAAATACTAATGAATTGAGAGCAGCTTATTCTGTGTTGCTATCAGAGAAGTTCTTATATATATATATATGTGTGTGTATGTATGTGTACGTCAATATGAAAAAAATGCATTTGCTTTTTTCGGAAAAGAAGAGGGATAGTCTTTTCCAAAGCACTATTCTTTATTCAAGTACAAAGTAAATAGACATCAAGTGACAAAAACATGTTTTTCATATACAAATATATTATTGAAGAAAGAAAAGAAAAAAGAAATAGATAATAAATAAAATGAGTTTCTAATTGAATATGCATTTTAAATATTGTGTGCGAATGTGTATTGGAGAATCGCATAGATTTGGACAATAGTTTTTCGTACGCTTACAATCTCTCTCAATATCACAAAAGTATCAAACATATATACGTATATATATATCAGAGTCGATTAGGAACTTTGGAAGACGATGACGAATATTTGCCTGGTTTGCAGACGCTACTTTTCAAATTATTGAAAAATATCGTAAACGATTTTTTCATCCATACTTATTATGATGCTGTGATTGTTCGATGTAACATACAGTGCGGGCCGTAAAAAGCATGTACTTTTTTGTTTTTACGCATGAATGAGTAAAAAGGATAGTCTGAAGATTTTCTTTCATATCAGAGTTTGTAGAGAATTTTTCGCTGATCATTTTGGTAAAAAAAGTTTTTAATTTTCATTGAATAATAACGATTTTATAGTCAAAATACTAAACACTGTAAAAAATAGTAAAGAAAAAAGTTTAGCAAACTTTTAGTATTTGGCTAATTTGTACGTTATTTCACCACGTCTAAAAGATGTTCTATATACCATTCGATGCAGAATTTCACGGGCTACCTTTTAGTAACAAGCACTTAAATTTATTATAGTTAATTATTAATTAACTATTGGTTAATTATTAATTAACTATTGGTTAATTATTAGTTAATTATCAGTTAATGGTAATTAGTAAATAGTTAATAAAATTTCGATTTGTTTTTAAATTCCGACTCTTTCATATGAAAGAGCATTNATTTTTAAGTGTCAAATTTTACTGGAATATTAGATTGGATTTATTTTTTATTTTTATAATATCATATTTGATTAGGTCTTAGTTACAATGTATTGTTTTTAATAAAATTATTTATCGTTTAATTCTTCATATATAAAAAATCTTTTTTATTTAATAAATACTTATACAAATGTTTGACGTCTTTTTTTTAAATCCATTTATTCTAGAAAGAAAAACATGGAAACAATAAAAGAAATTGATAGATGAACTACATTGTACAGCTAATACATAATTGAATTATTATAATAATTCATTGGAAGACATTCTACACCAATGAATTTTTTCTCTTAGTACTCCATCATGATGAAAAAGAAACAGAAGGTTTCAATGATTCACATATGTACAAGTTAATATTTTCAATTTCCAATCATTAGCCTTGTTATTATTTTTTTCTTTTGGAGTAACTAAACTCATGGCCACATCGATTGATGATGATCAAGTACCATTTCTTAGTTCATCTGCGCAAACAATTAATATGATTGAAGGTGATATAACATCAACTTCAAATCGAACTAATCAAAATGAATTATCAACACTTGATGAACCAGTTTTGGAAACAATAAAACGTTTGTAGTTTTTAGAATTTAAAAGCGAAAAAAAAGACAGACAACGTAAAGAAAATCATTTCTATTTTCTTTTCAAGGTGATCTAGGTGCTGTTGTTCGTAAATTTGGTTATGCTGTCATTCCACGTCATTCATCAACACTTTTACAACAATGGGATTTATGGGGACCACTTATTTTAGTTACAACATTAGCTATTCTTCTTCAAAGTAGTGCAACGAAATCTAGTGCTGGTGTACACTTTGCTGAAGTATTTACATTAATGCTTATTGGATCGATTGCTGTCACTGTATGTAACGAGAAAAATTTCAGCATTTTAAGAAATTAAATTCATCATGAATACGACCTTTTTCTAAATTGAAGCCACAAGAAAAAAATGAAAATGTATAAGATAAAAATTCTTAATCAGTCAAGTTTTTTCCTGAAGTAAACAGAAAAAAAAAGTCGCTATGACATATCAATAAAGAATTTTTTATTATTTTCTTGATTATTTTAAAGTCTTTTGTTCTAACGAATGTTCTAATATAGAAAAGACACGAATACAAAATTAAGTAATCTATTCGATGGATTTCTCTTTCTGTCTTAAACATAATTTTATATATAATTCAATGATAAATTAACATTTCTGTTTTGAATTATCATTAAAAAAATAAATTCATCTTACTCTATATAAGATTAAATCTATAATTATCTAGAATGAATTTTGATTTGTATTGTCCGGAACAATACTTAATGATATGTCAAAAGAATGAATACAAATATTGCTCATCTCCTAAATAAATTTAAACTTTTTTTAAAAGGATACAACTTACAAATTTTTCATAAATTGAAAACTACCTTTCACTCATAAATGATTTCTCTTCAAAAACCCGTCAATCTCTAGTTGTAAGAAAAATTCGACATAAATGCCTAGTAAAAACGACTTACATTTCTTTATCTATCATGATTTAATAGCATAGTTGAAAATGATAAGAATAATACATAGTTTTTAAGAAATGTAATGTTTCATTATGTACGTAGCACATTAAATATTTCTTGTATAAAAAACAACATATGCCTTGTATTGTATCTGTTTCTTTATCAGTTGTCTATATTCCTACTAATTTAGTGTAATAATATAAGACATAATAGAGATTACTCATTTGGATGCTAATTGATAATAAGGAATAACCCGAAAGTTTTTTAGACAAGATGTTTGTTCATTTTGAATCCACTAGAAAGTATCAAAAGATATGAGTGTCAGGATGCTCATTTCGAATATCGGTTTAAAAACCTTTTTTTTTCTCAGTGAAATTATCTTTGAAAAATTAATTTGGAAGGAAGATTTTCGTATTTTCACTATTGTAATGCGAAACTAAACATTGAAATCTTAATTTATATGTCAACTTGTAAATCAAAAGCTAGCTTACAAAACGCATTATTTTTATTTATTTTTATCTTTGGACAACATACCTCAATTTTTCGTTTTTTTCCTAAATACTTATTTTTGTAAACATTGACAACTATTTCACATTGAAAGAACGTTCTGAAAAAAACTCTTGAGTAGAACGGCTTGTCCACGTAACGCGACACTTCGCTGATCAAGTTTTGAAAAAATTTTTTTTCGAGTTGGATAGATCTTAGTGGGCTACTAGATGCAGTTTTTTACGCTGATTACGAATTTGGTATTAATTTTGTATAAAAATCAGATTTTGATATCGAAAACTGGATTTTAAAGTTTTCAAAAACCGTATTTTGGATTTTTTAACCAAGAAATTTTTTCAACAAAGATCAAGAGACATACCATTCGATGCAGAATTAAATTCTCTACAAAATGGTCTATTTAGTTTTGACTTTGGCAGCTTAAAACAAATTGGAGACTTCGATACAATTCCCAACTTCCTGCTCAGTTTATGAGCTCTCAGATCGATGTATCAATCTCATTTTTTCACAGGGGATTGTCTACATAGAAAACAGTAACACTTATAAAAATCAAGTCATTCTGAGTACATTAAGTGCCTCAAAATTGGTCAACAAAAAACTGTGTAACAGCGTTACGAAAAACGTAACAGCGTTACGTTTGTTTTTTGCATTTTTTATCTGAGCAAAAATGTTTTAGAGAAAATCTTTTTTACTGCCTGAAAGCCTATTCAATGCTCTATAAAAATGACTCTCGGAGCATTACATTTGAAGAAATGGTTTCGCAAGAATTTAGAGTTTTCTTGGCGGCACTGGAAAAAAAGGGTCCTTTTATGTAACAGCGTTACGCCATGATAAAACCTTTCTAGATGCCTGAGACTTCAGTCAAAAAAGGCCATTTTTATACGATAAATAAAGTTCAGTAAGCTGCGTGGAATGACGTTTGAACGAACTTCCTAGCTCTTAAACTTTTCGAGATAGTTGAAGAAGAGTGTGTCAAAAACGTAACAGCGTTACGTTTGGACAAGCCGAGAAGCTGTAGCTCAGTTCAATATTACGTTTTGTAGAGAAATATCGACTCTATAAAATGACCATTGCTTCCAATTTTTAGCATGTTCAAAAAGAAACTTGTACAGTAAAATAAACCTATTGGCTAACAATTTCCAGGTCTTTCAAAAAGTTCCTCATGACTTTTAGACAAAAATACATACAACATTTCTAAGGTCATATTCAAATCCTAGTTGCGACCTATAGTTTTTATCTCATCCAAAATGAATGAACATGTTCGTTGAAAATGTTAGTTCTTGAGTTCTGTTCAAACTAATTTTTTTGTACTTTTTGGAATATTATTTCACTATTGTCAAACAAAATTTCTAAGTTCAATTCGAAAAGAGTATCAATAGTTTTTAATACTTTCTAGCGAATCAAAAGTGAACAAAAAATTTTTGTTTAAAAACTTTTCGATAATCCGTTAATACACACAGAAAGAAATACAAAATTTATAGATCTTGAATTTGATTCGATACGTTTAGAAATATTTTTGATTTCTTCTCTTTTTTATCTGTTAATTTCTAGGTTAATTCACAATTACTTGGCGGAAAAATCTCATTTTTTCAATCTGTTTGTGTTCTTGGTTATTGCTTATTACCATTATTATTAGCAGCATTCATAAATAATATTCTTTTATATATTTCAACGAAAACATCAATACCTATTTTCCATATAATTAGATTTTTAATTGTTATGTTTGCTTTTGTTTGGACAATGTATGCTAGTACACGTTTTCTTGGACAAACTCAACATCCAAATCGTCGAATGCTGGTACTCTATCCAATATTTTTATTTTATTTTCTTATAGCTTGGCTTATTATTCTTCGTGCATATCCAAAATAAATAAATAAACAAATAAAATATCTATAGAAACTATTCATTCATTTTCTTTAAAACTAATCAAATATATATATTTAAATAGAAAATTTTTTTGTATTTCGTAGAATATTTAATCTTGATAATCTTGAATTCACTCGTTCTGAATAATGAATGAAATGATTCTTCTCGTTTTCTTTTTGGCATCCATATCAGAGTAAAAAAAGGAAAAAAAGAATACGATTTACTATCCAACTATGATCCAATAATTTTTACGATCGTACCACTATGATTCGATTTAAATTATAATTCAAATCACATAATCTTATCTTTTGTTTCATTAGCACGTTTTCTTTCATTGCATTCGACAAAAAGACAAATAAACAAAACAAGAAGGCATACGTAATATAACAATAATAAATGTTAACCCTAACACAACCATTTGTTATCCACCTGGAGATCGTACAGAACTCAAATGATAAAATAAATATATAGTTCACGGTGTTGTTACTAATTTATCATAAACATATGAAAACTTAATTACAAGTAAAACAAACAAAAAAAAGGCAGTTTGTTTCTTTTTTCATGGCCCAATCATTGTCTATTGTCAAGGCATTCGGAATCATGTATTATTATTCCGTACTCAAATATGGTTCGAACTTCTCGACATAAAAAGAACAATTGCTTACCATTGATTGATGTTATCAATATATTGTACTAAGCATTACCAATGGCTTACATGAAACCATTTCGAACGTTTTTCTTTATTGGTTTTTAGGGTGCTAAGTCTGGAGTAATTTGTTTAATTTTAATGAGTTCCATGGTTTTAATGGTGAAGACATCGGAGTCTGGAAGTCTTCAACTGATGAATTTCTAGTTGTCGTCAAAATATCAGTTGTAAATATTGAGTTAATATTTTCTCATTTGTACGGGGAGAGTCTTAAACAAGGGGGATAATTACAGCACCTAAAACTGCTGAAGGATGTGAAGTGTTGAAGGTTACTGGAAAAATGTCGGTAAGGTGCTGAAAGAATGTCGACGTGTTGAAACGATGCTGAAGTGCCGAGGGTACCAACCGTGGGGTCTTCCCTTGATCTCAGATCATGTTGAGTGAATTTATTATGTTCTCAAAAAGTTAGCCAGGTATTAGAAGTTCATTTCGATGTATGCAGAAGATTTTTTACCTCGAAATTTCGAGCTCATTTTTATGGGCTATTTTTAACTGACTCTAATAAAATCTCAATAGTTAATAATTTTTAGTTCGTGTTTTGATTAAAAACAAATATCAGCAAAAGATTTCGTTCTGTTGTCAAAATGTTGCTAATAATTAGCATCATGCAACGATGATGACATTTTAGAAGTTAAGAACTCTTAAAATACGAAGTCTAATATAAAAACCGTACGTTTTAATCCGTTTTATCTTCCTGTCGATAATAGTATTCTGTTACGAATTCAGATGACTTTCAGCTGTGTTAAGTAATTATTTCAAATAATAATAGATCAAACCTATCTATTCGTGTAAAGAAACCCTATCATGATTTTAAAAAAATCAGCCAAAGCATCGTATACATGTTAGTTGCTGTGAGTACTAGATAAAACGCGATAGACTAAAATAGGAATTGTTATTATTAGAAATTCCTAGGGTTATATGAGTGTTACATTGTTCATCTTCTTAGAACTGAAGTAATAGACTGGTTTTGTTTTTGAAAGAACTAATTGATTTAATTTATATATTAAACGAACCGGTTTTTTCCCGGTTAAGTCAAGAATTTTAATTGACCAGTCGAAAAAAATTCGGCTGCTTCTTCCAAGTATGCCTAACACTTACCTCCAAGGACATATTTCAATTAAAATGTTATCAGTACATAATACTCACATAAATAATATTTGGACAGATATTATCAGCATAACCTATTAATCTTATATGTGTAAGATGAGTGACTTCATCTAATATAATGTACTTACGACAACATGATACAATTGACTAGGGGTCATGTGAACCTGATTTTTTGAAAACAGAATCGATTGCATTGTTTATCATTACTACAGAGATAAAATTATCTCTATGATAGAAAACTCTATCATTGTATCAATTGAGACTATATTAAGTGAATGAAAAACAACAAAAAATGCTTTTACTTGACTGATATTTGTTTTTCTAACAAAATGCTATGATAAAATTTTATTTTTTAAAATCGATCAGATCTGATTACACAAGTTTAATTGATCATATCTACATTCTACAATATATATACATATATATATATACAATACAATATTACATAGTACTAGTTAAATAATATATGAAAAAGAACTAATCTTGTCTTGGAATAACTACAGATAGATAAAAATAATTTAAAGATTCAAAATTATGCATAAATAATTTCTAAACATAAATATAAATAGAACTAATTGATAAATATCTATAATTAATATTAATCTAAAAGATTAATTATTAATCTTATGTTGTATTTTTCTTTTTTTTTCATTTCAATAAACAAACGCTCAAAAACAAAGAATATATCACGAGCGAGAAAACAAACAAACAAACATCGGAGAGAAAGAAAAGTAAACTTTAAAAGCAAAGAAGGATGCTCAATCGTAGGAAGAAAACCCATATATATATAATTATGTATAAATACATGAAAGAACAAACGAAGCAAAAAAAAAGAAAACAAAAAAACGACACATCAATACGCAGAGCATGCACTTCTAGAAATCAACAAATTCTCTTGGATATCGTTCTGTTGAGCTTACTGTCAATGGTTGTTCTTCATAGATTTCATAATTTTCTCTATCTGTTCGTGGTAAAAATGGTGCTGGAATAGATTTTTCATAGATAGCTATAAAATCTGTATCTTTAAACCATCGATGTTCTTTTATATCCCGTACACCAGGTTTTAAATTACCATAACGACGTGTTAAATCAACTTGAAGTAAATTTTTAAGTAAATCTTTAAGATCAACTGTAAAATGATTTGGAAAACGCACGCGACCAGATACTATTTTTTCATAAATTTGTATCGGTTGATCAGCAAAAAATGGTGGATAACCAGCACTCATCTCATACTGAATGCATTCAATTGAAGAAATTTTTTTTTTCAATTTATTCAAAATAACTTACCATCAGTACACCTAATGCCCAATAATCAACACCTTTATTATAACCACGACTGAGAATAATTTCTGGAGCAAGATATTCTATTTAAAAAAGAATTATATATATATATATATTAGTTTGCAGAGTTTTCGTTTCGTAATTCTATGCAATTGAATGACTTAAAAGATTTGATTTTTCTTGGAAACAAAACTACGTGAACCTTCAGAAATTTTTTAATTATCAATATATGATGTAGTTTTTATCGTACCTGGTGTTCCACATAATGTCCATGTTCGATCTTTAACACGTTTTGCAAAACCAAAATCCGTCTATTAAGAAAACAAAACGATCAATAAACACTTGCATATAATTAAGTTTTTAAATGAACTTACCATTTTCAAATAACCATCAGCAGAAAAAAGTAAATTTTCTGGTTTAAGATCTCTATATATCTAAATTGAGGAAAAAAAACACATAAAAAATCAAATTCTCTAATAAAAGTAAAAAAAACAACATTTCTCTAAAAACTTACAACACCCAAATGATGAAGATATTCAAAAGCAAGTACAATTTGTGCAGCATAAAATCTCGTCATATCTTCTGTATAACGTCCAAAAGCACGTAAATGTGTAAACATTTCACCACCGGGTGCATATTCAAGTCCCAAATATAAATAAGAATTATCTTTAAATGTATACAATAATTTAACAATAAATGGACATGATAATGCTTGAAGAATTTTTTTTTCTGCTAATGTATGATCAACTTGTTTCATTTTAACAACAACTTGTTTATCAAGTATTTTTAAAGCTATTTTTTCATTTGTACTATCATGATGTGTAACCAATAATACTCGACCTGATGAATTAAAAATAAAAAGAACAAAAGAGAAAATTAAATAATCTTTTTGGGAATTTCTTCTTACCAAATGAACCTGTGCCAATCGTACGTATTAAATCAAAATCTTCTAAACGAGCATTTTGTTTAATAGGACTTTCTATTTTTTCAATGAATTTTTCCTTTTCTTTATCGAGAAATGTTTGTATATCACTTTGACTTCGTTTTACATTACTACCTGTTTGACCCATAATTAAATTTGTACTTGAAGAACTATTTAGATTTGTGGAACTATTTCCACTATTTGACGATGTTGAATTAAAACGAAAAAAACTACGTTTTACTGGATCAGCACTTGTAGGTGATGATACAGAAGACTTCGGCGATGAACGTTGTGCTGATTGATTTGATGCCGAAGTTGATGAGAATAAAGATTTATTTAAACGAAGATATGAGCGATTTGATGATGATTCGTTTGCTGATGATACTGCTGGCTGATAACTGTTTGTTGATGTTGTTGAATTAAGTGGAGGTGGCGACCTTGGTGATTCAGGTGAGCTATAAAAAAATTAAGAAAAAAAGATAAGATAAAAATAGAAAGTCAAAGTCATCGTGCTGGGTAGAAGAATTCTAGGGTAATAACAGTACAGTAATATATGTGATATTCATCGTTTTTTTTTTTGTGTTATGATTTATGAAATCAACTATGATAAGGTAGAATCTCCTTCTCTATCCTAGGCATTTTTCTTTTCTATAACCAGCTGCGTTTAACTCTCAATATCAAAATTTGATTAAACTATCCATCTGACAAAATTCGCATTATATTCAAACTCACATCCAGACATAACTAAGATCATTTCAACGAACGATATATATACATATATAGATATATATATTGGGTTCATAAGACTCGTAAATCGAAAGCAACTGCCAAAATAGCACTATGATGATGGTCGTCGATCACATACACATGCATGCCGCACATTATTATGCATGATAGAAAGATAAGGAAAAAGACGAAGGAAAACGAGCACGATGTGCATAGTACGTGGTTTACTTCTGTTGTCCCTCTTTTATTCGAATCTGTATTATACAGCTTATATGAAGAATGAGTAAAAACGAGAGAAAGAAAAAACATATAAAAATAAAATACGAAGAAGAGCAAGATATAATAAAAAAATGATAAAGACAATAATCAACTTAATAATACTCAGCTGATAGGATATTTTATCAATGTCAAAGACCCTATGTTTCTTATATTAAAACAATATGCCATATATTTAAAACGTTTACTTAACCTCTTTTATTTTATACTAGAAAATACTGAATTCAACTATTTCAGACTAAAGCCTGATGCAATATACTTAGTATAAGAAACATAAAGCAAACAAAAAGGTTATATATATATATATCAGTTTTTGTTGTTTCGGTACAGAAAAGAAGAGAAAAAAGTGCATGTTATATATTATCTTTATGTCTCTGTTTTTTAAAAAATTGCCTGAACTTGACAAAACTGACACTTTCTCCTTCGAGAAAAAAAACGTCAAATATCTAACGAAAAAAGAAGGTGATTTAACCTCTTATGGGTATAATCTATTCATGCCACAAATAAACACCGAGAAGAACCAGAGGAAAATTTTCATGCAATCATATCTACCTACACAGCCCATAAAGTAGGTTGTTTCACTTTAATCGAACATGTCGTTTGATACATTATTATATACCAAGGAAAAATTATACGAATTAAATAAAACGATAGAATTTCATTAAAAATAAAACAAAAAGAACCGTATACACAATTGTAATTGTTATATCGATTTATTAGATTGATGCTGTTTTATTATACCGATTGTTCAATAGACAACAATTATTTGATTTTTCATCGATTTGCTTTTGATAATGTCTTTAGAAACACAAGGGACACAAAAAAAAGAAGAAAAGAAGTTGGAAGTTAGTTAATATAACGAACGAGCAAATGCACGCTCATGTAACACTCGACTTTTCCCTTGAGATTGCCAAGCAATAGAAAGCGTAACATTGGAACGATATACAAAACAAGAACAATAAATAAGCATAAAAAACGAGTGACGATCAACTTCTTTGTCAAATGTCAGGAACAACGATTAGTCGCAAAATGCCAGAAAATGATGGGAGACACTCTTCTTTTTCTTTTTTGGCTTTTATAGACGTACTACGGACAAAACGATGCTAGCAAGAGACACATACTTCTACCAGCCAACACAATGCTCGTCTGTTCCATGCATAAAGATATGAGTAACAGATCAAAACGATTCATCGACTATGATAAAACGGAAGACAACGAAGAACAAGGACTTTTCAAGTTCTCTTTTTTCTTCTGAAAATTATTCGAATTTAAAATTGTTATTGTTTCTTAGCTTTATGATCTTACTATAAATTAAGAAAAAGACAGAAAGGAAATTGTGGTTATTACTTATCAATAATACAAAGAAAAGCAAAGAGAAAAAAGGTCTTCAACAAGTTATTATTGCTCTTTGGTAGAACATTATAATAAAGCTTGTTACTATAAAAGATACGAAACAACAACAATTGATTCCAACAATATGATATTTAAAATAAAATGACACTAGGGAAACAAAAAAAATATTTCTCTTTTTTTCTAATACGAACTTTTATTAACACTGAATATGTTTTGACAGACATTTTCATAATTTGGCTTACTTATAAGAACCGTATGTGTGTATGTTCGTCTTGTAGACAAATCATATGTTGTCAAAATGACGAACATATAATCAAGTTATTTGTTAGACAATAATTTATCCTTCATAGTGTGTTGTCATTATCTTATGTCAAAACATGTGTCACATCCAATTCGTCAAGCATGCAAACTAAAGATCTATCGTCACTAGTTGATCATTAATGCGCCTAACTGACAACTTACGTTGAGTATCCACCCATAGGATTAGTTGACAAGGTAGAATTTTGTTTGTTATTGTTACTATTAGTACTAACTGATTGATTTAAATATTTACGAATTTTTTTCATGATTAATATAATCTTAATAAAGTTTCCAGGATATCAAATGATCATTCGATCATTGAGAAAAGAAATCTAGAAGAAAACGATTTGTACAAGACTTATATGATAATTCTTGTAACATTGATGTCTTTTTTCTTCGCGTCGTTGTTAGTCTTCATATTGTTATCTTTAATTTGCGAGGGCATGCAACCATTTTACCATCGGTTGTTTATGTTCCTATACAGTTTTTTTTACAACATATATTAGTACCATTCCGCAATAATTACCAGTAATATTCAGAGAAAGCGCAAGAAGAAAAAAGAAAGCAGAAGAAAAAAAACAAAGAGATAAAAACAATCCAAAAACTATCTTCATTTAGTACATACCAAAACATTTATATATTTATATTATCTCGATGACATTCGCTCTCCTTACATATAAAACATAATTTTCAACATAACTCACATTCAACTTTCGTTTGGTGCTTTTTTGTGTTTCTTAATATAGAACACAGTAATAAATACAAGTCACCAGGTGATTAATGATTATGATGAACTCAATTGAGTTTCTTTTTTTTTTTTATTATTTTTTACTTTCACCGACTTCAATCAAAAGAATAGCCCGATCGATAAGTAGTTTTGTTTCCTTTACGTCAGGCTTAATCATTACAGTTTATACGCTTCTACGAACCAAATGTCTATATTAGACATCTATACAAATGCATATATACACTATACTGATTTTTCTATATGCTTTTATTTTCCAGTGTTCTCAAGCGTATAACTATAATCGAGACTATAATATCCGTTTATTATAAAATCTATGAATGTCGTCAAAAAAAAAAACAATAAAAAGAAAAGGTTTTATCATAGAGCAAGCTACAAATAACCTTATAGGTAAAAAGCTATTTCCGCACAAAAATAAAATATCAAATATATATTTATAAATATACATTGTATTTTAAGTGAAATTAATATATGAATAAAATGTTATTTTCATTCATCGATACACTTACTTGAACTTTTTCATTTGATAGAAATAAAATATTATTAATAATAGTAATGTCTTTTTTCTTTTGAATATTAAACTTTATCGTTGTTGATTTTGAAGAATATTATACGAGTTTCTATGAAAAAAAAAAAAAAAAAAGAAAACTTTGACAACATTAGAAGAACACATTTGGGATGCATCCGGTTCTGTCTACAGAATTCCAACATCTAATGGAGTTTTAGTGTTAACATAGTCTATTTTCTTTTCCTCTTTGTTCTACTCATCATCAATGATGTGTAAGCTCATGAACAAGATGGAAGATCATTTGTCACGCAAAGTGTACATTTTCATATTCAGTATAGATTTAGTCATATTTGAATGCATATAATTATCTTTCGTATTCAAAGTAAATCAAAGCTACCTCAAAAATAATTTTTCTTTATGATCAATAGAAAAAAAAAATTTATTTCTTTTTCTTTTTTATTATATATGAATATAATTAATTTTTTTCACTTGAAAATAATTATTATATAATTTATATTGTTGAAATGAATTAAATTAGATTTCATGCTGTGTATATTTTTATATATTGAGCAAAAAAAGAAAAGAATACTAATAATAGTATTTCTATTTCTAGATTTACAACTATGCTTATTCGAGGAAATATTAATTGAAAACGAAGTATATTCTTTTTTTTTTTGTAATTTAATTAAATGTAGAGAATCAACAAAATAATTGTGAATAAAATGAACAAAACACTTATGCTTTCTTTGCTCTCGTTTCGGATATTGTGAGTAGTTCTGGGAATATGGGAGGTGTTAAAAAAACGCACTTGACCTAGATTTGTTATCGTAAATTGAATATGATAAATAATGCTAAGGGATAAATATTTATATTTGTCAGACAATATGAAGATAAGTTACGCGTGTTTAAAGTCGATGAATGATAGGTATTTTGAAAAGATGCTATTAAAAGTAATTTAATTGATGAAAATAGTTTTATTCGATTTTTTTTCAAAGAAAAAAAGTAAGATTCACCAAATTATCGTTTGAACATTTATTATCAATTATTCTCAATCTGTCTTCATAATTTATTCAAATTTTGTAGTTGAATGAAAAAAAAAATTAGTCGAAATATTTGAACAAAGTCGTTATCGTACAATGAGAAGAAATTGAGGATTTCTATAGATATAAATATCGAAAGGAATACGAGGTAAACAACTTCTTCACGTAACAGGACACTTTACTGATCACATTTTTGACAAAGAGTTTATTTTTAGAATTCAACTGGTCTGAATGTATTATCAAGTGTNTGAACAAAGTCGTTATCGTACAATGAGAAGAAATTGATGATTTCTATAGATATAAATATCGAAAGGAATACGAGGTAAACAACTTCTTCACGTAACAGGACACTTTACTGATCACATTTTTGACAAAGAGTTTATTTTTAGAATTGAACTGGTCTGAATGTATTATCAAGTGCAGTTTTTTTTACTATAATTACGGATTTGGCATTTGTTCTTGAAAACAAAAATTGGTTGTTAACATCAAAAATGGAGTTTTAAACTTTTTAAAAATCATATTTTGAATTTCTTAAAAGAGCAATTTTCAAAAAATACTGAATGACATACTATTCGATGTAGAATACAATTCTTTACAAAATGAACTATTTATTTTTGACTTTCGTTGTTACGAACAACTTGTACATTCTTGCACAACTTCTAACTTACTGTGTAGTTAATAAAATGTCGTTTTGATGTAGCAGCCAGCATTACGCGATGATATAACCTTCCTAAAAGTCTGAGACTTCAATAAAACAAAAGGTCTATCTTATAGCATAAATAAAATGTGATAAATTGTGTCGATTGGCAGTTGAACGAAATTTCTGACTCTCAAATCTTCCAAAATAATTGAAAAAAAAGTGTGTGTCAAAAATGTAATGTTATTACGTTTGGACAAGCTGTCAAAATCGTTTTTTTTGTCAAAAAATGCTCATATTTTCTCTCTATGAAATTTCTGCGGTGCATCTATATCTCACAAAGATCTCATCATTTTACTTGATCTTGCATAATTTTCAAAAAATACTTGAACATTCAGTTTTGATTATTTATGAAAATCTGTATAGAATATTCCATAATATCAATAAGTTTTGACAGTTTTCGACACTGAATGATCAAAATATCTTAAAAGAATCTTTTCTTTTATAAATCAAAATTTATATTGAACAGCCACGAAATAATTGATTTAAATAATAAAATACAAAAATTTCATGTTGTTGTTTTTTTCTAAATAAATACATAATTGCTTTACAAAAATCACGTTATTTTATGTAGTATTGATTGCGTCACACGCGCAACGTTTCATTTGCAGAATTGTTCATTTCAATTAATTGAATAATTTTTATAAAATCTTTCTTAAACAATAATTCGGCATTAAAATATCTTTTTAGTTTAATTGGATAAAGAATTTTAAATATAGTTTTCATTTTTTTTCAGACATATTTCTTTTTGTTTTATAAATGACATTATAATGGTAATCGTTATAAATAAATGATTTATCTTAATTACTTCTTTTTTCATAATTAAAAGAATATAAATTTTTTTCAATTAAGATAGAAAAGTAATAAACAATATAGCATGACTAACTGTCGTCATTTTATTCGTATGAATGCAAATAATATAATTAAAAAGGTAGGTTCATATTACAACAGAATCTATTTATGGTTACATAAAAGAAAAATCTATACTATTAGGTAAAATATATTTTCCGTAACTATCTGAATTAATAAACATACCATTAAAAAGTTTGTTTATAAAAAAAATTATTCTTTTTAAATGAAAAACAAGAAATATTGTTATATGAGTAATTTCTTCTTTTATTCTATTTAATGTTAATAATTAATTAACAAAAACAAAAAATAGTAACGTATTATATCTCAACAAAATACTTCTTTAAACATTCAATTTAACATAAATTACTTAATATATTTAAGTAAATCTATACTCTTTTTCTTTTCCTGGCCATTCTTTTATAATGATACGGAAAAGGGATTAAATCCTTATCTATAGCTATTCAATTCTTGCTTTACGTATCATTGTTCCTAATCAATCGTAAAAGCTTAAAAAAACTCGCGTGTAATTGCAGGAAACTTTTTGAAATTTGCGTTTATCCGGAAAATATTTCTCAATTCATTGTATCTTATGCATGAAGATGCAAACTATTTCAAACTGTTCCGCATGAGTGCAAGACAATAGTGCATGGATAGATATACATACTACAAGCACATGCATGGAAACAAAATTTTTTTAAGTCTTTAAGTAACACATGCGAGACTGTATAATTCATATTCTTGAAAATAGTTGCATGCAATATTCTTACGTGTTTAATCAAGATATATGGCTTGCATGTAAATGTTAAAATGTTATTAACGTGTACCAGTAAGACGTCTAGAAATTTGCTAAATTCTGCATATTAATACAAAAAAGTTGAATTTACGAAAATTATTACTAAAATGGTGCTACATCGACACAGAAATTTCTGTCATTTTGTAGGATGTATGTTGTTTCATGCAAGAATATATTTTTTTTCTTCGAAGTGTTTTTATTTATTTCTTATTAGAATGAAACCCTTTTCATATCTCTACATTATATTGGCTTAAAAACCTTGTTCCATTTTTCGAAGTCGCTCATAATTATTTGTATTCATGTTCACACGTGTCTATTAATGTCTATGCCAGAATTAAAGAGGAGCGAGTGTAAGTTCAATAACTTGACAACGGTAATAGTGAGTGACCTGCAATTTTCAGCAATTCAAAAATGAAAAAGTTAGACGTCTTTTTATCTGATACTATGTAGGACAAAATTGTTTGACATGCTCTTCAGGTAGTAGAACTGCAGATTAATAACCTTAAGGCACGATTCAGGTGAGTATCTTCTCATATCTTAAAGTTAAGCAAACAAAATTGCATATCTATTCGATGAAATAATATAGAATTGTGTTGCTTTTTAGCAAATTTTCTGACTTTTATCAAAATTTCTTTGAAACGAAACGCCTTTTTCATGCATTTTCTTGAATGTTTTGTGAAGATGATGAATTTTAAAGTCACTTCGTCGCACATAGTATCAAGCAAAATGATGTCGAGAGTCTTCACCTCTTTTGATTGCTGAAAACGACAGATCACTAGCTGTTGCCGTTATCGAGTTTCTAAAATTATATGCACCGGTCTTTAATTCTGGTGCAGACATTAATTATCACACGATCATCATACCCGTTAGTTTTGATTGCACTTCTAATGTAAGCAGATCATCAAATGATGAAGAAATTCGTCTTATAAAGCAAAGTAAGTAAATTGAAATCTTATTTCTGGAAGAAAACTCCTACGTATTTAAGTTTGCTTACCGTATGTGCTTCTGTTTTTCTGCTATTCTAAAATTTTCTTGCATCCACAGGCTTGAGTTCTCTACAATAGAATTCGTACATTCTCTCATTCAGCAAGAATCTAAAGTGTATATATGCGCAAAACTTCATGCATGTAAACGCGAATATAGTTTACTTGGTGATGCGTTCATACGCATGCCGTATCATAGCGATTACTATATGTGCACTCTATGATAATGCTGCGTGTGCACACATTTTAAAAGTTTTCACGTTTGACTGGGAGATGTAGTTCGACGAGTTCTATCAAATGATTTATATTGCACTCAATTGAAAATAAAACTTTATTGAGCATAGTTCTCTAAAGTCTAAGCGATTGCTACCACCTGTTGACTTTGCTTAGCCTTAGTGTCTTACCTGAGGCAACTTCAAAATGTAACGTACTCAATGATTTTTATTCAGCTAACTTGAATAATACATTCGCTATTGTATAAATGCTTGGTAGCTGTAAATGAGACAGACAAACTTTTTTTTTGGGGAAAAAAAGATTTCATGAGGGAATCTTTTCGTTAGTAATTTACATCAAGATGTCCGTCATTCTGAAAATATAGCTAATTCTATTCAATGTGAGAAACATGTTGGAATCATATGTGTGTTTATAACTCTTTTTAAACTTTGTTATCGAGGCCAACCTCGATGATACTATATGGTATTGTTGCGGTGGGATGCGCTTATCTTAGATATTTCTCTTTTCTTTCTGTTCTTCTGTATGTTGTACAGGTGACAAGTACGACATACATATATATTCTTTTCTTCTTTCCTTTCTTTCTCAACATACTCAGGTATTTTCCATTTCGCTCTTTTCTTTTTATCTGATTCAAGTGTCTTTCCTCCCCTTCATGGTTTTTTTCCTAGTTCGTTCGCATAAATATATAGTGATCGTTTGAAAAATAAAAAAAGGATTTTCTTTATCGATCAGAAGATCGAAACATACGTTAACAAACTTCCAAACGTAGATTGGATGTAGGTGTTGACTTTCGGTTAGCCAACACTCCTACGCCATCAGGTGATTCAAATCGTGGAGGGGATCGTCAAAGAAAATACTGACTCGAAGCATAGTTCATACTTTTTCAGGGATTCTCCTCACTGAAATTTTATTTTCATTGGAACTAAATGTATACCATTCAATAGAGCTCGTTAAAGGACATCTGGCTCATTGCGTGCATCATTTGACTCAGCCAATAGGCATACATGTAAAACTTGAAGAGTTATTAAGAGTTTTAAACTTCTTCTTCAAGTTTAAAACTTTATGAATTTTGAAAAGTTTATAATTCGAGTGGTCTAATTTTACGCTATTCAAATTTTGAAAGTTTAGAATTCGAAGAAGTTTAAAACTTGGAACAACTCTTCAAATTTTACATGCATGGCTTACTCATTCCGCGAGATGTGAAAGCAATCGCAAACGAGTGCCCACACTCGCATATAAAATCTATGACATAATATGTGGGTACTACGAAACTCGAAAACACACGAGAGCATACAAAAACCCACACACCAGGTGTGCGTACCGCGAAACAAGAATAGATCCCCAGCACATATGAAACTCAACATACCAGACGTGGATGCTACGGAGGAACCATTATTGCAAGTCAACAAGTGTGGCTTTGAATTCACATTAAAATACGTGAAAACTCTGACAAGACTTACATGAAAACGAGCTGGGGCAGATCGTACACCTCAACACTGTAGTAGTTTACAATTCAATAACTCAACTTAAAACCTTTTCCAAACTCGTAACAAATTAACGGATTCTACACTACTGATCAAATGGTCACCGTTACTTCTATTATTTTCATCGTATTGCGAGCTTATGGAAAATAGCGACGTAATGATGTTAAATTTCTCCGTTTTCTTGAGCTTGGATGAATGATTGATAATTTCTATCTTAAAAGCTAGTAATGTCAACAAAAGACTAAATAATCAACGTTTCAAAATCACCTAACAAGATTTTTTAAAGGTATTTTAATAATATGATTTATATATTTTGATCTTCAACATGATCTACTGATCGTATCATCAGCAGAAGTTTGCACTAAATAAATGAGAAATCGGTTTTTTGTGTAGTTGTAATCCATTTAAACTGTTTATTTAGCGTATATTTTGACTAATCATATAATTTCTAGTTCAACATGAATATTTAAATATCTAAACCTATTATTACAAGTCCATATATCATGCTTACAGGATATCGAAAAATTATAGGACTTCGCATACACTCATGTAATAATATTTATTTCACTGCGAGAAAATAATGGTATTGGATTTTTTGATTGCCTGTTTAGATGAGCATGGTTGTCTATTATCTCTTACCATTGTCGATTCTCTTTTTCTTTCCTTCTATAGATGATAATGTGATGAAAATGAAAAATTTTTATTTCTATCATATTACCACCTAGGCAAGAATCGACAATAGCACGAGATAAAAGATAATTATGCTCATCTAAACAAGTAATCAGCAGTTCAATAACATTAGTTTTTCATAATGAAATAAATATTATAGTACTACTATATCCAGATATTCTATAAATATTGGATACTCTGTAATGAATAAGTCTTCTTTTTACTTCAAACTATAATCTTCAATTACATTTTATTTTTAAGATGGATAATTCTAATGAATTGAATGAAACAAGCATAGAACTATCATTTAAAAAAAAAGAATTATTTTTCTTGTAATTATTCTTTCTATACAATTCTTCGGTTCATCAAATCGAAACGAATCATCATTTGCAAATAAATCTGAATAAATATTTTTCTAAATTAATAAAACGAACATTCATAATAGCAATTTCAGCACCTACATCAACATCGACTAAAATTCGAATAACGTTGAACTACATTCAATTGCTGATCGTCTTGGTAATCCTATGTATATATTGCATATATCACGAACTATTCCTAATAAAGTTTCAATGAATTTTCAAATGAAATCAATTGATCAAAACATGTGGTTATCAAATGAAGAAGTTAATAAATTAAAAAAGATTACTACTCAATATAATGTTTGTACATTTATGCCTGAATTATTAATACCAAATACATTTAAGACATTTGAAATTGTTAGTTATTGGCGATCTTATTCATATTTTGATGCTTATCAAAAAGAAATTCGTCAATTTTCTAGTTCTCATAGTAAAACATTAATTCGATTAGCTGACTATTTAACTAATATAATGAAAAATATTTGTTCAACGTGTTTACCTTTACCTAACAGAACACATAAAGGACTTCGTCAGGCTTTTCAAACACGTTATAATATAGCATGAATAAGTATTTATATACGTTAACGTGATTTTCGTAGACGACATTTTTTATCGCAAGTTCGTTTTTTGTTGTTGCAAATAATGATAAAGAATATTGTGAAAAATTATTTCATACAGAACAACAAACTCAAAGAATTTTTATACTTCCGAGAAAGTTTTCATATCTGCTGATGATATGATGGCATTATCATTATGTCATTATTCAATTGTTACAGGTGGTACATATGGATTTTGAACTGATTATCTTAGTGGCGGAGAGGTTAGACATGATATTCGATATAATGCTGGATGTTCACGATCGGATTATTGTCTACCATGGTTTATGCTAATAGAACCACTTGTTCATAAAAAAGTATAATATCAGAAGTTTAAATTTTATATTAGTATGTGTCATTTTGTTAGATGAATTTTTGTTATGTAAACTCAGTAGCAAAGGGCCCTAATTCATTAATGACGATTAACCATCATATCATCACCTGGGATCCATACGAACCTCATACACGTCAATAATAGTATTGTACGCAGGTGACATGGTATTAAAGATTGTTTTTTTAGATATGCTATTGTGAGAGTTAGTGGAATATACTAGCGATATCAGCTAATTCAAATCAGTCATTGGTGATACGGTATATGAGCTCAATGTTCATGTAAACGCGTTTTCACCACCTGGGATTTGCCTAGATCTCATGGCATTAAACTCAATAAACTTTTCTAATTTTTGGTCTAATGTTTTAATTTAGTTTTTATAGTATTCTTGGTCATTGCAGAAAACTTCAGAAGCTCGTATCATAGGTTTTGTATTAGTGCAAGGGGAAAACAAAGCGATGATCTATAATTTACTTTTCTCAATATGATTGATATGGTTAGGATCGCACCTCCTGCTGCATGGATAAGGAAAAAATCCTCGAATGACGGAATATTATATCAGTGGGCATTGTTTTTGCTACATTTATTGGTGCACGCTTGAGTAATTGTTGTCAGAATCCGCGAGCAATTGAACGAACTATTCTTCTAGCTATGCCAATAATCGGACTGATAATCATTATTTTACTGGCTGCCATTGCATTATAAGGGGTGTAAAGAATCTCTGTTAGTATTGCTGAAGAGAATGAGATAGAAAAGTTGCTACTCATTGTACTAATGATCATGTTTCTTGCTGTCGTGATCTTCACAAGCTCATTTTTCACTCATATTTGAGAAGCTGTTGAGACTTTATGAAGACAACGATAAAAAAAGGAAAGAAAACGTGATGAACAGTACTCAGGTAAACTACTCTTATGTTGATTCTTCTGGCAATGATGTCCTGTGTAAAATCCGTACAGTGGCAATGCAACACATAGAAAATTTGATCCATCTCAATTCAATAATGCAGATGGGGTCCGTACGGACTTCAGATAGGAGCCAGGTTACTTACTATTCGAAGGTGGTGATATGAGGATTAAACTAATTTTTCGTCCATCCGTAAGCCTCACGAAAAAACTCTTCCAACTAATAAGTTCCGTTTGACCTCATATATTGCCTATAGATAGAACTCATAGTGTAAATATAAATTGCTAAAGGGATTTGTATCACTAGGGTTTTCTTCTCGGATTATGCTCATTTTACTGATTGTTCTATCTATAGCAGAATATTACCAAAAACAAAACTGCAACAAGGAATTTTCATTTGAAATTTCATGCAACAATAGATGTCGTGATCTTTATGATATCTTCCAAGTTTCACCTTAAATGGTCACTTCTCCACAAAGATAACATGTTTGTAAACATCATTACTTTCTCACAAAAATTTGAAAAATAGCCTATTTTTTAGTCATCCGATATCTTAAGAAGAAAACACTCCTTTGAGTTGACACTTTCAGAATATAATAAGAACCATGTGACCTATTGATGAGTGAAATAGCAAATGAAAATTCAATAAAATGAGTATAACTCGACAAGATAAAACTAATGGGATGAAGTATTGTAGAGTTTTTTATCTGCATTAGGATTCTTATATGTGAATAAAATATAGGCTCAAACGGAAGTTATCAGTTGAAAGAGTTTTCTCGTCAGTGAGATTAGTAAGAATTTGAAAGGATAAAGGTGTATGACCCTTCTCACTAAAGTTATGGCTATTCTATTGAGTATTCAGCATTTAAGCAGGATATTGATGAGGATATTGAATTTCGATCTGAAATTTTGTTCATATATGCATGTCATGACTATTACAAGATCCTGACATCCTGGAATAATTTGAATGCTTCTTTCTTGAAATATAAAAGGACTAGGGTGAATAAGGTCATTTTTCTGTTCTCAACAAACTTGGCTTTTTTTTGTTATCGATTTGTGGTAGCTACGAGAATTGCTAGAAAACGTTTTACCTTTGATTTTATTGAAATTTATATTGGTGAATAGACTCAAGTGCCCTGGTTATGAATATCAGTATATAAAATACTCCACGTGTTTTATTAAACAAGAAAAACAATCTCTTTTCAGGTGCTTCTTGAGTTTTATATCCAGTCTTTCTCCGATGCATCTTTTCCATTGATTGTTCTAATGTCATCAGTAAAAATTTGTCATAGCTAAACTAACGTAAGTTACTCGAATATGAAGTATCAATATTCCTTAGCAGCATAATCGGCTATAAAAATTCAGATTTTCAGTCTAAACTCTACTTTCCTTAATCTTCAACCAAAGCTAGGAGTTTCGAAACCTCATAGATGTGAGATGTCATTAGGCATCAGGTCCTACTGCAAATTGATAAAAAACAAGTTCACTTTTTTGGGGGGTAAAAAGTGAATTTGTTTGTCCTTGTCTTTACTTAGAAAACTTGATTCTCAAGACATTCTATTGAAATATGAGTGGTATTGAAAATATTTGTTCCAATATTGGAAACTCAATAAAATCGTCATAACTTTGAAAACAAAACTCACGAAACCCTTGTCCCTTAAGACTTTCACTAATCTTACAGATGCTGACTAATGGGCGAAAAGCCAGTTCAATTGGGATATGGAACTAAAGGTCCTTTCCGGTCTGGATCCGTGAATGCCATCTTCTTTTTTGTTGTTGTTTGTGATTACACGTTTTTGTGGACGCGCTACTCCTCAGATGAGAAATACAACAACAACAGCATATAACTGTACGTTAAATTTGTTTCTTAGACTAGCGAATAAATAGTTAAAACGTTGATCCTTCACATGTTCATGTACATGGAGGATGCCAGGTATTGGCGGAAAAAACTCGGATTTGGACTCGCCCGAGTCCGGGTCCAATTTCATAATTTTTATTTGCGCCCCGATGGATCGATCTTTTAAAGGCCTTACTTCGTCAAATTCATTTAATATTCGAGAACACTTTCATTATTATGTTGCTTGAAAAACTTTTATGTAACTCTTTGTATTAGTGTTATAGTATAACTCAAATATGCATATCTAGTATTTAGCTTTTCTCTCCTTCTTTTCTCCTACTATCATACATAGATGACACATACGATATGCGTATATGTCTTTTCTTCTTTCCTTTCTTTTCCTTATGTTGATATTGTGTAGGTATTTTCTTTCTCATCATATTTTTTCCAAGTAACCTTAGATTTTGTCCTACTTCATTTATCTATATATAGTAACTTCAGAAATATAAAGATGAAATTTTAGAACTGATCTGTTAGCTCAATTTCCCGTAAACAATTAATTTCATATTATCAACTAATTATTCATATGATAATTTAAATTTATTCGTACTTATAGTCTATGATGATTTGAAGACCTTGTCGAATGTAGAGCAATACCTAAACTGTTATAAAGTGTTACCAATGTTTATCAAAGGATAATTTGACAATAGAGGAATAGTCAATCGAAAGGAAGAATATACAAATAATCATCTATATTAATAGTGTAGCATTTTGCTAAACATAATATGAATTACCATTCTTTGTTTCTGTGGTTTTGATTCGTTCATTTTTAAATATATGACTTATTAGACACTTAAACTACATATCAATATTAATAATGACTTGTTTTGAATCTATTTATTGATAGACAATGATATTTTATTGCAAAATTTATTTTTGCAATTTGTACGTACGTAAAAATCTTTCGAGAATTTCGAGCACAACATAGAACTCACCTAACAGTTGATTTAAAATACCCAAACAGAAGTGGTGTGATGAGCTTGAGCTATTTCGAATCTTAAACTTGAAGTTTAGTGTAGAAAAGATTACTAAAAAAATAAACAAAAATTATTAATATTTAGTCTTGAATATACAAAGAGTAAATATATGGCTAATGAGTTTTAATGAAGCAGGCCCTTATTTCTCTCTAAATTGAAACTCTAATCTATAGCAGTATGTTATCTTCTCTAAATTAGATCTTCGACTAATTATTTGACAGTAAGCTAAAACTCTCTCGATATATTGGGGTATTTTAACATCACATATCGAGAAAGTGTCAGGTTCGATTGCTTAAAGTCTCTTAGAGTAATAACAATTTTATAGTACGAATCGGAAACATTGAAGAATCTTTCACATCTCTAACGTTATTCGAACACTTCAACAGATAGAATTAACTGTTCTTTTTTGTATTTTGAATACTGATCCTTAGGATTAGTGACTCTCGTAGCTTGTTCTTTTCTAATTAGATCTTCATCACAAAAGAAGACCATTGCTTTCATTATCAAAATTCAACCGTCTTTTTATAGAATTTCTCACTTTCATCAAGTCATACATGTCTAAAAAAAAAACCTACGACTAAGAAAATACAAAAAGGATCACAAGGGTCATCAAGTACCAAGTATCTTCTGTCAAAGAAAAAAAAGAAAGAAAATTGACTTTGTCTCTTGAAGTACTTGAATAGCATTGGAGCCTATATATATAACACAGCAGTCTAAATAAGTACACAAGGTTTCATCTCAATACAACATAGAAACTTTGAAATCCTACTTTGAAAGAGAAACAAGCCTTAAACCAATATGTTTTTCCCTTATTCAAACATTCTATGTTGTTTAGTTGATGTTTTTCATCTGACTCTTCCTACTTTTACTTCTCCGGAATGGCCTCACACTTTTGATATACTTATTTGCACTAAATAAGGTTGCTTTAGAAGAGACATGTGTTAAATATTAGAGAAAATATTTTAAAACTTTTTCTCTTGAATTAACAATGGAACTCTATGGACATAACAGACTATACTGAACTTAAATTCAATTAGCTAATCAGAAAAGTGACATTCAATTACATATTTACACATGTAGAAACATTTTGTAAAGAAAAAAAAAGAAAACATTTTTAATTGTAGAAAAAAATGGAGCTTTTGATGTGTTGATAACACTAATGTAAATGCACTTTCTGTGCTTAATCAAGCAGACACACTAAATTTTCTTTTTCAATTTTCTTGAAACCTCGTTATAACTCAAAGTTGTATGATGTAAAATATTTACAATGATAATATTTTTCTGCATATATGCTATGTTGTATAATATATGAAGAAGAAAAATAAGTAACTTGTTTATCTAATCTTTCTATGTTATTCGAATATCAATTTATTCGGATTAATAGGTTATTAGATTTTTGAAAATAAAAAAATGCACATTGTAAAGATATTTGTCAGACGACTACAATGTATTTCATATTAAATATTTCATTCTAGACAATTTAATTAAGTCAAAAATGTATATCTAATTTATTTAAGTTATATTACATAATTTTTTAAAATGCCTTCAATTATATATTGCGAATAAACAATATTATCACGATGTTTTTTTATTTATAATCTTTAAAGAATAGCACTACTTTATATTTGATTGTTTCATATGACAAATGTAGAAAAAAAAAGATTAGATAACTGAACGTATGAATTGATAAGAATAAAACTTTTTTTATACGAGTACAAATATAATAAATAAAAATATTTAAATGCAATTATACATTATATGAAATAGATATTAGTTCGAACTACTTAAGAGCTGGATATACTATTAAACAAATAAGTAGTCCAATTGAAGAACACATTACAGCACTATGCATTAAATCACCAGCTGTTAATGGTGTTGGAGGAGGAACGTTCGCAGTAGATGATGTTGGATATTTCAGTTTAAGTGATACATTAGCAATATTAGCTGTACTTTGATTTGTTTTTTCCAACTATATATATATATATATATTTAAATAAACGATAGTCTCGTTTTTCGATATTAACTTTTTATTTTGTTTTTTAACTTACATAATCTTTTACTGGCCAAAATGTTCGACATTTAGGGCAAGTAAATTTTCCTGATTTGAACCATGATCGCATACATGTCTCACAAAAATTTTGTCGATGTGTACAAGTAATTAATATAATATCAGTAGGCTTTGCGTCGAAACAAACTTCACAAGAATCATCATGTTTTTGATAACGTGATGCAGAAAACACACTTAATTGATTCATTGCTATTAGCAATACTTGTTATAGACTGAATGAATTAATTTCGCGTATTTAAAATTGCTAGTGGTTCTTTTTTTCTTAACCTTTTTTATCCACTACGAATGAAAAAGAGTGACGAATATTTCAGAAAGAAAAAAAATTTGCCCACTTACATCCAAGCATAGACTATGGCGCAATAAAAAGCAAAGAATAACAGCATTTCGTTGTCATTCACCTATGTTTGTATGTATAAGGAAGTCAAAGAAAAAGAAAAAAAAATAGCCAAGATAAAAAGAAAAAAAAGGTAATGTGTTTTTGCTTTTCATAAACCATGAGGAGCAACAGGCTCGAAGGCTGGTAAGATATACATATTTTCCCAAACATGTGACAGACATACAGATGCATGAAAACGAAAAAAAATCTGAAGCGGTGTTGCAATAGCAGCTATAATTGACCATGGAATAGTATGATAAAAAGCTAATTGAAATGGATTAGCTTCATGTTTTGTTGTTGTTGTTGTTTCTTCAAACCATAAACTAAGATCAAGCATTATAAGTAATGTTATAACTTCACGTGCTGGATATTGATGTCTACTTAATCGACTAAGACGTTTACGTAATGCAACCAGAATGAAAAATGCATGAACAGTTGCTTCAATAAATTCTAAACCGAAAAATGGAAAATTTATAAATAATTTCAATTATAATATACCTAAAACAACGATTGCTATTTTAAGATAAGCAATCCATGTTGTTCGATTCTTGTTATTAAGTAATGCGAAAGCACTAAAAATTGTATATAAATAAGTTCCGGTTAATGAAACAACAATTAATACATCATCAAAACCTAAAAGTAAAAAACCGCAATTCAATATACATAGGGTAGTCAAAAAGTTCTGCAACTTTCAAGTCATTTACTCATACAGAAAACATTTTGCTAATCTTTTTACAGTGAATGTTCGAAGTAGTCCCTGTAATGTTCAGCCCAACGTTTCATCCTTTCAATACACTTCTAGAATGTCTTTAGATATTTTTGTATAGGTATTGAATTGACCTCTTTTATTATTGCTGTAGCTAAACTTGTATCATGTGGATATGTATGAAGGCTACGTTTCAAAAAAATCTAACAACCAAATATCTGAAAGAGTAAAGACAGATGTACATAGCGAATGAACTAAAGCTTAGATTATTTTCTCTTGAAAAGAATTAAAATTGAGAAAAATATCTTGCATATGTGATATTGCATTTTTACAATGCGAATTTTTACTATGTTTTTTCTTATGTAAATTTCTGACTAATATCTTCTCATGTTCATCACATCAGTTTATGTAATAACTATGTCAACGACGATAATAATCTAATCAATACTAATATGTGGATAATCATTCACTAGATCTTTAATAGCATCGACATTTTGTTGAGTAATGACGATTATTTGACGACCATTTCGAGGATCATCTTCCAACGACTCCCAAATCCTTGAGAATCGATGAAACCAATGATTAACTGTGCTATATGAAACAACACTTTATCTACAAGCAACAGTTAATTCATCATGGATTTGTGTAGCTGTTAAACAAAATAACAAACAAATTTTTATATTATGGGCGTATGTATTGTTTTTCAAGCAGAAAACAAAGGTAACTAAAAAATCGACTAAAAATTTCCCGTAACAGACACTTGTAAAAATTCATATTGGCGATTTAATACACAACAAAAGTTGCCACTAGAATAAGCCAATATGAGGGACAAAATCAGTGAGAACGAAATTTCAGAGAGCTGTTTTTAGGACTTTTTAACTAGCCTAAATAAATTTCAATTAAAAAAAAATCAATGTTTTATTTATTTCATACGTGTAGTCGTTCTCTTATATTGTAATTTTCGAATTTTCATTAATGCCCATAATGTTGCCGTTAATGAAGTAATTAATAAACTTAAATTAACAATTTCAACAATAGCAATACTATATAAAATTTTTTTCGGAGTTTTTGGTATTGATGTTAAGGGACCATGAGCTAATGGTGGTGGAGAAACAACTAAATGATGCCGAGAAGATAACGTTGTTGTTGTTATATTTGCTATTATGATTCCACGAGAATGAATTCTATTAGAATGAAAATTTTCGCCATGAGTTGTTAATGCTGATACAGCATGTATGTCATCACCAATTTTATTTCGAAAAACAGCATAAAGAATAATTGATATGACTGTACACGAAAAAACAATCATACCAGCAAATAAACCTTTAATTGATGCATGACAATTAACCATAAAAACATTTTTTGTTGATGCTTTATCAGACATTTTATAGGCAAATGTTTTACCTATATTTTCCCAAATGAGATAGAAAAGCTAAAATATAAGATCATTTGTTTGAAAATGAAAACATTCTCATGAAATATATTACAGTTAAAGACATAAGACTAAATTCAATTGTACACGGATATAGAAGAGGTTTTAGTCTCATATAACCTTCACTAATAAAAGCATTCATTTCTCGAGCTTCTTCTATTGATTGTAGACAATGATATGGAATTGTTGATGAACGATAATTTTGATTAATTGAATGATGACTCCCTTTTCATTTGTTTTTTTTTTAATGAAAAGAATATTTGATCATAGAAAAGATCAGTTTTATTTACCATTTATTGTATCACTACCACCACCGACAACATGTGCGATTGCCATTTCATGAGCACCTATTTCCAGTATTTGAGATTTTGTTTCAACTACAACCATCCGAAACCTAATAGAAAAAGCAAGTCTTGCTAGATTTTCATTTCGTTGCATTATAACATTTAACAAAACACTAAATTAAAGTATTTCAACTTGAAAATATGACTTAGGATCTTCTGAAATTTTTTATCATAACTATTTTTGTCGAGATCGTAAGAGGTATAACGAGCTATAAATTAGGTAGCAACACAATAGAAAATCTGAGGCCGAGTCGCCTCTCTCCCAGGACCTATTCTAATTTTATATACCTCGCCACAATATTATCTGATTATGTTTCTTTCACTTTATGTCAGAGAAAGGAAAATGGTGTTTCAAAATTCGGTTTCTCTCGAAAGTTACCACGAAATTGTAAAAAATTGACTGAAAGTCGAACATTTTTGAGGGCGAGGAGAAGCTCTCTTCACATCGAGAACATTGGTCAGAACTATTGTTTTACATCTGAATATTGTTATTTTACTTTGTACTCAGAGCATAACAAAAGTACTTAACGTACATAATGCTTTCATTTACGTTAGGCTAACATTTGTAGAAAATTTTTGTATATTTAAATGTAATCTTATCATAATAGAAAGTCTTCAAAGCTTTACATCTTCTCACTAATATTAAATAAATTATGTAAAGTTTCATAATATCGATAAAAATGGATGGTTCTTTATGAACTTTTTTTATAAGAAGAAAATCTTCGATATTTTCTTTATCGTCAGCAAAAAAACAAGAATTAGCGAATTTTGTTAAAACATAATGAACCTATTCTAAATTCTTGTAAAATACATGACTTTTAGAATACTATAAATATGAAATTTTTTATATTATAAAATAGATAGATCACGTACCATACACATAAATTAGTAACAACAATATGCATAACAGCTATTCGAGCGAGACCTTCATGTGCTCGAATGATTAACTAAACAATAAAACAATCGATTTATATTTTTCTATAAATTTTTTTTTTTGTTTTATAACATTTAATTTAAAATAGATATACATACATTTGAATGTTTAAAAATAAAGAAGAATTGAATAAAACTAAATAGTAATCTTGAACAATCATCCATAAGAGCTGTCCATCTTGAACAAGAACGATTTTCAAGATTACTTAATATTGATAAACCTGAATGTATAACAGTTCCAAGACAAAAAACTAAAAATCAAACACATAGTTTCTTTCAATAGAATTCCTTCAATTGTTTGTTTCTTTTCTTTTTGTTTTTTTATATTACTTCCGATTCCAACACGAATATAAAGACCACCAGCTGTCGAATGATCATCATAATTATAACCCATAACACGTTGTACAATACTATCTTTTCGATGACGTACATAAGTCCTTAAATTATGTACACCACCAGGATCTAATGCAAGACGTCTAGTTAGAACACTTCGTGTTCTATCATAACGTTTTCTTAAAGCACTTGATGATATTGCTGATACATCATCTAATGATTGTGATTTTTTATTAGTAGGACGTAAACTTTTATTATCATTATCATCATCATCTTCATCATCATTATCATTATCGTGAGTTGGTTTAAATGAACTCATTTCATTTTGTTCATTATTATTTTCATCATCATTATCTTCCGATTGAAATTCATCCGACTCATCAAATAATTGTAAATTAAATGATGGTGCTGGTGGTAATTGAGATATTTGTTCATTTGATATTACTGCTCGACGTTTATTATCTACTAAACGTGAACTAGGATTACGTGCTGGTTTATGATTTAAATCTAATCTATTGATTGCTTTTGAATTTAAATCAAATTTATGTTGATGACGAACTATATCGACTATACAAAATATTATCCAACTTATTGATACCCAATAAAGATATGTAAAATAAATCTATAACAAAATTTATATTTTTAATTTAGAGAAAAATTTTCTTTTTCAAGTTTTACCTCAGCTAAATGTCGAATATTTCCAACTTGTTCTGTTGGTATAATAGCATGTGATATTGAAAAAGCCACACCACCAATAAAAATGACTATTAAAAAAACAAACAGAATTTTTCATGAAAAATCAATAAAGAATTTGTTAAATAGAGATTAATGTTTAGGTGACCATCCTCCTCTTTTTTGACCGTTTCTGACTCTCGAAGATAGTATAAATGATCAAGCTGAAATTTTTACATAAAAAAATGAGAAGATATATGTTTCAGGAAAAAAAATTGAAGTAGCTTTTTATGATTTTCTTTTGAGAAAATCTGGTTGCTGATGACTCCTATCGAAATTTGTTCAATCAGATAGTGTGAGAGGGATCCTAAGCAACTAGAATGCTGTCCTATGAAAACCAATTTTTTCTCAGATAAAACGACAAAATTCACTTGAAAAATTCTTCTTTAAATATGTATCTCCTTATTTTTGGTATAAAAATTCCAGCTTGATCGATTACATTGTGTTCGAGAACCAGAAATAGCCAAAAAAGAGGAGACACCCTTAGGTTTGTCAATGCGTAGAGAACTGATGCCTTCTCATTTGCGAACATAAAACCTAAATTCAAAAACTACTTAACTCTATTTCAATGAGTTTTTTTCAAATTTTAGTTATTTAAATAAAAGAACAAAATGAAGTTTCAGATTTTCGTCTTTTTATTCTTGAAAATTTACTCATAATAATTCTAAGAATACTTATACATTCACTTTTAATTTTAACTAGCTGCAGCTTATAGAGTTCACTAAATATCTCATTGCACTATTTCGTTTTACCACACCTTTCGAATCACTTTATGAATTCTATAGAATGAAAAAAGTTATAACAAAAATCGATTATGACATAAAATTATTTTAGTAATAACTATTAATCATATACTATCTCCCGAGTACAAAAATACTGTTATTTAACTGAGTGACGTTTTTTTGAAGTATATATCAGATATTTCTAGAATGATTAATTAGAATTTTTCTCAAATATTGCTAATGAACTACAGATAGGTTTAGCACTATTTTTCTTTCAATAGAAAATTCAGATTGTAATAAATGCTAATCAAAATTTCAAGACATAGAATAAGTACTATTTAAAATAAATTTTATTTTCTCTTTTGTATTTTGATTGCCCTATATTAGTTATAAACTAACTAAAAAGAAATCTCTTCATATCTAATTCATACTTACCCAAACCATAAAGTATGCTGAGGATTTTGTAAGCATCTATATTTTCGGCATTGCTTCTATAGACAAAATAAAAAAATAAAAATAATAATAGAACTTGTTCAGTATAAAAACAAAACACAATTTTCAAAAATCAACACAAATCTCGAATGTAGATTCTCATGATGATTCTTTCTTACTTTGTTTTTCGTTCAATTTATATGCTTATACTGAGCTGACATGATACAAGATATTGACTCATTGAATTTACATTTTAATATAAACTTTAAACACTCAGATTACTATTTACTATAGAATGTTCATTTGTTTTAAGATCATCATTTATCAAAACAAATGAAATAAAAGTTCTGCATGAATTTTGATTTTTGATGTAGCGCTGCAATGCAATATCGTAAAGACTTCATGCTATTTTGTTTTGAAAATGTTTTCAGAAGGGTACAAAAATTTTACGAAGAAACAAGTTTAAGAGGACACTCATAAGGATGTCAAGGAGCTGAAGCACTGATCAATATTTTTATTTTTGAATTTTTATATTATTCGGAAGGTTATCATCTGAAACTATCAAACCCAAAATTTTATCTCATTTCAATATTTTATTATAAAGTTAGCCTTGATCGACTTTTCATCCTTATCTACCTATTATCAAAAACATGGTGATTAAGCGTTTCGTAAATATCTTCTAAAATAATACTTACGCAAGGCAGAAAATTTCTTCATATGATCCATTAAAAGATAGATTATCAATAGCTAAAAAATGGTCTTTTTAAATTATTGCATATCATTGATTTACTAAGACGATGAGTGGAAAATGTGATAGTTAAATAATCTATAATATCCGTTTGTTGACAGTACCTTTACTGTCATTTTTTTGAAGTCAACTGATATCAAACTGAATTTTTTAAATGCTATGCAACCTTTAGTTCTCTACAAAATAGTAAAAAGGTATTGAGAAAGAAAAGTTTACCCTCAAGGTAATATGAGGCTTGCACTCTCAATAGCAATGTAAATAGCCTTAAGAAAAACATTGTCGGCCATTTTTCAATGTTCTTTATTGATGACAATTTTCATCTCGTAGATACTCGAACTTGATCCAGACTAGAATTATATGGATAGTTCGCTCAAAAAAAGAACGCAAAAATTTTCGCGAAATCTGAAAACAATCATCCATTTACTTGAAACAGAATTCTGATCACAACCATAAGATTAAAGTTCATTATTATTGGTAATTTTGTAGCATAGGATTGACTTCTGAATCTCATACGCTTGTCATGGATCCTCTAGTTCTTCATTAAAAAGATGCTCTGTATATAGTACTAGCTAACAGATGAAAATAAACTTCGATCATGTGACCGTGATCAGCATTCAATGTTTTATCGAAATGAATGGTTATTATTGAATGCCACAAAAAAAGCTATTTTTCGAAATACTCGCGGTATCCGTCTGGGATATAGGGGTCGAAATTTTTTTTCTTTCGTTTTTCGAAAGACCTATCAATATGATTCTAATCAGGATCAAGTTCGAATTTCTAAGAGACTCAAGTTATCATGAAAAAGAACATTGAAAAGTGTCCGACAATGTTTTCCTTAAGACTATCTACATCGCTATTGAGAGTGTAAGCCTCATATTACCTTGAGGATAAACTTTTTTTTCGATATCCTCTTACTATTTTGTAAAGAACTAAAGGTTGCATAGCATTTAAAAAATTCAGTTTGATATAGTTTGATTTTTAAAAAAGAGACAGTAAAAATACTGTCAACAAACAGATATTATAGACTATTTAATTATCATATTTTTCACTCATCTTGTCTTAGTAAATCAATGATATACAATAATTTAACTAGCCCATTTTTTAGCTATTGATAATCTATCTTTTAATGTATCATATGAAAAAATGCTCTGACTTATAGAAGTATCATTTTGGAAGATATTTATGAAACACTTAATCGCTATATTTTTGATAATAGGTACATGAAGATGAGAAGTTGATCAAGGCTAATTTTACAATAAAACATTGAAATGATCTAAAAATTTAGGTTTGATGGTTTTAGAAGATGCTCTATCAAGTACATATAAAAAATAAAAATATTGACCAGCACCTCGGTTTCTTGACTCTTTTATGGGCAAAGTTCATCGCATTGGTTCGGATCTGAATCTCAAAATTTTTGAACTTAACGAGCTCTAGCTATGGTTGCTCTCTTAAATATGTTCCCTTGTAAGACTTTTGTACTCTTTCGAAAACATTTTTGATCAGAGTTTTTCATATATTTGTGATCTAAACATTTTATTCTAACTAGGAACCTGCGGGTCCTTCTAGATCCGGATTCAAAGTTTTTATATTTTTCTCGGGCGCGGGTTCAACCTTTTATTTTTTGTCGGACATGGTTACTCATTTTTGTGAATCCGTTGCTCCCTAGATGGGAAATATAGTAACAAGATATAACTGTACGTTAAGTTTTTTTCTACGAGAGTAGCGAATAAATCGCTCAAACCTTGATCCTTTACTTGTTCGTGTACACGAAGGATGAGAGATATTGATGAGAAAAACCTCGGGTTTAGACCCGGATCTATAGAAAACATGAATCCGTAGATCCCTAACTCTAGCACAAAACAAAAAAAAGTCAAGTATCTACAATATTGCATTGCAACACTATAGAAAAAATAATAATAATAAATGCAGAACTTTTGTCCCTATTCATTATGTACAAAGAAAAATAATACAAATCTTGTACCATTGTCTATCATAAATAATAACTGACGCGAGAAAATATAAATAGAAAATACGGAAACATCTACCTTTTGTGTTTATGAAATTTGGATGTAAGTTTTTGTTGTATTTCATTTTCACTCTTAGCCATTTGTGTATATATATTATATATATCCACGTGTTTAAGGTGAAAACATTACTTTCGAATAAATCATATGTATATTTTATGTATCATCAAGTTATTAGACACATTCCTTGCAATATGATTTATCATTTCATTACTTATATAGAAGCCTTCGATTTTTGTCGTTCTCTTGTTGTATCTTTTTTTTTTACAAGTGAATGCCTATTTTACATTACATAGAAAATGAGAAATATGTTTCTTTTCTTCGCTTACATATCTTTTTGTACATGCAATTGTCCAACTAAATTAAGATGAAATATTGCGACTATTATATACTTGAGTAATGTTTTATTCACTCTATATTGATATTCGTTTATCCTCTTGAAAATAAAACTTTTTCGTTAGAAAGATTGCTTCTGTTTTGTATGAAAGATTTTCTTTTATTCGGATAGAATAAGCATCTCACATATGTTTATATTTTTCGTTTTTAATAAATAAAAATGAGAAGAAAAACAAGGTAACATTATTACGATGGTCATGTGAAACTCTTTCTCATTAGAGTTTTATTAAGGAAGAATGACTACAAATTTGCCCATGACAGATAGTTATCATCATGTTCGCACTTGCATGCTCTTTTTTTTCGCATAATATAAATGTACTCAAGTGACAAAAAAATAGTAATTTATTCTTTGTTGTTTTGGTTTGAAATTTTGTCAAAGGTTCTTTTTTTCTTGCAAGTAATAGAAGAAAAAAAAATAAAGTAATTTTCATAGAGTCCTTACAAGAACTATAATGTCTAGTGTGATTATTTCGAGTTCAATAGTAAAAGAAAGACATATAGGAATAATTAATTCTCAAAAGACAAATTAGCTTGTTTTTTGGAAAATCGTACTTTAACGTTAGCAATTAAATTTAAAATAAAAATAGTTTTCAAGTGTGTTATAAAATATTTGAGCAACTCCAGATATCAAAGTGAACAATAAAAAAAACTTAGCATAAGAATTAACTAAATTTAAATGAGGTTTATTGGTTTTACTCGATAAACTCATATGTTTTGAGATAAAAAAATCGAGATCTTCTTGAGTTTTTACGAATATGATCAATAGTCGATCAAAGTTAGCTACGGTTATTTATCATAGTTATTCATATCGCAGATCATTGATTGAATCTGCAATATATATGTATATGTATATATGTCAAAATATGATCACTGTAACGGAAAATTGACAGTTAATGATAAAAAATTTTCTATTATTTCATATATTTTGTCAATGTACAGTCAAAAAAAATAATTATTCTTTTGATCTATTCTCATTAATATCTATGATGTTTTTTTTCTATTTGAGTCAACATTTTATAAAATCAATAATAATTGACTAACATCTGCTGAAAGATAGCTACACAAATATCTAAACAGTTATATCGTAACACTTATTCATTTTTAATAGATAACGTGATATAAAACAAATGTATCTAATATTAATCAATCATTTAAGCGAAAAATATCAAAATTGCATTTTATGGGCACTATTTATCGTTCGATCAATTGATTTGATTTGATTGAAATAAGCAATCATAAACCACAACAAAAATACAACTAATAAATCGTCTTTTTTTTCACATACCCTTTAAGTGTAAATGGATGATTTGACCAATACGATTGTCTTAATAATGCACCTAATCCATATTGTCTTTGTGTATTGAAAATATGATCATTCTCTTTATGAATATCATGTAATCGATCATTATCTATAGGATTATGTTTTAATTCAATATTGTCTATTAAAGGTGATGATTCTGTTGTTGGAACAACAATTGATGGAATAAGTTCTGTTTTATCATCATCTTCATTTATCATAGGTGTATAATAAACACTTGAACGCGATGATATTGATAGAGGTCGACATGAAGAATTTGATGATTTAAGAATACCATGATTTACACATGGAAGACTTAAATTTGAAGGTATACGTTTACATGTTGGATTAGATTTTTGAATAAATGAAGAAGTACGACGTGGGATATCAGAATTATCTTTTGTTTTTTTATTTGGTACTTCCAAATAATTCATTGGAATGTTCGATGTTGTTGACATAGTATGTTCTTTAAAATACCTTATCTTTTGATAGATTTTAATAACTTACTCAATGCCTATTTCCGCTTTGTTACAATAAAAACGATATGACAATCTTTTCCTTTTTTGATTGTTTCTCTCTGATTTTTACTATGTGATTGAGTGTAGTAGTAAGTGTTACTTCAATCGTTATATATTTAACAACAAAAAAAAAAAGAAAGAAAATATGCACGCTTCATATGATTTTATGATGACATACAATGGTGGGTAAGAAAAAGAAAATAAATCGATTCACATAATAGTCCATCATCATTGGTTTTTATCCAGTAGAAATTCATTTTAATTATTTACAATGGGAAATGTTTTGATATAGTTACTGATTTCTTACTACTGTAATTCATCGAGACTGTTCGATAGATATTTAATGTAATGTTTACGAATGATGAATTTGGTATTGTTTGAATATATTGAGTATTTAAAAGAGAATTGTTCGTATTCTTATTGTTGATATAGTTTCATGCATCAAATATTTCATGAAAAGATATAAACTATATAGGAATATAAAAACCAATGATCTTCATCAATAGAAAGAAAATAAAAGACAAACGAGTTGCGGTTGTAAGACTTGAATGAAGAGCTAGACGAATCTTTATTAATATTGGAAATTATAGGTAATTGCACATTAATAATTGTTCACATCGGATGTTGTCTATCAGTAATAGATCAATCGTATCAGCAGAGGTTCATATTTTAAGGATATTCTTCGGTATTAAAATATATGAATGGGTTTTTGTTTTTTTCTCGATACTTTGCTATTCATCTTTAAAGGATTTTTTTCCGCCTTATTTTACTTTTATATTTTATTTCCTATCGAATTCTTTTTTTATATTCATTTTTTATGATGTGACATAAATCATAATCGTCTCAATTCATTGATGTACTGAAGTTGTTTTTTTAACAAAATCAATTATGTAATTTGCTTATAAAGAAAACGATTTTTTTTCCTTTTTTTATAAAAAGAAATATTTAGCTCTATTGTTCTATAAAATCGGTACTTTTTACCACTCAGATTGATCAAATGAATATTCTTGACCATTTTGCAACAATAAATATAGAAATGTCGTGTTCACAAGGCACGGGAAGTAGGTATCAAAATCGTATTTTTTATCAAAAAAATCTCGTAAAATAAAAAAAAGAGAAAGTTCAACATTCACTCGCTTTCAAAAAACTATATTTACACTTTCCGTCGCCACATCTCTGAGTAAATACTGGCAAAGAGATGAATTTTCAGCAGTAAACATACTGTATTTTATAGTAATCCTGCCCATAGTAGTACGGTATCATATTTTCGTTGAATACAGACAGTCAAATATGTGTGTTAATGTTTTTGCAACACAGTCGTATTTCTGTATTCAACATTGTAACGATGTAACACCCGTTTACACATCGTATTTTCAAGGTAACAGAGCGTTTTTTTACCTGGACAGGAACAAAAACATCGAATATTTTGAAATGTATTTCCAGGGTTATCCTGAGTTGAGAAGGAGTTACACTTCAATTTTGAGAAATTTTCGTTTTCTCCGAGTGAAGTTCCAGCATTTTATTCGGTTTTTTTGCTCATAAATTCTAGAAAGAACACTCGAACCCTTCCAATCGTGATGATCTCAGCATAAGTCTGTTTAGTTCTCGAGTAACTTCATTACTACAACAAAATTGAAGTCATAATAAATTAGTGACAAAATAGCTAAAACTATGCAAAAAAAAACAAGGAATCAAAGTAATACAGAAATATTACTGCAGTCCATTCCACAACAAAAAACAATACTCTAGTTGATATTAATGGTGGATACTACTAATTATTTAAACCCAATCTTGTCCAAGATAGTAGACTAAAACTAAACATCTTCAAAGAACAAAGCAAAAGGAAAAAATTTTGCTTTCTTATTAATAATGACATGATTTTATTGTTTAGCAAACTTATAGTTTAGTTTATTCGAATTGTGATTGTCGCTAGTTTACAATTTTCTTATTGGAATCTTTTATCCAATGATATGTATATATATAAATAGAATAATAATAATAGTCATCGATGTATATATCCTTGTACTAAACTAGTTTATTTATCAGAATGATGTTTTCCACTGATGGTTTTTTAACTGATCAATCATTAAGTAAAAATTCCGGTCAAACACATTTGTTTACATCATTTCCAGATTCTGCAGTTGATCTTGATGATGATGAGAATGATCTTTCATCAGAAAATAAGTCAAATACTAATCAATTATATGGATATAATCCATCTAATGAACAACATTCATCTCTTCCATTACCAATAACAACAAATAATATAAAAAATGAACAATTACATATATGGCAAATTGAATATTATCAAAAATATTTTCAAATTGATACACAACAAGTACTTGAACGTTTACTTGCTTCAATAACACCACAACCAAATAAATCTTATTTTAATTCAACAATTCGACATAATCCTGATTTATATGGACCATTTTGGGTATGTATTACATTTATTGTAACTGTAGCTATTAGTGGAAATATTGTTACATATTTTCAATTACCTGATGCTGAGTTTCAAATTGATTTTTCCAAAATTACTTTATCAGCAATTGTAAGTAACACAAAACAAAAAACATTGATGTTTTTTTGTTTTGTTTTTTTTCTTAATGTAAAAATTGATTTATCTATTTCTAGTTTATCTATCTTTATTGGTGGTTAATGCCAACATTTATTTATTGTTTCTTTCGTTATTATCTTAAACGTAATGACTATACATTTCTTGAATTACTTTGTATTTATGGTTATAGTTTAACAATATTTATTCCAGTTTCTATTTTATGGATCATACAAATAACATGGTTACAATGGTTATTAACAATAATAGGATCATTAATAAGTGGAAGTGTTTTAATTGTTACATTTTGGCCAACAGTTAATAATGGACATCAACGTTTTAATGCCTTATCAATGTTAGTTATACTTTTCGTACATTTATTAATGGCTATTTGTATTATGTTAGTATTTTTTCATATATCAGATAAAAATATTAATATGAAAATAGATACAACTATGTTAACGACTATGACATCATCAACAAAGAGTAATGTTTAATCTTATATTTTACATTTCTCTAATAGATATGATTTATTCTTATTAATGTTGTTATTGTTATAGAAGTAGAATAAAGAATATTTTAAAAAAATAATAAAGAATGTATTACTGTTGTCTTCTTTTTTTCATATGTAATCTTCAATTGTAAAGCAAATTTGTTGTGACAAGTTAACTATTGTAAATTTTAAAATCCAAAAGATCTGAACTCTAATTTAATATATTGAAGATGTCATGTATTATTACCCTTTGTGTCTTTAATCACTATAAAAAATCGAATTAATTTTTTGTTGTAGATATTTTTTTATCAAATGAATAATAATTCAATTATCTAAATTATTAACTGTATTATTTTAGATTTAGATTAGACTGCATTCTTTTCCAAGTATTAGAGTAGTTTTCTTGACAAGGAGGTTCTATGATTTTTTTTCTATGACTTCTGTAATAGATGATGTGACGAAATTTTTACAACGTTCTTTCATTTGCAAATGTTCGAGCTAAGAAATAATATAGGATGTGAATTTCCTTATCGGTAGTGTTTCATCCAAATGTTTTCTTCTGGAAGAATGAAACTCTATCCTATATAAAATACTGATGAGAAGGTTCAAAATTTGATTTTCTACAGACTCAAATTTTTTTTCAATTTAAGATGATAGAACAAAAATGAACTTATAGATTGTTTTTATGTGACTTAGTGAATGACTTCTAGTTTTCATAGAAATAGTTTTCATTTTTTTTTAAAGTTCTTTTGAAGTATTTGATAGACACCTAAAAGGCTTCATACTTATAAATAGACTTCATGTTAAATACGCTATAGTTTATTACTGACAAGTGTTCGACAAACAATCTATACTTATATAGTAAAAATCATTTGCCTGAGAGTCTACAACTGAAGAGAAAATCCTTGATTTTTTTTTACAATTTTTGAGTTATTTCCCATTAACTCGTTTTTTAAAACATTATTTTAACTTTGAGTAAAACGGCCGATCAATGATGTAGAAATTTCTAGGAAAATCAACTTGATCTAGTGATAGATGTTATTTATGGAATATTTCTTTTGAAAACAAATAATCCAATGAAGAGAAGATCGTTTTTCTCAAAATAGTATGTTTTGTCGAATCAAAAGAATGCATATTAAAAAGTATTATATTACATATCATCGATATTAATCACATAATAGAGTTCATAATTCCATTTTTTTTTTGTTTCATCGTTTTCGACGAATAAGAATTTCTAGCGAATTGAATTCTGTTTTTTTATTTCACTCGAATACTTTCAAATGAAAAAATATTGTGTCATTAAACGGAACGATTTAGACTAAGAACATGAATAAAGTTTAGAACAGGAGATTAATTGAGACGGAATGTGGACTTTTCATCAGAACTATGGTTCTTTTAGAAAACAGTTACAATGTATTATATCCTATCAATGAATAAATCTAATTACTTAAATAAATCCTAGTAGAATCTCCTAGTTAGTTGAAATATTAATATAATATGATAGACAAAGGAGCGATAAACTCCGATATGAATAAATTTTTATCATTGATTGATTTACAAAAGAATTTCCTGTTCAGTTTTTCAATATTGTTTAAAGTCGCTTTGAGAGCAAAAACCTGTAGAATAAAAAAAAATAATGACTTTAAACACTATATCTTATGGAAAACAGATCTGAATAGTAGTGAGCACAAGAAACCTTCCTCATTTCAATCAATGCCATCGCTTTTTCGATTGTACTCAACATCTAAGTGTTTTTATAGAACTTATTTTTTCTATTATTTTTAGATAAGAGCATAGATAGGAAATATGCCACCAAAAAAGAAAGAAGAAGCTAAACCAAAGCCATTGATTGGTCGAATTGGTACTAATCTTAAAATGGGTATTGTTGGTTTACCAAATGCAGGGTTAATATCAATTAGAATTTTCGATGACAATAATTTTTTTTTATTTATTTCTATTGTTTTATTGTAGAAAATCAACTTTTTTTAATATTCTCACTAAATCGAGTGTACCTGCTGAAAATTTTCCTTTTTGTACGATCAATCCAAATGAAAGTAATAGAAAAATGATGAACTTTTGTTAGCAATTATACGACATTATTTTAGGTCGAGTACCTGTACCTGATTCACGCTTTGATTTTTTATGTCAACATTATGAACCATTGAGGTATTTCCTATATAAACTTCTTCAATTAGTTATATTTTTTTATTTTTTTCTCGCAGTAAACAACCAGCATATCTCAATGTAAAGAAAAAAACAGCATTAATCTTTTTTTTTCTATTTTAAATCTCTATTAAATTTAGGTAGTTGATATTGCTGGTCTTGTTAAAGGTGCAAGTGAAGGTCAAGGTATGAAATAATTGTCAATTGTTTTACTAACACATAATGTTTATCATAGGTCTTGGCAATGCATTTCTTTCACATATAAAAGCATGTGATGGTATATTTCATATGGTTCGACTTTTCGATGAAGTTGATATAGCTCATGTCGAAGGAAATGTTGATCCAATACGTGATATGGAAATAATTCATGATGAATTAAGGTTAATATATTTAAGGAAGAATAAGGAAAAAATCCTGTTAGCACAATCCCTGAGAGATTAAAATGTGAAACACGATGTATCTACCCTTGCTAATCACAGGAAGATTATTGTTGGTTGATATTTCTTTATCATCTTCTTTATTTAATCCTCCATAAATGCAATACAGAAGTAGTTCATATTTTATAACAAAACGTTGTTAATATACGATCGAGCACCGTATATCAATAACGTCTATTACAGTCTGTGACAATGAGAGTAAAGTTACTAACGAGAGAATCTCATCAAATGTTACTTTTCGTTTTCCTATGGATACAATATCATACTCTAATAAAAATCTTAAAAGAATTTCGATTCCTATTAAGATTTGACTAAGAGATCAAATTTCTTATATCTATATTGTCTAGGGGCCGCCGCTTTCTAGAGGACTCGTATTGTCGAATTTCGATCTGAAACTTTGCGCACATAGAAAATTGAATTAGACTAACTTCCATAAAAAGAATTAAGAATTTTTGAAGAGTCTCTTCGAGATATGAATCTGTAAAGATATAGACCTTTTGCATGGACAGTACAGAGAACATGAATTTTTTGAAAACTTCATATCTCGTTTTGGAAGGTGTTCTAGTTGAATTCTCTATATATACAAAGCTTTAGATCAAAATACAAAAATAGGAGTATTTTGAAAGCCTAGAGCCTCTATACAACAGGCATATAAACATTTCAATAGCTTAGTCAAATATCAGTAGGCAAAAAGTTATTGAAATTAGAAGAAAACATCTGAAGTGGTGTTCTTATAAGACATCTATCACAGTCCGAGAGGGGAGATGAGTTCAAATTTTTACTTCAATACTCCATTTAGATCGTGTTTCACAAAAAATCTAGTTTACAATAATGTTTTAATTTAGATTAAAAGATCTTGAAATGACAAAAAAGGTTGCTGAAGATTTAGAAAAAAAGGTTGTACGTGGAAATGATAAAGCATTAAAAATTGATTATGTAAGATTGAAATTTTTTTTTCTTAAATTCATATGTCATAACTTAAATTCTTGTTCTTGTTTTCTTGAAATAGGAAACAATAAATAAAGTTTTACATCTATTAAATGAAGAACGAGGTAGTCTTCGTTTTCATGATTGGAATGAAAAAGAAATTGAAGTACTTAATAAACATTTATTTAATACATCAAAACCAATGATTTATTTATTAAATATGTCAGAAGAAGATTATATTAAGAAAAAAAATAAATGGTTAGGTAAAGTTAAACAATGGATTGATGAACATGATCCAGGTGCAACTGTAATACCATTTAGTGCTAATTATGAATATCGTTTAATTGATTTACCACATGATGAATGTGAAAAAGTTATTAAAGAAACCGGAGCATCAAGGTAAATTATTTTTTAAGTGAATTCGTTTTTTTTGTTCTATTTTATGAAAAATTAATTTAGTGGTTTGGAAAAAATCATTCTGGCTGGTTATCGAGCATTACAATTATGTTATTTTTTTACATGTGGAAAAGATGAAGTTAAAGCATGGACAATACAAGTTGGAACAAAAGCTCCACATGCTGCTGGACGTATTCATACAGATTTTGAAAAAGGTTTTATTATGGCTGAAGTTATGAAATATGATGATTTTAAAGAACATGGAAGTGAAAATGCAGTTAAAGTATGTAGAAGAAAAAAAAACTGCCAACAACAACAAATTTGAATAATCATATAAAATTTATATTAAAATTATTTTTTAGGCTGAAGGAAAATATCGACAACAAGGAAAAAATTATACTGTTGAAGATGGTGATATTGTTTATTTTAAAGCAAACACTGGTGGTGGTTTAAATGCATCAAAAAAATAGGCTCAATTGTTCTTCGCTTTGTTTTTGATTTGTTATGCTCTTTTTCTTTTTGCATCCTTGTTTTCTCATAAAACCTTGATAAGTCTAACATCGTTCGGAAACTGCGAAGCAATATGTTTCCGGAGTTATCCATTACTGTAGCAAGCATTTTTTTTTCTCGTTTGAAGAACAATATCATAAGAAGAAAAAACCATTTCGATATCATAAAAATATAATATTGAAACGTTTGAAGTTCTATTCAAATAATGTAATCTTAATGATTGTTCTAAACTAGTGATACGGTATATATATATATATATATGCATTAAGTAGAATGTCATTCAGCAATTGTACAACCAATTAATTATTCGAAAACTCAAGTGATGTGGTCAGCACGTGCGGTGGGCTATCCAAGCCCGATGCCCGCTCTCAAATGTGGAGAACATGCAATAGAATGGGTGAAATCATACAAGTACCTAGGATACTGGATAACGACAAAACTCGGCTGGGGCCAAGTCATTAGCCGTACTCAAATTAAAATTCGTCAACAAATCGCTGCGGTAAACTCGATTAGAATCGGAGGCTCAACGTCGACTGTGTTGCGGCGAGTTCTTTTTTCAACATTTGTACTACCATTCTTCACATGGCTTCATGCGCTATATCCTTTGTTTACTGATCTACAACGAACAAATCTTAACCACTTCTATTATACATCACTTAAACGAGTATACTACTGTCTGTACTGGAATGATTTATTTTTCGCATTTGCGTATGGCGAACGTTCTCTCGATGATCTATGTTATGCATATTGGACTAAATATTTGAAGAGACTCGCGAAGTCTTTGGATGGTTATTTGCTGCTAGAGCAATCCTGTCTGAATGTAAACCGTTCGGAGTGGCAAGAAGGAAAAAGATTGATTCGTGCTCTTTATCGTTCCAAACGATTTGTCCCACATATAGACGTATTTGGTCGTGTTTTAGAGTGGTTATCAAATCACGGTTCAGCAGACTCAGTAGTGATTATTGATGTGGAAGATATAAGATGCTATGCGGAATTCCCAGAGACATTCTAGTGTCATCATTCTTTCCCTAGTTGCACTATAAATTGTCTACTTGAGAATTATCCTTTCGCAAATTTATGTCAGTTCCCACCTGATATGTTACACTTATTTTGTTTCTCTCAGATAATTTGCCTGGTGCCTCTTCTATTCTTTTTCTTCCTTGCTTTAAATCTTTTTCTCCTTTTTCTTTTCTCTTGTTTCTTTTTTTTGTGTTTCTTTCTATTACTATCATGTACGCATGTTGTTAAATGGCTGTCCCTTTAGGACCTTTTGGTCAGAGGGTAAATAAAAGGCTAATAATCAATGTCATTCAGCAATGTGCGGACATATGTCCTGATAATATGAATAAAGATTTCATTTGTAGGATGTTATATATAAAGATGTTTCAATATATATAAGCAAAATGGGTCGTCAATGAGTTCACCACGGGTAAGTGTTTAGGTCGTCTGACATATATCTAAAAGATACTGTTCTTAAACCTCTATAACACTAGCCATGGAATGATTCTAGACAAGTCACAAACGGCTATTTGTCTTGTATCACCCATATGATAGCATGCTGACTATATTGTAATGTAAATCTGCTGTTGTGATTAGTTAATGTTTATGGGTGCTCAAGCCATTGAGCACAACAACTCTGCATCAGGTTGGCCTTCTGTCCAAAGCTACAACTAGTTATAGTTGTACGGAAGATATAGAGCCACTGCATTTGCCTCTATGCGGCCCTTCATACCGTAAGACAGCTGAAAGACAAGGGTATTCGTCCTTCTTCCATTTGTTAGCCACATATTACAAAAAAATCAATGCTAGAGACCTTCATTCAGAAGTGTTATCAAGGAAAAAACTAGAGTTAGCGACATGACACCAACAAAAACATTAACTTTCACTTCATGCATTTTAGTTTAAAAACCTCAAAATCATGGCACCTTCTTTTTTGAAAACTAAATAATACAATCTATAGACAACTCCTGAAATTACACATCTCTACGTCAAATTTTTTTTTGGAGCATCAAAAACCAATTTTCAATATTAAAAGTCCTTCTTCAGGATCTCTAGAAAACCGGTTTTAAGAAGAAGACTTCTTGAAGTTCGACCTGGCGAAAAAATTCACCATAGATGCTGTTCTTGCCATTGCTTATTCTGAAACTTTCAGATTTTTTTCTCCTCTGGTTAAATAGATATTTGCTAATCACTTTTCAATTAATAGTCAACTGAAAGACTAAACATTTTGCTTATGTCTATGTTAAAAGAACTGATTCAGAAAAAAGATCCTTGTAAATAATCAAATTCAAACGAAAGGTATATGTATTCATTGAACTAAAAATACTTGTGCAGTAAGTGTGTGAAAGAGAAAAAGGTACGTATAAGGAGGAAACTGACAAAACAAATTATATTCTAAATCAAAAAGAACTTATTGTTCAAGAAAGAATCAATGATGAAATCCAATAAGATTTTAAAAAATTGTCACCATCTGGAATATTCTTATATAGACAATTCTTCTTTTTTTTTCAGATAAAATAATTTCGGAATAGACTCGATAGTAGTTTCCTAATCATTTTAGATATGTCGTGGAATTCCGAAAATTTTTTTTCTCCCTCTACATATAATCAACAATATACTGGGTCGATATCTTATGATTTTCAACAACAAAATTATTCTCCTGTTCAGTCATATGCTCAATATTCAAACGATAATTTTATACCATCACCTTATAATTTTAATTCTCAAGTAAATAATAATCAATTTTATCGTCCAAATGATTATATACCACCAAAAACTGCTTCAAATCAACATGACGATGAATATGATGAACCACCATTATTAGAAGAATTAGGTATTAATTTCGATCATATATTAAAAAAAACAAAATCTGTTTTGAATCCATTTACAACACCAGATTTATCAATACTTGATGATGTTGATCTTGCTGGTCCACTTGTATTTTGTTTTGCATTTGCATTTAGTCTTTTATTATTAGGAAAAATAAATTTTGGTTATGTTTATGGTATTGTTACATTAGGTACTGTTGGTATGTATGGTCTATTAAATTTAATGGCATCATCAGATAAACCATGTTCTGGTTTATTTGTAACAAGTGTACTTGGTTATTGTCTTTTACCTATGGTTTTTCTATCGTTTTCATCATTTTTATTTAAATTTAATGGTTTTTTTAATATGATAATTGCAATAATATTTATTTTCTGGTGTTCAATATCAGCATCAAAACTTTTTACAACATCATTAGCTATGATAGGTCAACAATTACTTGTTGCATATCCATGTGCTTTATTTTATGGTGTTTTTGCTTTATTAACCATGTTTTAAAGATAAAATAGGAAAAAGATTAAAGAAAAAAAAAACATTGTCCTTAGTTTAATTATTATTTAGTCAATTCGATTTTTTTGCTGCTAATGTTGGATCTGATAATGATTTACTTCTTGGAGATTTGAATTTCAATTGTTTTTTAAATAAATTTGTAGAATTTTCAATTTTACTTGCACGTTTATTTAAACTTGATTGACAATCAATTAATTTCATTATTGTTTTATCACTTTGAACAATATTAATAAATTCACTTTTTGTTACTGAATCAAGAAGTTCAGTATTTGTATTATTATCTTGATGTGCTAAAAGTAATTGTTTAACACGAGTTATTGCTTCATCATATGTTTCAATTCTTGCCATATCAGCATCAGATAATTCATAAAGTGCTTGAATTATATTTTCAAGTTCGGTTGTATCAAGTTGATGATCACTGTCTAAAAAATAAAGTTAAATTAGCAAAAACTATAGAATGATTCATAAGTTACTCGATAGACTTTGATTGTCATTAGTATAAAATAGAAATATCAGAGCTTTCATCGGCTTTATCATTGCAGGGTTAAATTTATAATTCAATAATGTCAATTTAACTTCTATATCATCTTCATAGAACTATTAGTATTACTCTACATCTCATTGATTAACAAATCGGTTTTCAACCGATATTTTTGAATCATATACAGAACTATGCAGTAACACAGCCTGATTTTAATAATGAAAATCACAACTCTCTATATTATACAATTTGCAATCAAAAACTACCAGATGACTTTTTGAATCATCTTATATATAACATTTTGATTAAAAAGTTGATAATTTGGAGAGAAAAAAAAATCGACAAATTTTTAGAAATAATCATAATTGCATGAGAGGAGTATGTAAACGATTGTTTTATAGTTGACGAATAGAAAGTAGAAAATTTTGTGAATATTGACAATGAATGACATAGACATACAATTCTTAATGAAACAAACATTGATTTGAATTATGATTCAATTATATTGATCAATGATTTTCTTTTAATATATATCATCTAGACTTTTTATTCTAAAGCATATTTAATTCTATAAGAATTTTGTTCAAGATCGATTAACTAGATTCTCATTGCTCTATATTCTAAATGATACATATATTCCTAAGAGTTTCGTTTATGATTTAATTTAAACATCGTAACAAACGTTCGATATATGTATCGCAAAAAAAAATAAAACTTGTTAACTCAAGCGAAATAAGTTGTCTTAATTCAATTTGCTAATATTTCAATGATGTATTCAATTAACTACTAATCGATTAATAAGTTAATCTTATATATATATTTTTTTTAATTTCTTTTGGGAACTTAATTTAATCAAAGCATGTTTTAATATGATAATGTGAATAATAATCATCTTTTCATTTATATTAAACTAAAAATAGAAATTTGTAATGAAAAAAATTTTTTTTGTTCGATAAATCATATTTTATAATTACCTTGATCACATAAATCAAATGCCCATCGAATTTTTTCATTTGCTGATGCTTTAGTTGTATAATATAAACCTTTAATAAATTCTTCGAAATCAACAATATCATCATGATTTGTATCATATGCATTAAAAGCATATTGAGCAAATTTTTCTGAATCACCATTACGAAATAAAGTTTGATAAAATTTTTCAAAATCACCTAATGTTAAATAACCAGTTGGAGTATATTTAAGAAAATCATAATAAAAATATTGTATTTCATCAGGTAAAAATGATGTTGCCCTTGTTATACGACGAATAACAGCTTCTTCAAGTTGAGGTGTTGTTAAATGTCGACTTTTCTTCTGACCCATTTTTATTTAAATTGAATATTATGATTATAAATAAAAATATTTTCTACATTATATATTCAATATTAACACAAGAAAGAAAAAAAAATTAAATAAATTAATTCATCATCTGTGACATTAATTCAACCTTGAATGTATAGAAAAACACTTTCTTTTTTCTTTTTTTTTGGTATTCTTTAATTCTGTTTTTACCTGTCATCAAAAAAAAAAAAGACACAATTCGCATTTCAATGAGTCAATTTATGAAATAGATAAGTAAGAATATATTGAATACCTTAAAAGGTTATATGCTAATTATTTTACTAGACTATATATAGAGAAAAAAAAAGGAAAAACTAATATTCAAATTAATATTATTATAATTTTATTCTTAACATAATTCACCTAATATGTTTTTCGATACAATCAATCAATTAAATCCAATTGTGATTGATAATGGTTCTGGTATGATCAAAGCAGGTTTTAGTGGAGAAGATGCACCACGTACAGTATTTCCAGCTGTAGTTGGCCGTTCACGTTATAATACTATTATGACTGGTATAGGTCAGAAAGAATCATATATTGGTGATGAAGCATTATCAAAAAAAGGTATTTTAACACTTCGTTATCCAATTGAACATGGAATTGTTATAAATTGGAATGATATGGAAAAAATTTGGCATCATACATTTTATAATGAATTACGTATTCTACCAGAAGAACATCCAGTTCTAATTACAGAAGCACCATTGAATCCAAAAGCTAATCGTGAAAAAATGACACAAATTCTTTTCGAACAATTTAATACACCTGGTTAGAAATTTTCTTCATTTCTACCATAAATCTATATTATGTTTTATTTAGCTATGTATGTGGCAATTCAAGCTGTTCTTTCACTTTATGCAAGTGGTAGAACAATAGGTCTTGTACTTGATAGTGGAGATGGTGTATCTCATACGGTACCCATCTATGAAGGTACAAAATATTTTTCTTCCGTTTCTTTTTTCTTAAATTAAATATTGAATTCTGTAGGTTATGCTTTACCACATGCAATTAGTCGTCTTGATTTAGCTGGACGAGATCTAACCGATTGGATGGTTCGATTATTAACTGAACGTGGTTATGTATTTACAACAACGTCTGAACGTGAAATTGTTCGTGATATAAAAGAGAAATTATGTTATGTTGTATTAAATTTTGAACAAGAATTAACAACTTCTATTACATCGAATAGTATTGAAACAAATTATGAATTACCTGATGGTCAAATAATAACTATTGGTAATGAGCGTTTTCGATGTCCTGAAGCACTTTTTAAACCATCTATGATTGGTCGCGAAGAAGATGGTATTGCTAAAATGGTCTATAATACAATTATGAAATGTGATATTGATGTACGAAGAGAATTATATGCAAATATAGTTTTATCTGGAGGTAAATTTAATATTCTTAAGTAATAATTGATCATATATATTTTTTATGTTTATTATTTAAAGGTACAACTATGTATTCAGGCATTACTGATCGAATGGGAAAAGAAATTAAAACATTAGCACCATCAACTATGAAAGTTAAAATTATGGCTCCATATGAAAGAAAATATGCTGTATGGATTGGTGGTTCAGTTCTTAGTTCATTATCAACATTTGGAAGTATGTGGATTTCGAAACATGAATATGATGAATCAGGTCCATCGATTGTACATCGAAAATGTTTTTAAACAATGAATATAATTTTTGTTGTGTATAATTACTTTTCTTTTTTCTTATCCTGAAATAAAACATAATTGAATGAATAATAAGTTTTGTTTATCATTTAGAATTCTTCATTTCTTTTTAAAATTATCGTAACAGTCGTCAACATATTTTTACATTTATTTCTATAGAAAAAAAATTTTTTCTTTTCAAGAATATTATCGTTTTCTATTCGTCTTATTTTCTTAGATAGTACTTTTCATAATCGAATACATCATTAGTTTTCACTTCCTTTATTTTCTTATGAAATTTAATATTTGTATTGAAAAAACATAGACAGATTTGATTATTTTTATTTGAATTTCTGTGATTTATGCAGAGTAAAACAGATGATTACTGAACAAGAAAAAAAAAAGTTAAATCTTATTCAGAATTTAATCAAAAACAAAAAATTTTCATCTAAATATGACGAAAATAAATGTCAATCAACAAATTTACATAACAAAATTTCATTCTTATGTAAATGCTTACAAATGATTATAAGATGAAAACATTAAAGCGTGTTATGTTCGAATGTTATATAATTTCTTTTTATATCGATCTTTCGAAAGATATAACACAAATTATTATCATTATTAATACACACTAAAAGTTTAACTATGACTTATTCTATACGAATCGTATGTTATCAATTATTAATATTAAATACTATTTAATATTACTGATTTGCTTATAAAAGAATTCATGTTGTCAGTTTAAATGGTAATTATAATAAAGTAATTTATTGTTGGAGAGCTGTACCAAAATTTCGTACAACAAATACAAGTAAAATTGCTTAGAAATTTATCATAGTTCTAGACAAAAACGAATGATTGAACAAGATTAAAATCAAATCAGTTATTTTCTTAAATTTGTATGAAGAGACTGAATAATAAGAAATTAAAAAGTCGTTTTTCTCACTCTGTCTCTCATGTTATAATATTTTTTCTTAAAACATGTCTTTTTTTCTTTGTTCTTTTTGTTTATTATACAAAACCTTCTTAATATTGGAATGACACATACATTAAATCTTTAAATTTCATTTAAATAAAAATGAATTCGATCATCATGAAAAACAAAAAATCGAATTTAATAAAAACTGAACTTTGTCGTTATATAAATAACATTAAATCATGAAAAATAAAATTTAAATAATAATTAAATTTTAGCATGTTTAATATATTCGCTTTTTTTAGTCAATCTTCTTGTTTTTCTAATAGTTTGTCTCGTATAAACACAGGAAAAAAAAAGAAAAAAAAAAAAAGAATATATATATATGTATATATATATATACGTATACATAAAATGTACAATCAGCAAATAGATGATCATATATCTAAAGGCTACATTGAAGTAGAAGAAAACAAGAAAGAAAAAACTATAGCGCCCAATGTATGACGACTTATATACAAAAAAAAAAAACAAAAATTAATTACTAGCCGTTTGCTTAATATCGCTTTCAGCTGAAATGGTATTTATATTTCGTTTTAAGGATGTTATTTGTCTATCAGCACCATACGCAACAGACATATTGTTTTCTATATTTAAAGACTTTTTAACTTGACACCGACTAAGTATTTCATTAAAACCAATATCTTCACCTGAGATAACATGACTAAAATGATAAGAAAAAAAAAACATATTCTTTCTTTTTTGTTTTTGCTTTTGTTTTCTAATTCGATTAAAATAATTGTAATCAATATTTACTCTCGTTTTAAATGTTGTCTCATTAACATACGGGATTTACATCCAAGTGAACAAAAACAACATACATATGTATCAAAATCTTGATGATATACCATATGTGATGTTAATTTATCTTTACGAAAAAAGAAACGACCACAAATGTTGCATCCATATCGAACTTGTCTATCATGTATTGACGTTTTATGACGTATCATTGTATGAACACTACTAAATACTTTATTACCTAAATAAGAAGAAAAAAAAGCAACAATGAATTTTTTTTTGTATGAATCGTTAAATTGTTTTTTTTTTTTTTTTTCAAAATTAATTATCATACAAATTGGACAAGCTGCTTTGGAATCCAGTCGAGCATTGAGTACTTCTTCCTAATTAGATGAAAGATAAGTAAAGAAATTTATTAATTAAATTCTATTGTTTTTTTTTCTTTAATATATACCACATTTTCTTGAAGAGAATCAAATAATGGTGTTGTAGGTGATACATGGGAATCAGAATTATCAAGTACCTAAAAAAGACAAAACTAACAATTATCTTCCCTATGTTGATAATTATTTTTGTCTTGTTTGTTTCATGATTTTTTTCTAGACATTTAATTATAACTAAAACGTCTCTAAGTCAATTATACTAAAATTTTACTCATGTTAAGAGTAAAGTTCGTAAATTGAATTTCATGATTTTCATCCATTAGAACTGAATGAAGTATGTGTAAGATAAATTAGCAGTGAAAAAAAAAATGTATCCTATCCAGGCTCGAAAGTAGGATGTTATTTCAAGATTTCTAATTGTTTTTAAGTGTGAAAGACAGTATCATGCAACTTGGTCAGGTTACCCGGCATCCGGTCCGATCTAGAGTACGAATGTGGATGCAAACTCATCGAATACGTTCGGCTTCGAGTATGGGATCATTCTTGAACTCAATTCAGTAATTAAAAACATCTCGACATTTCAACATATTTGTATTGTTGAAATCGCTATTAATATAAAAGCAAAAAGGCGAAAACTTAAGCAATTTATTGTATTTGAAAACAAATCAGAGAAATTGAAAACAATATTGTTTTACGAAAAGAATTCGTTTTTCATGAAAACTCATCTACAGATGGTGATAAAAGATATAAAGAAGTAATTGAATGTATGAAGACAAAAATGAATTATCGAAAAAAAAAAAAGGTGAACATGTATTATTACACACAGCAAATGTATATTTATCGAAATTGATAGGATATTACTTTTTTTGTTAGTATTTACAGAAAAAACTAAATAATATACTATTTCATATAAAATACGAGTTTGAAAACAGTACTATTCCTATGAAAGTATCTATTGGATGTCGATTAGCTCTGGTCGGGTACCGATTAGAGTTATCAGAATTCAGTTACAAGAAGTCATACCCGTGCCAGATACCAGTGAGAGGCACTGAAGATTTGTTAGAAAGTGTTTTCGTTCGTCTTTCTGGCAGAGATCGAACAGAAAATACTGAAACCATTGACTTTCTGCAATTTTCGTTTTTTCGAGAGAAGGAATCTTCGTATGAAACTCTATTAGAAGAAGAGAGTTAGAATTTTCTTTCTGTTACGATTTCCCATGAGACAGTTTTATAGAAACTTAGAGATTTTTCGGAAGAGAAAGTCCTGATCATTTTCCTCAAATAGGTAGTCTTGATTTACAACTAAACTATTATACTCACTCGTTAGTTCCTAATATATTTGTAATCAAGCCTGAGTAATATCTATTAAAACTTGTGAAATAAAAAAAGAATTCAAGATGCTTCTCTATCATTATTCATTAACATAGTATAACTAATAACTCAAAAATAGTTTTCCATGAAGACTTTTCTAGTTAAATATTTCGTTTTTATTACATGCTACAATATGTTTAATTTCAATGTCATTCGAAAAAACAAACGAATCTATAACATACATTAACTGTCGTATCAGATGTACACATGCCATTATTAGCATGTTCTTGTCCAAGTAATAAACTATCAAATGTTTCATGACATTGAGTACATTTAAAATGTGTTGGTCCTGTCGGTGAACAAGCGTCTGGATCAGTAAATGCAACGAGCATAGGTCGACGATGTATTGTTGCAACTGTCTTCCCAGAATCTCCATCATGAATAAGAGCAGGTACAGGTGATAATGGTTCATTAATTACTGGTTTAAGAGTTAAAGTTTGTTGTTGATGATGTTGTCGATGATCTTCATGATTATGAATTGAATAGGATAAACAACCATTTGTAGACGGAGATGGTGGCCATAAACTACTTGAATAAATAAAATTTGATACAGTAGTTTTATCGGGCGATAAAACAGCATCAATATCTTCTAAACATCTTGATTCATCACTCGATAATTCAATATCACTTTCACCGCGATTTGATTCGCCTGTCATTAATTCTAAAAAAAAAGAATTTTTTTTTTATTTTCTTCATAGAACAAAAAAAATTGAAAACATCAAAATACAAACCTGGACTATTTTCATAAGTTTTAAGATTTGTTATTTGCCAATTTGTAATCATTGCGGATGAAGTTAATCTATCAGCTAATATTGATGCTGTCATTGTTGATGTTGTTGTTGTTGGAATAACAGATGTTGGTGGTTCCATCATTAATATTCTAGATCGTTTTGAAATAGATTCTTGTGAATGTTGCTGATGTTTGAGATCATTTTTAAATGAAAACATTGGCGTAGCTGGTGGTGAACTTGTTTCAACATTTGTTGTTTCACATATTGTTATTTCAGCAGCAAATGATCGACCACATGTACATACAAATCGTTGTCCATTATTTATTTTGGGAGTCATTACTGATTGAATTGGAGTTGATACTAAAATAATATTATTATTCATATAAATATTTATTTATACAATGAATTAACAGGTAATACTTTGTTTTATCGAGATCTTCTTTTTCGGAGAGGTGCCGTCCTTACACTGGGCAAAACATTGCTTTAGAGGTTTTAATTAATCAGAATAGGGTTATTGATATCTTTTAGGAGTGAGAACGACTGAATTCTGTAGCAAGTGCTGTCATCCTCGAACTTCTAGAAATGATCATTTGTCGGAAAACGAAATCCATCGTGACCCAGCTCATCCCAAACGTGATGATTTGCCACTAAGCAGTTCATTGCTTAATTATATTCATTTCCTGACAACATTGTCTACTTATTTTTATTTCATTTTCTGCTAGAAAAAGGTAAATGATGCTTCAAAATCCGGCTTCTATCCGCAGTTATCATGAACCTGTAAAAAAAAAACGAACATTTTCGAGGTATGAAACGTTCTCTAATTGACAAATCTAGATCAAAATTGACCAAGTTTATCAATGAGTCACAACGAACACATATATAATTACAGAAAGGTATTTATTGCGTTTTTCGTTTAAAATTAAGATCACTTTTGAACGTTTTAAAATGTAGTTAAACTAACTGTTTAAAACATAGAAATCAATCGAAATTATTATATATCAATTTTAAACATAATTGAATATTGTACTGTAACAAAGGGAATTCAATCAATATGCAAAAAAAAAAGAAAGTACGGTTATATCGATTCTAACAATATATATGAAACAAAATAATAAAATTTCTAACATCTTGAACGGATTTCGAACCATAACAATTAGTTAATTAAGAAAAAATAAAATCTAACATTCGAAGTTTTTCAATTTTCATTTCAACAAAAAAAAAACTTTCGAAATTTGTATCATAAATTTGAAATTTCTCTATTATCTTTTGTTTTTCTAGAAACTAATATTATCAAAAAAACAAATCTTTATTGTTTTAAATTAAAATACTTACATAGACCTGCCATTCGATACTTGGAAACTTCTCCATCAAGCCAATTCATAAGTGGAACAATTTGATCAGGTTTCGTCTGTTCAATCGCTTTACTTATAAGAATTTGAAGTTCTTCTAGTTCCATATTAGTTTTCTTATTTTAATTTTTTTTTTAAGGCTAAAATGTAATAGAATTAATATAAAAGATCAATCATTTCTTTATCCTGAGTCAAAATCCACAATAATAACTATAATAATCATGATGTTTTGTTTTTTTTTTCCCTTACTTAAGAAATAATATATATTCTAAATATAAATATAAATATATAGCGCCACACATCGTCGAAATCATTAAGACATGTGGCGCATGTTTTATTTCATTGGTTTTACCGAACAACACAAAGAAACATTCATAGAAAATAAATAACAAATAACGTCATTTATAAAAGAGGGCGAAATTATGCTGATGGTTCAATGCATCTACGCATCAGCTGAGTGTTTTATTTTTTCTTTATGTATATTTTCAGATTCTTTTTCTCTTAATAGCCAATAATAAAAACGATGAATAATCGTCAATAATATTGAAGTATAATAAAAATAAAAAAAAGAAGACTATTTTGACGATTTTATTTTCTTCTAATTAATTTTTTTCCCTTATAACAAGAAAAACACAAAAAATGGAATTACGTGTTGGTCATAAATATCGACTTGGACGAAAAATAGGTTCAGGTTCATTTGGTGATATTTATCTTGGTACAAATATTGCATCAAATGAAGAAGTTGCTATTAAACTTGAATGTGTTCGTACAAAACATCCTCAATTACATATTGAATCAAAAATCTATCGAATGATGCAAGGTGGTGTTGGAATACCATTAATTAAATGGTGTGGTGCTGAAGGAGATTATAATGTACTGGTTATGGATTTACTTGGACCATCACTAGAAGATTTATTTAATTTTTGTTCAAGAAAATTTTCACTTAAAACTGTTCTTTTACTTGCTGATCAAATGGTATGAAATATTTTTAATATATTTTAAATAATAGAAATTTTTTTGTTTTTTTTTTGAAATTAAACTTTAGGTTAGTCGTATTGATTTTATTCATTCAAAAAATTTTATTCATCGAGATATAAAACCTGGTAAATTAGTTTTTTATGTTCTGTTCTTTTTTCTTGTTCTAACAAAATCATATTTTTCTCTTTAGACAACTTTTTAATGGGCCTTGGTAGAAAAGGCAATCTTGTGTATATCATTGATTTTGGCCTTGCAAAAAAATATCGGGATGCACGCACACATCAACATATACCATATAGAGAAAATAAAAATTTAACCGGAACAGCACGTTATGCTTCAATTAATACACATCTTGGCATTGGTTTGTTTTGTTATTTATCTTTTTTGTTTTAAGATAAAAGAATCTTGATGAAGAATAGGTGACTTTTAGTTGTAATTGAACTGATTGTGTTTGAAAGTGCACGAGAAAAACATTTATACATGGTACTCTTCTCCTTTAGAATAGAATGTAAGGTGCAGAGTAGAAAGCTTTTATCAAAATAAGTGCTATTTTGAAAGTATCATTTGTATTGTTTCTTTTTGAAAATGATCACTGTTAATTAAATTGCTTTTGCTAGTTTTACATAGTTCAATGAAAAATTTAACGTAAATGAGATTTATACGTTTAATGCAAATTTGTTTTGTCAAAGTTCAAAGTTTCATGCAATGAATCATCTGTAAAATATGAGTAAGAAAACTCGATAATTAAAATTTGGAACTAGCTGTTAGATATAGGATACATTGTTTTAAAAGTTCGTAAAATCTTGAAGTAGAAGACAAAAACTTATTAGTGTAATCCCTATGTGATTAAAATTCGAAATATGATGTAGCTGCTGCTAATTTTCTTAAGCTGATTGTTTTCACCATAGTTTATTTTATTTTTTTGCTTGAAATGCAATATGAAGTACGTTTTGTTATCACGAAATATACCGTATTGTTATATGTTCTGTGATTGTATATCAACAGCGTTGTCACGGTCTATGACGCTCACATGATTACGTTTGTCACGGTGTGTGATGCGCTGTCTCTAACGTGTCTGTCATGTAGATGAGAGATTGAAACTTGTATCTCTACATTTCAACATTTGTTTTAGGTCATGTTTCACAAAAGAATATCTTATTCGTAATTATCGAAAGTTTGTCTATAAGAGAGTTGTAGGTAATTGAAAGGTTTTGAATTGACTGTGTTGCTTCATCATTCTTAATGGGAATGGCTTCCAAAAAAAAAACATTCATTTTATTAATCTCTTGGAAGAAATATTATGTTATAGTGATCTACGAATCAAACTGGTTGCTGCACTTGAAATCTTAGATTTTCTCACTTATCCTAATTAGGCAAAAAATCTAATCTTTCTCAACGTAAACTTTCATTTGATATTTACGAAAATATATATAGAATATAAATTTAGTTCAATTAACACATCTTTAATTGTGTTTTCTTGAAAGTAAAATATATTTTGATTAAAGAAATCAAATAGTCTGGGCAAACAGAACAATAATAAAACTGAGAGTTCTTGAAACAACATTTTTTTATTATTTTGATAAGGGCAAGCAAACATGTTGTCAACAAGCTTTATCAGAGAATAATGATATATGTATAAGAAATATTTTCTCACCGGTGAAGGTTACACCCACTACAATTTTGACCTATAGGATTTTTTGCGAATTTTGTCTATAACTTAGATATTGATCAGAAAGATTTATTTGTTTTATATTCATGGATAGAACCATCCAGGCACATTTTCATAACATTTGGCATAGTTCTCACATATATATGTTATATTTGTACTATGCTACGACCATTGATAAAATTTCACAAGACCTTCGTCAAACAGTTGGCAAAGTGTAAGATTCTGATTTTCTAATATTCATGGTTTTAATTGATGAAAATAACTCGATAAATTTGATTGATAACAATATTGAAGTTATCTATGTAATACAAATCTCTAATTATCAGAATTTAAATTCGTTTCTATATGATATTAGTTATGCAAAAGTTTTAGTTTCTTTTTTTTCAGCAAACAATATTGGATTATTAACGGTTGAATTTCAATTGAAGACTTCAACCTCATACCGAGCAGAATTTTTTTTTGCATTCACGTTAAGTTTAACACGAGCTGAAAAAAGAAATTTTTTTTTCGTCACATTTATTTAAATTAATATTAGACCTAGCAGTTTTCGCTATGTACTTGAATACTAATTCCTGTTTTGTTTGACAATAAGTAGAGATGCGTGAAATCATGGTTTTCTTCTGAATTTAATCTATTTTATAGTACATTTTTATTTATAGAACAAAGTCGTCGTGATGATATGGAATCACTCGGTTATGTACTTATGTACTTTAATCGTGGTAGTCTTCCAGTATGTTTTTTATTTAAATATTAAATTATAAAAAATATATAAAATACATATTTGAAATTATAGTGGCAAGGTTTAAAAGCAGCAACAAAACGTCAAAAATATGAACGTATCAGTGAAAAAAAAATGTCAACACCAATTGAAGAATTATGTAAAGGATTTCCTGGTAAGAAATGTTTATTTGTTAATACAATTTAAATTGGTCGCCGCTTTGTCTCTTTAATTTTAGCTGAATTTACTACTTATCTTTCTTATTGTCGTTCGTTACGTTTTGACGATAAACCAGATTATTCGTATGTTTTTGAGATATTTTTTTTTTTTTTCTAATAAAATTTTAAAATTTCTTTAGATATTTACGACAATTATTTCGCAATTTATTTCATCGACAAGGTTTTACATGTGATTATATATTTGATTGGAATATGCTCAAATTTGTATAGAATTTTTTTTTTTTTCTGTATTTGTTAAGTAATTTGAATTTATTTAGAGCGGTCAACGCTTTGATACGAACAGTGCTAATGAAGGATCGACAAATAAAGTTGAAACAAACGGTTATAATGGTACACAACAACAAAGTACACAACAAATGTATACAACCAATCAAGGTGAGTTAAGAAAAACAAATATTTTTCTTTTTGTCTTTGTACGAATACGTTATTTTCCTTTTCGAAAAAATAATCTATCTTTTCATAAGATTTTGAAAACATGACAAAACAAAAAGATTTCTTTTTTGCATGATAAGAATTAGAAAGTATTGATGTAAATGGTCGAACACCATTCGGTCAATCAATAAGTATGAATGATGATGGACAAATGCCTAATGAAAAACCTGATGACGACAATAAAGATAAAAGACTTTATAAATCATCTTCCAATATTAATGATAATAATAAAAATACAAATATGGTCGATGAACAAATCAATAAAACAGCATCACATTCAAATGTGTTTAGTCGTCTTTTGCAGAGTGAGCTGTGCATGTTGAAATTAAAAAAAAAAAAAATACTTACCAACAAAACGGCTGCTGCTTATTATGAATTCTTCCTATTTTCTATCTCATTGCTGCTGTTATCATGAAGTTTTGCCTTGTCTTTTGTTTTACAGAAATTTTAATATCGTCTCTAAACTTATCTATAATATCAGACATCAATGAAAACAAAAAAATTGTATTTTCACAATGTATTATTATTATTTTCTTTAGAATTTGATGAGACTGAACGACCGACGATGAAATCCAAAATGAAATAATTATAATAAGAAAATAAAAAGAAAGAGAGAAAAAGAGAGAGGTAGTCATGTTGAATATCTTGTGTGCCAGATCTCTCGCTAATAAAGACATTGCACACACATCATCATTTACACACCTTATGCTTTCTTCAATTGCTTTCGATTCATTTCTATTTCTTTTTTCTATTTCAATTGCTTTTTGCTCTTGGTTTTGTTTTTTACTCAATAAATACAGAATAATCGTATATTTTTTTTTCATTTTAGCTGTATATCGACGAACTCCAAAAGAATTTCATCAAATGCAACCACCACAATCAGCATCGAATAATTCCAAACAACAATTGCCGACTGGTACCGATGCAGGTCGATCATCATCAGCACGTGCCACTAAAAAATGATAACGTGCTCATAGCTTTCTCCTTTTCTGTATCTTTTTTTTTTTCTTCAGTGTACAGCGCCTGTTCCTAGTTATCTCTTTCTCTATCCGTGTTTTTTTTGTTTCGTTCTCTTGAAATTTTTTTATAAAAAAATAGAAAAACCATTTGCCTCATGTTTCTATACATAAAACAAAAAGAAAAGAATTTAGATGCGCGCGGCGACCTGTGAACAGTGTGTGTGTGAGTGTGGTCCATCGCATTTTCTCTTCAATTGAATAGATTGTTTCGACAATCAACATCAATATCTTCCATCAATCACATTTTCGTGTATACATACACACATATTTTCACATTTTTTTTTGTTTTTTTTTGAAACACACACACATGTTACACTATACTCATATTTGTTCTCTAATTTTTTTTCTTCTTGCTACTTAATTGTTGTACTGCTGATGCTGATCGTCGTCCTTTCTTTGTCTTTTTTTGGTTTGTTTGTTTTTTTTCTCTTTCTTTATGTGTGCAGTCTATATTACACATACCAACATAAAACTACTCTTCGTTTCTTTTTCTGTCTTTTTTTCTTTTCTTGTCTTTTCTTTTTTTTTGTTCAAAAGATCACATTCAAGATGTCAGAAATAAAAGAAAAACAATATATATGAAGAATATGCCAAATTTATTACTTTCGAAGATAAAAGAAAACTGTCAACAGATGTGCTTGAAAAGAATTTTTTTTTTTCAAAAAAGATTATTTTCATTAATAGGTATTAGTTTTCAATTTTTAGTGATATATTCGGGTTCACCTTTTTGTTGTAACAATGATTGAAATAATAACTAGTCTAAATATATAATTACCAGCATTAATCTCGTTGTGAATCTAAAATGAACAACATTCTAAATTTTCGATAAATCTTCTTTTTGTTATCAGAGGTATGATCTTGTCGCAGACTCAATTTTCATTCCTGAAAAGTGTTTATGACGATAATCAGTTTGTAAGAAAATAGAACGATTTCTACTTATAATGAATCTACAAAAAATTATGCGACAGATTTCTTAAAAAAACATCTCTTATGAATGAAATTTTATTCGGATGGTGATCCTATATGATTTTATATATCTATAGTAAATTTTTATATTAAGACTTCATTTTCAACTATAAAATGTTCATAAGTATTGTTAGAGATAGATTAGTTGGTTTTAAGTCTTATAGCACGCAATTACCGGAAAGGCTAACTTTATATTCTTTGGAGATGTCGATTTACTATAATATTCGTCGATCAGAAACTGTTTCATGCCTAGGAATCTAATTATTTTTGTAAATGATAAAAAATATAAAATGCTCTCATGTAATGACAAGGAATTAACAATGAAGAATCTTTATAACGATACATATTCATTGTTATACTACTCAAAATCTAATAGACAACAGCTTATAGGAGCTGTAATTATCGTCAGAGAACAATATGAATCAATAGTTCACTAGAAAAATAAGCCTGAAAACTAATATCTGTGGAAAATATATTTCTTTTTTTCTTGATATGAACTGTTTGATAAACGTCATTAAGAATAAAAAATATGATATATTAAAGGTCTTGATAAACTCATGAGTTTGAAGATCATTCAAAACTTTGTCTTTTTTTACTAATATATTTGTTTTAGAGATGTTCGATCTATCGCAAATTTTTTCACAATGTAGAACGTTTATATTGTTGTCAATTATGCTCCACATTTTTTAAAATGTTTACTACAGAGATACATGAGCCAGGGATGTTCGATCATAAGTCAAATCAAGTAATGACTCGTCGATTCAGGTTAACTTTGTTAAGACATTCTATATTTCATGAAAAGTTCGAAATATAATATTTTTCATTCATTACTAAAGGAAAATGAGTTTCTAACGGAGTTTCACAACAAAAGAAGAATGAAATGACAAAATGAATATCATTAACGTCTCGATTACAGTTCAAAGAAAACATGATAATCGAATATGTTCTTGTTAACTGAAATTCATCATATATTACAAAAAAACTGTTGCACATAAATCATATTAACAAGTACATATTAAAATTTCGTTATATCTTCTTAAATTATAATTAATTTAATTATTATAGCAAACAGATTGTAAAATTTTATTAAAAAACAGAAATTGGAGAATGATAAGAATACTAGAAGAAGGTTTGAAAAGCTTTTACGCAATTCTAAATTCTTCACTTTTACTTAAACTTAAATATACTCTATTGAATGATTTTCAAATTCTTTATTTCTGATTTTCTACTGCATTTTGTGCGAAAAACAAAAAATAAAATGTGAAATCCTATATACATATACTTTTTAAAACTTGATTTAGTCTATGAAATTGAATCACAAGTGAAGTCAAAAATGACTTGACTTTCTTATCTAAAGTCTGTTGCTTCTATTACATGTAATTGGTTATAATTATTTTAAAAATAGAACAATTCTGATATCATTAATTTTGTTTTTCGTTCTTACCAATGAGTATTAATGCTTTTTAATGCACATTTATTCATGCATTTTCATAATCGACTTTTTTCTCTAAAGAACGTGTCATCAACGAAAAAATCATAATTTTCCACAAATAAATCAATATGATGGTCAATATCAGTATTGACATTAACTAATAGTGTTGTCTACAGTGAATATTTCAAAAATAAATTTCAATTTTTTATTTGATACAATACAGACTGATCAAATAGTTCAAAAGTCACGTTTATGCACATATATTATTTGCATTTTGCTTGCATAAATCTGTCTACGAGCCAACATTAAATTGAAAAATGTGCTATGTTTAATAAGCTCAAAATTTTGAAAATAAGAGTATGCCAGTATTCATCTAAAAAGTAAATCGAAATAGGTTCTTATATAAATGAATTTTTGTGTTAGATATGCTAAAATATACTATTTTGAATTAGTATCAATTCACATGGCATATAACCTTTTCAATAATACAGCGGACAGAAAGATTGGTACATTCAATGTACTCATCAACATCTTCATAGTGAACGACATATTGTACATATGATAGAGAAGATTGTCGTTTGTTAAGTTCCATTCGTCATTATGCTTACGTCTGATTTGAGCATCTCAGTGTTAAGAAAAACTCGCTAAAAATAGATATAGAATAGTTATTTTTTCAATATTGATAGTGTCATACTTGATGAATCGTTTTATCGATTGCAGTTCAGTCGTATAGAGTATCTTTTTTTTTCCATGTTCATGTTCTAATTGATATAACTAGTTGATATTGGTATCCTTTCGAGGAATAATTTAATAGTCATCCTCATGAGTCATTAAAGGCAGCAGTTCTTTTTTCATTTTATTTTTTTCCTTGCATAGTTGATTATATTGCGTTAACTTTATTTGTGTCAGATCGAAGAGGATATTGTTTGAAACTCAAATGAGCATTCCATTCATCTGGAAACGTTTCTTCATCATAGTAAGAGTCAATTGATTTTTCTACAACAACAAAATAAAAACTTTTCAGAAAAACTGCAAATAAAATAAGACTACAGGTATTAAATATACGTCACTCACTGCAACGGTCACTTTTTAATATAAAGAGCAATTCAATAAGCACTGCTTAAACCAGGAAGAAAAAAACGAATGCATTGCATGTATAAGAGACATATTTTATTCGCACACTCTTGTTTTTGTTTATAAGCGGTCATTTATTTCCTTTGACTGAGAAAAAGAAAGAATTTTTTGACCACGAAGGAAATAGCTGCCGGATAGAGAATGACAGTGACGGTCGTTATAGAAGATGTCGAAACCATGCATTGTTTTATTGTCGAGGAAAGGGTAATTACATTGATTGATGAGTGCACTCCTGTCATAGCAAAGGAAATATTTGTCGAAGAATAAGACATTATGGAAAAATTAAAATACCTTTTTAATGTTAAATTATTTCCGTCAAAAACCAAACACTATCTTCAGATTAGATTATATTTTGAAGCCTTTTAAAAGTAGACTAATTTTTCTTTAGCTCTTACCACCAAATGAATTTTTTCGAGAGTCAAACTTTGATGATACACTTCAATGTCGATGTTTGTTATGTAAAGTACAACTCCACCAATATGTGTAAATCTTAAATGTAAATCCCACAGACTCACTCATAAATATTTTCCTAAAGTTTCAATGTAAGAATCAAGTTCTGTTTACCTTACTTCTTCACTGTTTACCACGAAAAGCTTTTTAAACAACGCTCTTGTTGCTATTCATTATGAACTTAAAAATTTCTGAAATTTTTTTCAAGATGATTTAACAAAATATATGTACTAATCATTGGTAAGCGGTAGATGTAAACACATTTGAATCAACATTTCATTATTTTATTTATGGTAAACCACGTTTGGTTGACAACCAAGATGCTGATTGATTTCCAAGTTCAAAACTTTTATAAGAATAGTATGATTATTTAGAATTTCTCTTTCAACTTGATGACCAAAAGTTTGATATTGTCGAATATCTGCGTAGGTATTCAAATGGACGAACACTACGTTTTCGAAATAGAAGAAGAAACTAGCATTTTGGATCAATTTGTTGCTATGAAATGAATGAAAAGATAGTGTCTGTATGTTTATTTCTCTGTTATTGTGCCACGTATTTATCGATAGTTGCTTTTATACAGCATATAAATCTATGCCATTAGAACGTATAAACTATGCACATCATCGAATTTAAAAATAGAAATAAATTATAGTAATATTATTAAGCAAAAAACAATAACTACTGAGCAATGGAACTGTTTGTCATGTCAGTTCATTTGATTAACTATATTCGAGGCAAAATATCGCTCTCGATGAGAATCTATCAAATTACTAATACGAGCTGCTGGTGGCGACCCGGATTTGACTTAATTCAAATTTTAGAGTATTGACAATTTAAATATATACGTATCAATCCACAGAAGCCACGACTGACTCCCACAAGACTTACTCAATCGAGGTCATCAGATTTTACTCCATTTAATACATGTCGCAGAGAGGGAATAGTTTCAAGAATTTTGAAGTAGCCGTTTGCAAGACTATTGTTCCGTTCTCGAGATACTAAAACTTTTTCTGAGGACACTATTGCCGTGTTTTGTGCAATCGCAAATGTCATGAACGGAGCTCCTTAGGAGTCACTGCACGAGAAACACGACCGATTTCCAACATAGCTGCTCAATCGGTATCCTCAGGTTTCAATGAAAGTTAACCTATTTTGTAGAGCAATTTGTTTTAGAAATATAGTCAAATTTTAAGATCTAAAGAATTAACTTTGACCGAGATAGACCTAACCAACTAAAAGCACTAAAACTGGCATTTTTTCAATTTTTTGTATTTCTTTGCAAGAAACTATTTGAAATATTTTCACGATATCTCTCGACAGATACGTAATAGGATTCTGAAATTTTTACTCGATATACATTTTGAGATGAGAAATCTAACCATTCTATTCATTAATGCCCAAGTCATCATGAAGTATGACTAAAAGTTTTACTACACTTGTAGTCGACTCATATATTTCACTCAAAAATAGCCTACCTTCGCAATAGACGCTTTCCAAATCAGCGTGATAGAATTTTCTCAAACTTTTGTCTCAAAGAGTACTAACTTGGTACTACTTGAGTATGCAATCAAAACTTTGGGATCTTGAAGTTAGATCCGGGGAGTCTTGTTACAAAATAGCACTGTATTTTCTGTGTAATCAGAGCCCATCCATGCAAGCCAAGACCGAACTTATTCAATCGATGTTGTCAAAAATTTACTGAAGTTAAGATATGTTGTAGAGGGAAGAGTTTTAAGAATTTTGACGTAAGCCGCTTAAAAAAATATTGTTCTGTTATTGAGATATTAAAATTTTTCTGAGGGAACCATCATCAAAAAGGCATATTTATTTGTCATTTTTCGCCACATTTATATCTCGTCAAGCATACTTACATTCGGCTTGAAATTTTTATTGTGAATAGATATTATTATTATATATTTCCGAGAAAAAACTGAGCTAAAATTGATAAACTATCGATTGAATAAGTTCGGTCTTGGCTTGCATGGATGACCTCTGATTACACAGNAAAACAAATAGAAGACTCAAAAATATTAGTACAACTGTAAGCTTGAGTAGACCAAGGATGTAGGAGGCAAAAGCATCATAGATCAATTATACGTTTAAAAACACCGGTATTGAGAAAGTGCATTCAAGTAAATGCCTGAATCGTTAAAGAATCTTTTTGTTTTCAATCATCAAAGATTGAATTTTAGTTCTACCCATAAGTCAAAGAGCATGGTAAACTATCATTCCCTCGTTAACACGCTAGTGATCGGTCACACTTTTTCGCGTTATTCACTCTCTAGTTAAACCTTCAAAAGTTTTTTCTTATTTTTCGTCGAAATTTTTCTTCGTCAATTCGTCGTTAAATTACTCCGGTTTTTCGTCAAATCCATTCATCTCGTCGTACTCATCAATTCCAGAAGTTTTTTATTCTTAAAAAAATCTGGTTTTTGGTGGAAAAATGCCTCCAAAAAAAGGAGGTGCTGCAAGCAGCAAAACAAAAGTTGGCCTGGACAACAACACAAAAGTTCAAGGACAAAAGAATAATGATCCAGTGCGCAAAACAATTCCATTGGTGAACAAAATTAACCAATCAAAATCGCCGATAGCCCCTCTCATCCTGGAGGGAGTGAAGCTGAACAAATTACAGGTTAGCGACCTCATTAAGCAGAATTTAAAAGACATTCGTGTTTCTGACATCCAATTAAATCGATCAGGAATGTTCACATTATACGCAAGCGATGTGGGCTCATTTAATCGCCTGTTGAATGAGTTCACACCTATACTTGCAACAAACGGTCTGGCATCAGCCAAACTATATGTTCCTCGATCTATTCAAAGAATCAAGGATACAGATAAAGTTGCCTTTGTAAAAAGGGTCGACTTAGAAATACCAGAAAGTCGAATAACTGAAGCATTGAAGGACGTAGGACTCGATGTTATCGATGTTACTCGACTAACAAACAAGGAACATAATACTCCGACTCGAACAGTAAAAGTAACATTCTCTGATGCACACAACAGAAACACGTTTGTTAATACAGGACTGCAGGTCGATTTAATGCACTTCATTGCTGAAGCTGCAAATCACAATTCTAAGCCGGTACAATGCTATGTGTGCTTTAAATACAATCACATAGCAAAGTATTGCAAAACAAAGCAACAGATATGTGCAAGATGCGGTGATAACCATCACGTCGACAAATGTACTGCTGCAGCAGACACTGGTAAGTGTTGTAACTGTAATGGTAATCATTTAGCTACGTCCAATGAATGCCCCAAATACAAAGAGCAAGAAAAACGTATGTTAGATGCCGTCAACCAATACAGTTCATCAACAACACAATCAACAGCAGCAGCATTCAACATTAACAGCTTAACCGACTTTCCCGCCTTAACACCAACGGCCCAACAACTACTTAATCATCCATCCAACGACTTTATCGATGCATTAGTTAATATTCTCTCCAATAAAATGGAGAAAATTATTGAAGCCGCAACTAGTCGCATATTCAAATCACTTGAACAACGATTAAGTAAAATAGAGAAGACCATCGCAGCAGTCGACAACATGATAGATGACGATGCATCCATGGAATCATCAAATGACTCAAGCCTCGACAACGATAATGAAATTCAAGTCATCAACACCAAACAAGATAGTCAACAAGGTTCAGCCCAAACAAACACCACAGCTACACAGCAACAATTGACATCAAAGGGTGTTATGTCCAAACCACCAAATAAGAAAAAAGCAACATCGAAAGCAGTCAAAAGAAATAGATCACCCAACAGCTCATTAGATGCAACAACAACAAACAGTTAAAATAGAAAGACACGCAATAATGAAAGTTAGTGTTTGTCATATCAACATTACCTCAATTTTAAAACATAAAGATGAGCTCCTAGCCAGATATTCAACATATGACATCATCTCGGTAAACGAAACTAACCTTAAAAGAGAACGACCATTCGCTTTGAAAGGTTACAACGTTTACAGAAATGATCGAATAGGAAAATCTGGAGGTGGAGTAATGATAGCTGTTAAAAATCACATTAAATGTAGTGAAATCCTTAATGAAACAATGAATGATAATGAAGTCGTTGCAATAGAATTAAGTACAACATCATCACTTAAGTCAATCATTATCGCATCAATTTATGTTCCACCAAAGGCCAAAATATGTTCCGAAATCTTCCACAAGTTACACCAGTTAAATAACAATTGTATGATAGTAGGTGATCTTAACGCTGCACTTCAGCAAATGGGATCCCGAAAAACAAATGCAAGAGGAAGACAATTACAAGAACTGTTAGAAGAGGGTTATATTTATTGCATCGAAGATGATAGTACAACATACGAGAGAAACGATTATGAAGAAAAACTGGACTGGATATTAGCCAGTCAACCACTATTGTCATTTATCTCAAATGTTGAAACACATCCGACAATCGGTGCATTTTCTGGCCACAAACCGTTAACCTTCGAATTATCTATTGGAATGGAACCAAAACCAACATCGCCTCGAATATCATTTAATTTTAAAGCTGCTAATTGGATCAAATTTAGAAAAATTTTAAATGAACAATTACAACTATGGGATATTACGCACACAATCAACACATCGGTAGATATAGAAGAATACAATTCATTCATTACAAAGAGCCTTTTATCAGCAACATACCAAGCCATACCAAAATCGAAACAAGCAAATTGCAACTACACAATCAGTGAAGCTACAAGATGCTTGATCAAATTTAAGCATCAACATTACAGAAAATGGAAAAAGACCGGTGAAAATTCAGAAAAACAGCAATATTACAAATACAAGTTACTTTTGACTAATTCACTTCGAAACGATCGTAAAGATCATTTCAAGAACTTTATGATGTCATTATGTCAAAAGAAAATGTATTCTGAATCAGTATGGCTAACAGTAAGAAAATTTCATCAAAAAAGAATAAAACAATCTTTCCCTAGAATCATGAAATATAACAACATCGTAGCAACGTCGGACAAGGAGAAAGCAGATGCTTTTGCTGAATTTTTCCAGAACGAAATCTATGCCTCTCCTAATGATACACTGCCATTTCATGATCAAGTAACAAGACAAGTTAACAACATCAAACACAAGATGAAGACCACATCAAACATCAAATGGAAGAGAATAACACCAGAAGAAGTCAAGTGGCATATTAAACAACTTAGAAATAGTGCAACGGGCCCGGATAACATCCATAACAGATGTTTGAAGAATTACACGTTGCAACTAGTACACCACTTAACTCAGCTCTTCAATTCAATCATCGATGTGGGTCACATTCCAAACATATGGAATAAGGCTAACATTATTCTTCTATTGAAACCGAATAAAGACAAGCAACAGCCATCTAGTTATCGTTCAATAAGTCTACTAAGCTGCCTTGGCAAATTATTGGAACGTATTATTAAACAACGTCTATTACACGTATTAAACATTCGAAACATCCTGCCTCAACATCAAGCTGGATTTCGCCCGAAAAAAAGCACCATGTACAATATCGTCCGACTTGAACGCTACATCAAAAGTCAAATGCACCATCTGAAAACAAAAAGACACGTGGCAGCAATCTTTTTTGACATTAAAGCTGCTTTTGACTCGGTGTGGCATGATGGATTAATATACAAGTGCAAGGATTTAAATTTACCAACATACATCATTAAATACCTTATATCATTCCTTGACAATAGATCTGCTGTTGTTGAATTGGACAATACGTTATCGCGGTCGTTCATGCTCCACAGTGGGACTCCTCAAGGATCACCATTATCACCATTACTTTATATTATTTACACATCCGACTCGATGAATGGAATACCACCACATACAGAACATGGTCTCTTCGCCGATGATACTGCATTATGGACAGGTTCGCATCAACTTAAAAACTTAAATGATAGACTTCAACAATCAATAAACGAGTTTGAAAAGTGGTGCAAAGCATGGAAACTGAAGCTACAACCGACGAAGACAGAACTAGTACATTTTAGCATCCATCCACGAAAGAAATATGATAACCCAATACAAGTTACAGTTGAAAACACTATCGTTCACCCAGTTTCTTCTACCAGATATTTAGGTGTTATCATCGACAATCGACTTAGTTGGAGAACACACTTGAAACACATCGAAACCAAGGTAGCGGCTCGAATTAGTTTATTACGTTTTCTCAACCGAGCAGCGGTGGACCCAAACGACAAAATTATGATCAACTTATATAAATCACTTGTTAGAACGGTCATCGTTTATGGTTATCCAGTATTACTTACGACCGACACCAAAATATGGGACCGTATTCAAATTATTCAAAACAAAGCACTTCGTGCAGCATTAGGACTACCGCATTATACGTCTGTCGATTACATTCATAGAATAGCTAATATACCAAAAATAAACGATTATGCGAAGACATTGCTTCAACGAGCAACTTCAACTGCATTATCGAATAATGACACTACGTATCACCAAGCACTACAAGAAATACTGCAAGCAATATGAACACAACAGCAACTACAATCACTGATATTATATGAAAAATCAATTTCAACAGCTACTAATTCAACTTCGAAAGAAATCACCCTCCTATCTATATTAACTTCATCCTCGATAAACTAGACCACTGTTGAGTCGCCCGAATCTGTACAAAAATTGTTATATCGGATTCGCATACTACGAGTTTGTTTCATATATAACGAGAAATGAGTCAACTGATTCGCTTATTCAATATATCACATTAAGCTATTTCTTTTTCTGTCCTTCCTTCTCATATTGTATATAAAGTTTACTTAATCGTTTTCCTTATTCCATCTATTATATTCAGCTATTTCTTTTTTTTTCCTTCATTTTCATATTATATACGAAGTTGGGTCAATCTATTAGCTGCCTCGATTTCATTTCATACAGTCGTATATTTCGTTTTTTTCATTCTATTTGATGTATTTGTGTTTTACATGAAGTCACTTTTGTTATCATCTCCTTTATATGTAGTATCTAACCGTTCCTCGAGACAAAAGACATTAGTCAAGTGTCTCTTCGTTGTTTTGTTTTTGCTTTTGTCCAGCCATTTTATTGTATTTTGTTATATTATATAATAAAAGGCCTTGTCTCCAAAAAAAAAAAAAAAATGGTAAACTATGAAAGAGCAAAAATTAGAATATTTCAGAAATGGAAAAGGCATGGGTATTCTTCTAAAGTCTATACAAGTGATCTGTTTACTTTTGTCACACTGTCTTGATCGATTTCTCCACCGGTCACAAAAATCAGTACATCGGATTTTTTGAAATGCTGTTTTTGTTAATGGGTTTTGAAAAATAATGTGTGGATACGTTCCACCTAAAGATTTGGCAATTTGAATATTTTCCCA